>JZKD02S1674815.1:151526-175724 GCA_000966675.3 Picea glauca
CAAGAAGTCTCTTGAGAACATCATCCAACACTTCTTAGAGTCGCCCTTGAACACAACACTTTGTCACTTTTCACATATCATGATCCGCTGAACCTCTGCACTGAGCTAATCCTCAAAGTTTCCTTTCACTCCTTTGGGTCACTCGACGCAAGTCATAGTACCCACTGCATAGTTTTGGTCCATGTCAAGTTTTGTTGTTGTGCCTCAGTGTTCAAGGGAAGTATCCGCCTCGAGAGTCAGCCATCCCAAATATCTTGCCTCAAAACCTGTGCTAGTCCATGTCCATATGATCTACCAATTACATATCCATGTCCGTTTCATGTCATTGATGGGGGATACATCAAGGCCCTCCCTCAACGAGTCTATTCTTGTCGACTCCAATGCATTATCCAGGAATTAGACTTAGAAACCACTGATTACTTTGGGACCTGCATGCCTCAATGGAAGGCCTGCTCACATTCGACAGTGGGTTTACATCATTGACCCCTGATCGAATGATTCCACGAATGTTCGACCTCATCTCATTTATTCACATTCACTGGAATGTACTAGGGTACCTTGGGAATCATCGACATTAATGGTGATCTCCCTCACACTTGTTAACGGTTCACACCATTGACCGGTAATCAAGTGGTTTCTTCCATGTTCGACGTCAGGACATCTATTCACATGGTCATATTCGTACCATATTGGGATTGGTATGAAGACCCTGGGTTGAGACATCACTTTGATACATGCTTTTCCCAGGCTGCGATGGATTTTATTTTTAACAATGACACATATACTATCACATAGATCCACTTTGTATTGGTCGTGGCTATGTCTTATCATCTCGTAGCTCCACTGTGTATTCTTCGTGGCTATGATCAATCTGAGTCATCAGAGTATAGATCCACATTGTATCTTTGGTGGCTATACCTTTTTATCAATACAATTATGGATCCACAGTGTATTTTATGGCGGCCATATCCTGCTAAGTCTTGATCAGCCAAGCATAGGTATGCCTGCCTTGGGTTTTACAATATGTCATGATATTTGTTGGATGTTTGTGTGCAGCTTCCGTCAGGTTCTCCGAGTCTATACCCTTGCTTGAGCATCTACAAAGTATTTCATTTATCAGTTGGCATATTCTAACTTCATACTTTGGGGGGCATTCTGATACACATCAAAATTGCTCAGCTCGATAAGTGTCACATTATCCCTCTCAATTGTCGTAAGTGTCGCATGTTCCCCCCAACTTTTGCAAGTGTCGCAAGTTGGTCACTAGTGTCGCAAAGGATATTCAGACATACTACCATGATAACGACACTAAGGAGGCACTTATAACATCTCACATGACTGATTTGAAGGAGGAGAACTGATCTACTGAAGTCAAACAACTCTTGACACCTGAAAGGAACCCTACAACTAAGGTTTTGAGGGGGAGCGCTCCCCTACTTCAGCTCCAGAAGCATTGTCACTCCCCTATAATGCTTCAGGGAGTGTTATAACACTCCCCATCCCCCTCTGAAGGAGCGCTGCGCATTTTGAGAGCGCTAGCACTTCCCCAAGGCTTTCCAGGGAGCGCTACAATGCTCTGATGCCCCTTCTAAGGGAGCGCTGCCTAATCTGAGGCAGTAGTTGGCCCGTTGAGGATAATAAGGGGAGGATCTTTCGAGATTAGGAGGCAGTTGTGCTTGAATTCTTCGTTTCATCAAGAGATCCCTGATCTAAGGAGAAGGTTCTCAACTTGTTCTAAAGATAACTCAAGAGGTTAAGCTCCTCTTAACCTATATAAAAAGGCTCCATGATGGTGGAAAGGGGGAATAATTGAATACATGAAACTTATGATCATGGAGGAAATTCATAGTCAGCCAAAGGAGAGTGATCAGTGAAGCTGCTGTTACCCAAATTGTGGAGCTTTCAGGCAAGGGTTAGACGAAGGGGACTTGACGAAGCTGTCGCATTCGCATCTACGATTGTAAGTACTGTTGTCATTATTCTCATCAATATGACACACTTGGCCTATTTCTTTCTAGTTTGTGTCTAAAGCCACATGAACTTATCACTAGTTGATATATATGTTTTCAAGCTAATATCAATAGAGTAGGAAGCGATCGTATCTTTCTTTTTCCATAAGATCCAGCGAGGAGAAAAGAATCGAAGCGCAACTAGGAGCGTGTAGGGACAAATGTCGATAAAAATGTACCTCTGTCATCCTTCCTTCTCATGTGTTAGTTTAGATAGATTTGAAAGGAAGTCAGTGTCCATGATAAGCATTTTTCTGTCTAGGGTTAAGGTCAAGCTCTAGAGGTGATCTACCTGTCCGCAGGGAGATTTTCCTACAACACTCTCTGGTTAATTTTTATGCTTTATTAGAATCGAATACATCTATTTTTTTATATTTATTCTTTGACTCTTTTATTTCTTAATGACTATGCTTGTTGCAAGGCATCCCAATATTGAGCCCGGTCTTCAAGATCATACCATCATTGCTTTGAATTTGTTCAACACCATTTTAGACATTGCCAATACTTGTGTTGATCTTAATCATTCATGGGCATAAATTAAAAAATATATCAGTGCCCAAGAATGTTGGGAATCTAGACATAGACAGCCTAGAAATCAACAACAACTTTCTTGTTCCTTCAGTTTTGGCCTTACTTTCATGTCGTTCGACTCTCGTGTTTCTATAAGAAGAAGAGGCTTATCACCTGAAATTAATCTTATTTCTGAAATAGGAAGAAGGAACATTGTGTTATCGACCCAACTAAGTTATCTAAGGAGAACATTGTCTGATTCATCCAGATCGTCTTTTTGTTCCTCACCTATCATCCATAGTATGACATCTAGTGGTGGATCTGGTGGCACTAGAAGTGCTTCCTCCTCTCAGTATTGAACTTTGTCAATGATTGGTAGCTTGTATAGCCACCATATCCCTACCCAATCTACCACAAATCCCAACAAAGTCATTAAAACATATGGGCTTTTTTAGTTTGAAGAAGATGCCACAAACACATCATGGTATGTGTCCTCTCCTCTTAATCTATCACCTACTACTCATCCACTTCCTAAGTTCAAAGATAATCTCCATAGGTTTTCAAGAAATAACACTATCACTACAAACAAACATTTGGTGACATTTTCTAATGCTTGTCACAACATAAGAGCAAATGACAAAGATACTTTCATGCATGTATTCATCAAATCCTTGGAAGGAATGGTTGCGACCAATTTCTTTAACCGTCCTCCTAAGATTCTATCTACTTAGGAGGAATTAGTCTATTGGTTCACATCGACCTATGGGAAATCTCAAATCCCAGCTTAGCAGTTACGAGAGTACAATAACATCTCCTATAAGGATGGTGAAACCATCAAGTCCTTCAACTTGTGTTTCATTAAGCTATACAATCAAATCCCTGAAATCATTCGACCTCAGAACCAATCCACTTTCATGCATTACTACAATGCATTACCTTCCCCCTATCGTCATAGGCTTGAGGAAAATTCCATTTATAACCTCATTTTCGCTCTACATACTTGTTTAGAGTATCAAGAACAACTCGAAAGAACATGTTTTCCCCAGGGAGAATCGGTTAAATAGACAAACATGTCTGCGCACTTACAACTAGTACAAGATATGAATAATCATATGATAGAATAGGAGTGAAAGGGAAATGGCTCCCTTCTAACCCTTGGAGCTTCATCCTCTTATGCACCCCCCTTTAGAAACCCAATTGAAAATAATTTTTATCCCAAGTCTATCTTACCTAGAAGTTGGTGTAAATTTTGTGAGGAACACCACGAGGAAGCCACATGTGAGGTAAGGAAGAGTGCTAGAGATATGATATTCGGTAAAATATCATAAAATTACATCTCTCTCCTAGATTTTGTAGAGCCAGAGGATGTCATGATCTTCAATACTAGGAACAAATCCTATGCTCCCAAAGGAAAATATGATCCTCCCCACAATTATTCTAGCCCAAGCTCATCATCACCAACTACTATGGTTCAGGTTCCTAAGATTCCTGACAGTCAAGGAACAATTTCCCATCTTCCCTCTTCCAAATACAATATTTTTATTCAGTTGGCCAACATCAAAGAAGATGCCACCCTCCTAGACATGGTTTCCATCCCTGAACAATAGAGGCATCTAAAACAATTCATGGAAGGAAAATATTCCATTGTAGCCAAACTCTCTGAATATGTGGATGAAGAGGATTCATCTATACATAAAGTAGGTGTACATAACTTTAAACACCTTGTAAAAAATCCCCCTTTTATATTTCTATAAATATTATGGATAATATATCCCATTGTTTCCTCATTGATGGCAGTTTGGGCCCAAGTGTGATGTCGAAGATTATTATGGAAGATCTAGGCTTGTCTTGTACAAATGAAAATGCTAGGAGAATGCTCTCTTATAATAGTCCACAACAAAGGACCATAGGAGAGATTAAATATGTGCCCTTAGTTTTGTGTGCACACCCTGAAATAAGAACAACCCTTAGCATTTAGGTAATTGACATGCTAGTAAGAAATTACTCAATCATCTTAGGAAGATATTGGAAACCTTTGACGGGTGGATACCTCTCACTCGACGAGACACACTTATCTGTTTCTCATAATGGAAAAAACATTATAGTCCTTAGAGAGGGAAGGATTTCACCTTACATAGAAAGTGTTCCACAACCTAATGTGAATTATTTCGAAGAGGACCAAGGGTTGTATTCCATATTTTTTGAGGAAGATAATATCCCCTTGGAATAGATTGATTTAGATGATGGTATGTGGCACATGAACTTCAATGGTTCATGCTCTAGTGAAGGTAACATAGCTAGCATAATCTTATACTCTCTTGATGGGAAGATAGATAATTTTTCTTATAGGATGGAGTTTGCTTGCACAAACAATGTCACTAAATTCGAAGATTTATTATTAGGTATTGAAAATGCCTATAATCTTAGTTGTGGTCACCTTTCAGTTTTTGGAGATTTTGAGCCTGTTGTGAACCTTGTACATAAGATCTACTCTCCTAGAATCAAGCTAATGAAACAATATACCCAAAATGTTTGGGCACTTATCTTGAACCTATTATCTTTCAACATCACTCATGTTAAGAGGGAATTGAACTCAATGGCTGATCGGTTAGCTATTTTTGCAGCCTCTCATAATGGAAAACTTCTACCACATAGAACCGATTGTACTTTTCAATCTCTATATCGTCCACATATTCCTGACAATATAGAATCTTGGCAGGTATTCCCTAGCGATGACAACATATGTGTTTTTATTCAAAATGAACACTAGAATCCAAAGGAAATCATATCCATATAATATAACAAGATTCCCAAAGGCTTGACTCCTCTAGAGAGTTTTATTTCATCGAGTGATATAGGAAATAAAGAGAAACAAAAAGAAGAGGAGTTGAAAAGGAATGTGGGTGAAACCATCTCCTTGAACATTGGGACACCCGAGTCTCCAAAGGATTTTAAAATAGGTGCCCAGTGTTCTAATGAAGATGAAATGAAGTTTGTCAATCTACTTGGTGAATTTCAAGATGTTTTTGATTGGTCTTATGAGGATATTCATGGTTTTGATCTTGGTATTATACCTCATGCTATCCCCATCAATGAATGCATAAAATTAGGTAGGCAAAAACAAAGACATGTCAACCCTGCATTGAAAACAACAATTCGAAGGGAGTTGAAAAAACTCTTGAAGGTTGGAATCACCTTTCCGGTCAAGTACCCTGAATGGGTTTTGAAATTAGTTCATGTTTTGAAAGTTATTGATCATATTAGCTTATGCATTAATTTTCTCACATTGAATTAGGCTATTATGAAAAATCCCTTCCCTCCCGCTAATATGGAAATGATTCAGCAGCAAGTTGTAAGGTTATAGATGAGGCTCTTACTTGATAGTTTTTTTGGTTACAATCAAATCAAGGTAAAAGGGTCAGATGCTTACAAAACCACCTTTATCACTAATTGGGGTAGCGTGACTTGTGAATGTATGATTTTTGTCTTACCTGATGCAAGTACCACTTTTAAAATATCTATACAAATAACTCTGGATGGATTGATCAGTATTCATATCTATCTTGATTATCTAATTATATATGTTAAAGGGTTATTAATGACCTCGTAGTTTCAAGTGTTATGTCTGGGTCCCTTCAAAATTGATTTTGTTCTGGGCACTAACTCTTACATTATAAAGGAATTACAGGAGCAATTGTTCTCCTACAACACTAATGATTCTCACTTGAAACATTACATGGACCCAACCTGAAAAGTTCTAATGCTGCTTGGATTTTCTGTATATTAGTAGTCTAGCTCCGCTTTCATTTTTTTCACTATTTTTTATTTATGCTTACAATAGTTTGATTTCTTCTTTCTGTTTTAAATAATTTCCTACTTCTTTTACAGTTCTATCATTTTATTTCTATTGTTTTAAACTTTGCAATTTTAATTTTGTCATGATTTTTATTGCATTTCCATCTTTTAGTTGATTTTGGTCAAGAATAAAATGTTGGATCAGTTCTTCCATAGTGACACTCCTGCAAGATATTGTTAGTCAATAAAATTCAATGTTACATAGTTGATACAATGTTCCCCCTGAAAGAAATTAAATTTGTTATCTTCTTTCACTGTTGTCTTATAAAGAAAATGGTTATCTCCCTCTTATCCTTTCCATTTCTTCATCCATTTGAAAATTTAAAATACCAAGTCCATAATTTTTCTCCTTGAAGTAAAGAGAAGATTCTGGTTGAATGATTATGCATACAGGGATAAACCCCCTCATACTTAATATTTTTCATGAGTTATTCCCAAATTTCGGGCCCTTTTTCCATTAAATCCGCTCACTTCCCCCTGTTGCATAATATTCCTGGTTGTAGATTGGAGGATCCGATGAGGTTCTTATTTGATATTTGTGTTGATGTTTCAGATTTCTTACAGGGTTCCACATGATTGATGATGAAATATTGGTTTTATTGGCTAAATAATAGAAGATGGATAATGCGTATTATGTGTTGGTTATGATTGCTCTAAGCTCTAAATTCTATATTGTATGAATGGCTTGTATTCACTGTTATCAGATTTCTATTAGTGCCATGATTTGTTACATGTTGCACCTACACATGACACATGTTAGCTATAATAAGAGATAAAAACAATATGAAGAAAAAAATCCAAGGAAGAGGAGATATCCTATACTATATTATATTATGCTACATTATATGAAAATGAAATTAAAAGGATTATTGTTAGTCCTAACTAGAAATGTTAGTTTCTATGTGATTATTATTGAGTTATATGGGCACATTTGATGTGCATTATGATATGGTTTTGTATTAATGGTTAGTTTGGATCGGGTGGCGCATTTGGCAAACAATGGATGTTAGTTTCGATGCATGGATTAACTAAATGGATTAATTGATGGATGGATGGCGTGTACTAAGTAATTGAAGGAGTAGAGGATGGAAGAAACATGAATTTATTGCACATCCCTCCATACCTCTCCCACTGGCCGTCACACGATATTGGTTATTGTTCAATTGTTTTTCGTTGTGGTTAAGATCTATGTTTTTAGGCAAGGAAGGAATTGTTCGACCAAGATTGCATTTTTAAGTTAATTTGGTTATAGGTATGTTTTTTTTCTCCATCCATGAGCTCGCTCTGTTATGAAATAGATGTTGGCTTGGTGATGTATTGGTCTATTCTTTTCTTAATGATGGAAACTATGAACTCTCATGTTTCTTTGGAATGGTTGTTTGTGTGTTATTCATTGCAAATGGAAGATTGAATGGTTGAAGTCATGGTTTCATTCTGTGTCTTGGAAGCCATGAGGGATATCTATTTTCTTTATGGGTTTTTTTTAGAGGGTTTGTTTCCATCTGAACTTGTTGGTTGTCTCCTCACAATTTGGTAGCCATACCTAGTGATATTTGGTGTTATGGGGTTGTTATGTAAATTTTGAACCACCTTTGGGTCGATTCATATCATTCTCCACGTGGTCATGGGATCGTTTTATGTTATTGGTATCTACACAATGGTTTATGGTGGATATTATTCCAAGAGGCTTGCTTTAGGGTTGGTTTCTATGTAATGAATCTATTTTTATATCAACATTATTCGGGTTTCTAGGGAAAACCATGAGGGTTATTCCCTACATGTTCTCAGTGTTATTACTAGCAAGTAAGAAGCTTCTTCTCCTCTATTCATAATCTCTCCTACCTGGTGTGAACTATCACTTTGTCTTGCAAGTTATTGGTCATGTGGCCTGTGTGTCCACTGTGTTGTCTCAAAGGGTTCTCACTTGATGTTGACGTAGTTGACTACAATCCCCATGTGTTGGTTCCACTGAGCGAGCCCTTTATTATTAAAATCTCGATTTTAATAAATGTAGACAGTTATATCATGTCGGGTATATTGTTCACTTTTATGAGTTGGTGGAGTAGCATCGACAGTGGTTGATTATTGGCTCTTCTCTGTTAATATCATTGACAATGATTTTTATTATTGGTATTTAGTCCTTGCATTATGTATTATAACAATCAAATCGATAGCTCAACATGGTTAATTGGTTGATTCGAGAAATGAAATGGGCACACAGTCATTGCCTCTTGTGTTGTAACCGTTGGATTGTTAAATCAACATTATTTTATGGTTGATTGGGAGTATGCTTCTTTGCATTATGTGTGGGTTGTGTGTTTCCTACAACATGGTAATGGTTGAAATGATGGTCATTGTTAATGTGTGTTTAAATTGCCCGATCAACATCAATGCAATTTAAAATCGTGATAGTTGTGACTTGGTTGTTTGTTGTGTATGTTTTATGGACATTGTTCATTGTATCAGATATGGGCACGAGTTTTATACTAGTATGGTTCCATTGCAATTTAATTGATAAATTGGTTAGATGAATGGAGTCTGGCACATTTAAAAAAAAAAAAAACTTGTGTCTCTGTTTGATTTGAGGAAATAATTAATGGACAATGGTTGATGTTTTGATGTTGAACATAGTGGAAACAAGTGACTGTGTGTTCATTTGGAATTTGTTTTAAATATTAAATGAGACAAATGAGAGGAAACATAATTCTTATACATGTTGTTTTGGAAGGCATATTATCTTGAGTATGATGCCATTGTGTTAAAGATTTAAATGTGAATAGTGAGCAAGTTAACACACATAAATGGTTAAATTATAAACAATAATTGTTTAATTGATCATAGTAATTATTTGTTAGTGTTGGATCGTTAGCATTAAATAAAGAATTGTTTTATGGATTACTTAATTGATTTTATGAACAATATCTTCTCTTTTCCCCTACCATTACTTCACTTTTCACTAATTACATTCCCTTCGCCTTCCCATATTCATTATCCAGTCCTTGTTCTTGAAATTTAATTACAGTTAAAAGGGACTCTGTATTGTAACAATTTAAGATTGCATGGATGGATTACATTGATATGTTATTTGGTTTACATTAAAATTGATTGTTTGTTGTCTGTGAGCAGTAATCGTGATCTTTTCCCTCTCCTTTTAACATTTTTCGCTCAATACAATCCCTCGCATATCCAAGAACCTTTTTTCACCCCCATCTCATTGACAATGATTAAACAAATTGGATGGATTGGATTGCATGAGTCTGATATGTTGATGAGCCAAAATTTATTTCATATTTTAAAAGGAGTTGTGATGTATGGTTGTTAAAGAGACTATTTTATAATCAATTATGCATACAGGAATGAGATTTTTTAGCCAAGGTATCATTGCAGAGGTAACTGACGAAGAATTAATTCGAACAGGGGCCCTAGAAGGAAAAGATTCTCCATACACTTTGATCCTAAATTGCAAGCGTTAGGCTAGTTATTTCAAGCTGGGTTTTTTAACTGGATTGGGAAAGGAGTGATCCAACCTAGGCCTGAAAGGCCTCCCTTGAAAGCCCCACTGGTTCTTGGTATCCCTGTGCTACCTCTTGTCTCATTGCAACCTAAAGTTCCTGAAAATGATGGATGGAAAGAGATCTTCCACTTGGAAGTCTCCGAACATCATGGATGGCCCAATTATTCTTTACTTTCTCCCCCGCCTATCAATCAAATTGTACAATCTACCCCTATCCACTCACCAGTCCAGTCTTCCCATGCGAGTAAAAGGTTGAAAATCGAGGCCTATCACGCCCCTAACAAAGGAAAAGCCACTTCTTCCCCTTATGCACCCTCAAATGACTATGATAAATCTGTGTCCTCCCACATTCATTTGAGGGATGATTGCTCTCATGTGATCAATGAAACTAGGATTAAAGTATGAGGACAACCTAAGACAAATTCAGAGAGATCAAAAGGTGACAACAACAAGGGAAGGATTGCATCTCAGAGTGGGAAATATGCATTTTAAGTTTTTAATTATTTATTAATTGTTGAGAACAATTGAATTTTGAAGTTTTGGACAACATAATATTTTTGGATATATGAGTAATATATTTTGGAAATGATTTCAAATATCATTGAGATAAATTGTCAAATATGAATGTGATAATGGGAGTCACAAGGAGGGATGTTTTGTTTAATTAACTAGTTGTGTTATGATTGTTAAAAACTAAAAGGAGTCAGAAGGGGTCCCACCTACTAGTTATTATTTATTTAAAAACCCTTATTATGATTTATTACTTTTCCCTCTAACTTAAAAGTTGGTTGAGTTTTAGTTAACTTAACTAATGAAGTAGTTCAACTACTTCAACCAATTCTAATTTGATTAAAGGAAAAAGGAAACAGAGGAACAAGGGGAGAATAGAAGGAGAAGCATAATAAGGTTTGTTCTTTGAGTTTTTGTTGAGATAATTCAGTTTTCATTCATTCCTTAATTCATTAGAAGCCTAATTATTTTTTATGATAGAAGGGTCCTATTGTAGACAACAATATTTAGGGTTGAATTACATCATTCAGACACTTGTTTTTCAGAGGTGTTGATCTATCTTTGATAGTCTTTGTAAACTTGGTTGTTTGTGAATTAGTTTTCATGACTGACAAAGGTTATTTTGCAGAGTCTAGTGGGCAACAATATGTGGCAAGTTGATCCAGCTTTTCAAGTTCAACTTTTTTATTTTATGTCATAAGTCCTTTTGCATGTTTCATCGGGGACATCTAAGTTTTATGTGATATCCCCAAAAATAATTAATTACTAAAGTCTATGTGTACTTGAGAATAAATTTCTGTTTTTGGCAAATTCGAATTTGGAAATTATTTTCCATTTACGAAAAATCCAAATTTGGAATTTGATTATTGTAATTAACTATTTATGACTGTTGGGAAAGGATTTGATTTTCGCAACTAACGTTTTTATTGTGACACATGGAAAAGGAAAATCCTTTTATATATTAAATGTTGGAAGAAAAATGGAACAGCCAGGTTGAAAACAACTAACTAGGACTCCATGAGTGGGGAACAAATTTGAGTTTCCTCGGGGCTGATTTTACAAGTGGAAAATGAGGAATTTGACCACTAGCAGCCCATGAAAATTAGGGATTTATAAATCTACGAAAATTCTCAAGGAGGGAAGGAAATACCTAGGCACAAGATGCACATAAATACAACATATGGAGGAGGCGAGACGTTTCTTAGTATGTTGGAGAAAGAGTACTACTTATTGTTATGAACACTATTTAGTGTGATTCAAGGGAATTTATGATCTGTAAAAGAGGACTATAGAAAAGGAGGATCATTTCAATTCACCCTTATGAACTCATGGTCAGGCTAGGGGGTGAACGAAGCAAGTAACTTGGCTATTCGGTTCTATGGTTGGGTGGAACGTGGTTGCTCCATTTGTGTCCAACATCAGTTTTGAGATAAGCACCTTTACTTGTATTCTGGTTAATATTTTGTTGATTACAAATTGTTAGAGGTGTGATGGGTTTATGTGATGTAAGTGCATATATAAATGATTGACTGAATGTATAATACTATGATAATTACCATTGTTAGAAGAATGATGAAATCATGCGATGTTAGTATATACATAAAATATTGACTGAATATATACATATAGATACTCATGCAAAAGGAAAGGATTGAGATATTCTATACTTCTATTGCGATTAAATGTGATTATACATCCTGTGCATAACTATGTAGATACACTTATGTATTTCACACACACACACACACACACACACACACATATATATATATATGCATAGAGTTGTATAGATATATATTGTTTTCATACAAAGAAAGATCCTATCGATCCTTGAATTGCATGAGTGTATAAGGAATTTCCATTGTTCAAATCGTACCAAGGATATAAAAAAATAGATAGAG
Source organism: Picea glauca (assembly GCA_000966675.3). Classification (NCBI taxonomy): domain Eukaryota; kingdom Viridiplantae; phylum Streptophyta; class Pinopsida; order Pinales; family Pinaceae; genus Picea; species Picea glauca. The sequence goes on from JZKD02S1674815.1 coordinate 163,826, forward strand.
TATTTAATAGACCATATTTATATTACATCATGTCTATAAACAATGATTTGCAATGGTCTAAAAATACATACTACAATAGTTGTTACAACACTTGAAACTTGTTCAAATAGTTTCAATAAATTACATTTTGAATTAAGAATAAATCACAAATGATTTATATAGCCAAGAACCCTGGTTCAAAATTTATTACAGTGAAGTACCCTAGGGTAAGGACCCTTGTACCACTAGTAAACAAAAGTTGAAAAGTTTTGTATGAAACACCAAGATGAGAAATCGAATACATTTTTCAAGAAAGGTGAACCTCCTTGATTTGTTTTCCTTCGAATTGATTAAACCTGCAGACATAAAAGGGATAAGGTTTAGCAAACTATACTTTCCTTTAAAGAAAATCATTGAAATAAATTTTTTCAATTAACTCAGATGAAAGAGTACTTATCTCGAACTCGATAAAGGACTGAATCACCACTAAAACTGGTGCAAAGATCCGCCCTCGACCAAAGGGGAAGGTGAATCCTTAATCCAGCTGATGGGTACCCTCGCAAAACAAAACTAGGGCCCCATCATTAATTGATGAAATCTGAGTTCAATGTATTTTATAAAGCACAGAAGGAAAGTTACAGTTATAATAACAAGGATTTAAAAGATGCAAGAGTATAAATATAGCAAAAAAGAATAAATTATACAAATTATGAGTCATACAGTAAATTATATGAATTACTTGTTTCACAGTGTTTAATAATTAAATAAAACACAGTTGTGCAACCCCGCAGAGGGTAAGGAGTTGCCTCTGCCTACCCAGTTTTTAAACAATAATTTCCACGAACAAAGGATATTACGATTCCTAGTATATATATATAGAGAGAGAAAATAAGTTTAGGAATCATTCACTACTATGTAAGTACATGGAACACAAAGGTTTAAGACGAAACCTTACAAGATTAGTTAGAAATTTTGGTTATGGAATGTAACACAAACAATAAATTTTTGGAGCATGATCACAGTAAAAATATGAGTATAATAATTTCAAAGTAAAAAAATTAAGATAGAGTATGAGAGAGTTTTTAGTGCACCTCTCTCTGTAGTAAAGTGGTATAAGTATTATTTAACGATTTAACCACAAATAGACTTTATGAACAGGGGGTTTAGATTAATATTTATTTATGAAATATAAGTCGTATCCATATCAAAGAAATTGATAATTTAGAGATCGGGGTCTAGTATGGTCGTACATTTATAGCTGGCACACAGAATATGCAATACAAATTAACCATAGAAGGGTTTTTTCCCTCTCCTATAACAAACCAAACAGAGTATTAAATAAAAACTACATAGAGCGAAAGTTACAAATCTCATGAAGGGTATAACCAGTGGTCATATATATTTATTTTCATAAGATTAAAACCTCGAATTCCATAGGGTGGTATTGCAGTGTGTGACCCTTAAAAATATCCTTTTGAATACACACAGAATGCAAAATAATTGTTGGGACACAGTCGCTAATGGTTATAGGGTTATCATTTCACGTAATGCTTAGATCTCAAGACTTCCACAGAGAGTAAATATATAGATAAAAGTGGAAGTATTAAGGGTTAAATAATGCCTCATAGTAAAAGTAAGAAAATGCAAAGGAGCACAAAAGAATAATAAAGGAAAGATAACTCAGACCATGGGAAACCCTCGGAGAAACCACCCACGAAGGAGAGATTCTATTTATTTCTAAGATTCAAGAAACATTTTATTTTATCCACGAAAATTACAGTAAAGAAAGAAATTCGAACATTACCTACACAGAGAAGAATATCAACTCGGTTTCACCTCCATATCCATTACCAGGTTCGAGTTCAGTTCCAATACTAATTTTATCCAAAGCATGGAACCACAGGGTATGCGTGGAGTCCATGCATACAAATCAGAAGACTTTTCTTGAATCGAAAGGGAATTGAGAGAATATGCGTTAAGGCATATGACCTGTCACGTTCTCGTTCTCGTTCGAAGAACAATCCTTATAACCACCCTCTGCAACGAGATTCCTTGTATGTTGAGTAACTAGTTCAATACACTATGGTATGCATTACATCTAGTTGGATATCATGTTAAAACAATGCTAACGAATTTTGATATTTGTGTATAACAAGTATGATCGGTATATAGCAAAGATAAGATTCATATTATATGTAAATTCGAGCATATATGTATATATATGTTGGATTTTTGTTTAGGATTTCATGTAGTGACTATCATGTTATACCAATATGATTTTAGAATAGTGCTAATTAATCCTTATAACCTACTATACCTATATACATGTGGGAATGATATATATATCTATATCTATATATATATATATATATATATATATATATATATATATACACAATGAGTAAATATTATATAGTATGCGAAATCGAGTAAACTTTATACATATGCATAATGGTACATATTAAGGGCTCCATATATGGGGTTATATATAGGAGTAATTGATAAGTTTTACTTAATGGGTACAAAGTTGAAATGTTTTGAGTTTAGATATAAGTTGGGTTCTTTGATAGCAACTTATATAGATGTATAAAGATAAGAATTGTATCAATGTTTTGGTAGATATATACTATAGTCTCTAAATATTTAGATGCAGTGAGAAATGATAACCTTTGTGTTACCAAGAGACGATAATAAAGTTATGTGGAAAAAACAATGAAGACTCAAGGATTTTATGCACCTAACAATGTTTTTTTTAATTTGATAAGTTTGGGGTACATTACATATGGTATCAGAGCTGAAGGTTATAACACTTGGACCTCAGGGCAAGGTCAATTAGTTTAGTTCATTTTATTTCTATTAAAAGCTAACAAAATGCTTATTCTTACAAACAAACAAAAATTTGGTCTGTTGTGATAATGGTAGCACAGAATGAGGATGATATCAAAATGGAAGAGAATCTTGATCAAGGACCTCCTACAGAACCCAGACATAACAGTGAAGGAATTTCAACCACCCAGGTTTTGGAAACAATGAGGAACCTTATCGTGGAGTTGCAAGTGTTTAAAGAAGATAATGAGAAACTAAAAAAGGAACATGAATACAAACAAGAAATAAATTATGTTATTTTGCGTAGTATAGTAACAAAAAAGAGTCCAAAAGACAATGACAAGGAAGAAGAGGTCAGCAAAAGAGCCTCTAAAAATTCTGGTCATGAAACAGAAAACAAGAATAGTTCTTCCGAAGTCACACAAGTGGTAGGAGACAAAACAACCACAGGAAGAAAAAGAAACTAGGTGGATCACCTGGAAGGTGAATTCAAGAAGATCAAACCATCCACATTTGATGAAGAATCTAGGATGAGTGAAGAGGCTAAAGCACGTTTACTGGATATAAAGAAATAATTCTATATATATAATTATTCTAGTAACATGAAAGTCTGAATGCCGATTTATAACCCAAAGGGAAAAGTGAGTATCTGGTGGCAAGACCTGAAATTGGCTAAAGGATTAAAAGAGAAACAAATCGAATGGTTAGACTTAAAAAAATACTTCAAGAAACAAGATTTATCAGAAAGCTATTCCAAAAGAAAAACTAAGCAATTTTATGAGCTAAGACTGGGACAAATGACCATGGACGATCTCATAAATAAATTTCTTGAATTATTGAGATTTGTGCCATATATCAAGGAAGACAAAGTAAAAATACAACAGTTCCTAAGCTTCCTACCATAGTCCTACAAGGACATAATTGAATTCAACAATCTCAAAAATTTAAGAGAAGTTTTTAGAAAGTCCTAGATGTGCTATGATCATTACAAACATAGGTCTAAATTTCCCAAAGCATGGAAAGATAATAAACATCAAAAAATGAATAAGCGGAAGAAAGGATTCCAACCAACCCCATTCCAAAATATGGAAAAGAATTTCCAAAGGAAATATTTTCATTCTAACAACAAGAATACCGAATGGGGAGGTAGACCAGTTAATATAGGAGCCAAGAAAATTGGGGACAACCCCAGGGAACCATTAAAATTTTGGGAGTGTGGAGAACCTCACTTGAGGAGGAAATGTCCATGTTTAACTTCCGCAACAAGGACCATAGTACATTAACTGCGTGAATCCTCTATAGTAGGAGATGTGGGAAGAAGCATGCATAGAATTAATGTAGTTGTAGATGGCCGACAAGTTGATCATCAATCCACTATAGTGGGGGTTGAAGGTAAAATTTAGAATAATCACATTTCTATTTTAACTGACCCATGAGCTAGTCTGAGTTAGGTTACTCCTAGTTTAGTAGATTTAAACAAGCTTAAGAAAGTAAAGCATGGTAAATCTTGGTTAGCATAATTATAAACATAGACTAAGATAAAGGTAAAATATTTCATTTTTGAATGTGAACTTAGTTTAGATGGCCAAAATATAAAGTTAAATCTGAATATTTTACCTTTGGGATCTTACTATATAATCATTGGAATGGACTGGTTAGAGAAACATAAAATAATTTTGAACTGTGATGAAAAGTCACTTACAAAGATGAAAACAACATAGTTGGGACAATACAAGGCATAAGAAAACTAGTCTCAGTTAGGCAGATTTCAACCATGTAGTTTAATAAATGCACGAATAAAGGTTGCCAAATTTATGCTATTTAGGTAACTAATCTGTTAGAAAAGGGATATAAACCCACTCTAGAATACTTTACAGTCCTGCATGGGTTTAGAGACATGTTTGTGGATGAAATAAAAGAATTTCCTCCAAGAAGAGAGATAGATTTCTCTATCGAACTACTTCGTGGATCTACCCCAATATTTAAGGCACCCTATAAGATGAATTTACCCAAATTAATAGAACTAAAAATTAAGCTACAAGAACTGTTGGACAAGGAATACATCATACCAAGTGTCTCGCCTTGGGGAGCACCAATCCTTTTCGTTAAAAAGAAATATGGGACTTTAATATTATGTATTTATTATCGATAATTAAACAAGATGACTATTAAGAATAAGTATCCTCTACCCAGAATTAACGACCCATTTGAAGAAGTGGGAGGAGAAAATATTTTCTCTAAGTTAGATTTAAGGTTTGGTTATCACCAAGTCAGGATAAAGGATGAAGATATAAATAAAACAACTTTTAGAATGAGATACAAACACTATGAGTTTGTCGTAATACTATTTGGTCTTACTAATGCACCAACAAAAATTATGTGTTTGATGAATAACATATTCAGTCAATATTTGGATAAATTTATTTTGGTATTTATTGATGACTTTTTAGTTTATTAAAAAATGGAAGAAGAACATAAAGAACATCTGAAAATAGTATTGCAGACCTTAAGGAAACACAAGTTATATGCAAAATTTGACAAATGTGACTTCTACCAAAGGAGAATACAGTACCTAGGACATGTAATATATAAAGAAGATATTGCAGTTGACCCATAGAAGATAAGATCCATTATGGAATGGCCTATCCCTAAGGATGTGGCAGACATCAGGTCATTTATGGGAATTAGTGGTTACTATCGTAGATTTATCGAAGGTTTCTCCAAGATCACATATTCAATCACATCCATACAGAAAAAGGGAACAAGGCTTACTTGCTCACATAAATGTCAGGACAAATTTAATAAACTAAAAGAACTGGTAACTACAACACCTATTTTAAAGGTAGTAGATCCTGATAAAGACTTTACATTTTGTGTGGATGCAAGCAAAGAAGGCTTGGGAGGTGTCCTAACTCAAGAGGGGCACGTCATATGTTATAAATCACGTAAAGTAAAAGAACATGAATGAAGCTATATCACACATGACTTGGAATTGACAGTCGTAATTCATGCACTAAAAATGTGGCGACATTATATAATGGGGAGAAAATTTGTTTTGCTAACCGATAATAGTGGTGTGAAATTATTATTTATTCAACCAAATCTTAACGCAAGGAAAGAAAGGTGGATGGCCTTGTTGAGTGAATTCGATTTCGAGGTAAGAAAAAGTTGCAGATGCCCTAAGTAGAAGGACTAATGGAATTTTTGAGATAAGTATTAGCAAAGAAAAAAACGACATTGAAAAAAGAATTAAATCTATAAGTTGTAATGCTAAAAAATAAATCAAAAGAATAACATATTTACAAGGAAATGCAAAAAAAATGGACAAAACAGATCTGAGTTTGGATAAAAATGGACTGCTAAGGTTCAAAGATAGGTTGTACATACATGATTATGTTGATTTAAAGTTAACAATTCTAGATGAAGTGCACAAGAAGCCATATTCTAGTCATCCAAGATACCAAAAAATGGTAATTGCTTTAAGAAAATTATTTTATTGGCCTAACATGAAATGTGAAATAGATGAATACTTATCTAAGTGACTAGATTGTCAATAAATGAAGGTTGAACATCAACATCCAACTGACCTACTACAACCTCAGCCTATACAAGAATGGAAGTGGGAGATTATCTCACTCGACTTGATCATAGGTTTGCCTAAAACTCAAAAGAAAAATGACTCAATTATGGTAGTTATTGATAAATTTATCATGTCTGCACATTTTATACACGTGAAATATACTTATAAATCAATTAATATCGTGGAAATATGTATGAAGGAAATATTTAGATTGCATGGAATTCCAAAAGTGGTTAGTTTGTATAAAGATGTCAAGTTTACGTCAACATTTTGGAAAGAATTGTTTGCAGGGTTGGATACTAACCTGAATTTCAGGACAAGCTACCATCCACAAAAAGATGGGCAAACTGAACGAATGAATCATATTGTGGAAGACATGTTACGAATGTACGTAAGAATGAAACCAACTAAGTGGGAGGAATACCTACAATTAGTGGAATTTGTATACAATAATGGCTATCAGACATCATCTAAGATGAGTCCCTTCAAAGCATTGTACGATAGAAAATGTACAACTCCGATTAGCTGGGATAATCCCGTTGACATACTTATGATGGGACCAGAAATGCTCTAGGAAATGGAGAGAATGGTAAGAAAGGTACAACATAATTTAAAAGAGGCACAAGACAGAAAGAAAAGCTATGCAGATTTGGAAAGGAGACACTAGGAATTGCAAGATGGGGACCACGTATATTTGAAAGTCAAAGCAAGGAGAAGCTCACTAAATCTAGGAAACTATTGAAAGTTGGCACCGAGGTTTTGTGGCCCCTTCGAGATATTAGCTCGAATTGGACCCATGGCATATCAACTTGCACTTCCTTCAAATTTAAAAGTTCATAATGTTTTTCATGTTTCGTTATTGAAAAAGTATATTCATGATCCTATAGACATCATTGATTGGAACATGGTGTAGGTGGAAACATAAGGTGAATTCCAAGAATAACCTCCACGCACTGTGGACAGGAAAGAAACAATACTACAGAATAGTGCCATCGATGAGGTAAAAGTGCAATGGAAGCACTTAGTCCTGAGGAGGCTACTTGGGAATTGGAGGAAGATTTGTAGAAGTATTATCCAACCCTATTCCGAGAGAGGAATGAACACTGATGACAATTTTGTACTTAAGGGTGAGAGGATTTAATATCCCCCAAAATAATTAATTATTAAAGTCTATGTGTACTTGGGAATAAATTTTCGTTTTTGGAAAATTTGAATTTGGAAATTATTTTCCATTTATGGAAAACCTGAATTTGGAATTTGATTATTGTAATTAATTATTTATGATTGTTGGGCAAGGATTTGATTTTCCCAACTAAATTTTTTATTGTGACACATGGAAAATACAAATCTTTTTCTATATTAAATGCTCGAAGACAAATCAGACAGCCAGGTTGAAAACAACTGACCAAGACTCCATTAGTGGCGAATAAATTTGAGTTGCCTCAGGGATGATTTTTACAAGTGGAAAATGAGGAATTTGACCACTAGAAGCCCCTAAAAATTAGGGATTTGTAAAGCTAATAAAATTCCTAAGGATGGAAGGAAAGAACTAGGCACAAGATGCACATAAATACAACATATGGAGGAGGCAAGGTGTTTTATAGTATGTTGGAGAAAGAGTACTACTTGTTGTTATGAACACTGTTTAGTGTCAACAAAGGAAATTTATTATTTGTAAAAGAGGACTGTAGCAAAGGAGGATCATTTCAATTCTCCCTTATGAACTCATGGTCAGGCTAGGGGTTGAAAGGAGCAAGTAACTTGGCTATTATGTTCTACAATTGGGTGGAACCTGGTTGTTCCATTTGTGTCCCAACATCAGTTTTTAGATAATCACCTTTACTTGTATTCTGGTTAATATTTTGTTGATTACAAATTGTTAGTGTGATGGGTTTATGTCATGTTAGTGCGTATATAAATGATTGATTGAATGTATAATATGTTTTTGATTACCATTGTTAGAAGAATGATTAAATCATGTGATATTAATACTTTAATAATTTATTATTACTATACTACTTTATTAATGTATTAATTTCATACATGTGTTAATACTTTAGCAACAAATTAATTGTACTACTTTTTTTTTGTAAATAAAAAGTATTTTATTACCTTGCTTTATCAAAAAATCACACATGTCTGAATATACACTATAGCACGCCATTTTTTCTACCACCAAAAGAGAAAACAAAATGCGCGGACACCATTGTTCAGAAGCCTTAGAAAAAGACAATTGTCAGCAAACATGTAAAAAAACATGGGGACTTGCCACATGTTCTGCCACAAGTGTGGAAACTAGAATGGGCAGTGGATTGAGTTCCCTAACCAACTATCGATCCAGAACCAAATTTTGTGGTGTGACAAAAACTTAACATTTAGATCAGTGAAAAAACCCATAAGAGGACTAACCATGAGGTGAACTTGGGTGTTCATCATGCTGAAGTCGAAAGATGAAAGGCTGGAAACAGGTTGCGCATCGACTTTTCTCAGGCTCGCTTGATACAGAGTCATATAGGACATCCAAATGATTTCTAAGGATGTGTTGGTTGTGATGGTACTCTGTCAAAACCTTCTGCATCTCGAAGATCAAGACCATGTGGAATTTCATGAGGCGGTAAGAGTTTGGAGGAGGGTGAGCCTGTTCTTTAGTGTAATCGTCATCCTTGCTTGTTCCAAATTCCTCATCCATGGTATCAACACCACAATAAATAGCCACAGTGGAATCCATGTCAGGGTCCTCTTCCATAGTGGCAACATAATTGAGTCCTAAGTGCTCCTCCTGAAGAGGGATTTCCTCTTTGATAATGCAGCATGTCTCGACTGGCTCTTGGAAAGGGGTGGTGGTGCAAATGGTTGGTCATTGTTCCAGGGTAGTTGATGGTAGGAATGGAATAATTTCCTCTTCCACCAGACAACCTCCATGGAGACCCTTTGTGCTTGAAGGAAGGGACTCCGGTTGAGTTGCTTCATAGCAATTTTGATCAAAGGAGGCTGAGTCATTTGAGATACCACCTAGGATGAGAGAGAATGAGGTTGGTCCTAGGCATTGTTTCCTACCAAACTAGTTGTAATAGGCTGGCCCTTTCTGGGAGTTACGTCTCTCATTAGGCAAGGCTAAGAAAAGCACAGGGTGAATAGAATCAACAATGGTACGAGCAGGAGACAAAGGGTTGAAAGATAAGGCATGGAGAAAAGCAAGCAGAATAAGACCATGAGATGCGGCCGAATGCCCAATATAGGACCCTCCATAGGACAATAAGACTAGGAGGACAAAGGAGCTGATGGCTCTTGTAGTAACGCAACCGCTCTCGACAGCAGCCGCTTCCACCAAGACCTTCTTTTACACAGGCCCGAAGAGTCGGAGACTCTTCCTACTCCTCTCAGGAGTTCTTAATACCCACAGCTACCTCCTCGACGATCTCCCCTTCACTTCTCGGGAGATTGGGTTTCGTGATATCGCGAAACATGCATACACAATTCTTATGCAATTAAAAACCCCGAACCCCGATGGGTCAATGGGTCAACAATTCTTCTCGTCGGGGATTTCCCTATCGGGATATCACTATTCGCGATGTCGACACTTTCAACTTCAAACCTCCGAACACCGATATGTCGATCCCCCAATATAGCACCACCTGTACTCCACTAGCGTCTTCGGGTCCCACGCAGCCACGTCACTTCGGGATTTCATGGATCGTGAATCCACGATACAAGTTTTTCTGGGTGTCGAAAACCCCAAACGCCGAACCCCGATATACTGGGATCTCTCGACACGTGTCCGGTGGAAATCAACAGCTCCCATAATTTCGAGAAATTGGTACTCGCGATTCCAACGAGCATGAAACTCTTGCCTCGTCAAATGCCAAATCCCAAACCCCGATGGGCTTTGATCCTTCCTGTGCCTATAGTTTAACTCCCGCGCAGCTTCTCCACAATATAACGATCCTCGGGACTTCACTATTTCTCCTCCTTGAATCTTGACCATTGATTCTCCTCCTTAGAGATTTCTTCTGCTCCATAGCTTCTCTCAGTTCGAACCTCACCTGAGTCTGTTCCCGCAGTGCTCACACAGGAACTATCCCTCCTGAGCTTCGTCGACTCGCTCCTTCAACTGAAGGTTGGCGCACTCCTTGCGCTCGGCATCCAATCACTCTCTAAGTGTTGGTTCTTCTGGACTCCGTGCATTCTCTGCAACAGTAATCCCTGCCTTCCTTTCCTCAAGCTAACTGTTGATATTTCAACCTCGGCCTGCACTTCTCCTGCACGACACGAGTAACCCTATTCGACTTATGGGCAGATGAGAACAAGAGTTCAACTGTCTAGCCTCATCAATGCACTCTATGTGGATGAATTCGACTGCACTCTATGCAGGAATCTCCTGGCTCAGACAGAGAAACGATTGAAACGCATTCTCCTCTCTCTCACAGATTTCAAATCAACTATGAAACCACATACACAACATATCAAACCAAATGCATGACAAAAAGCAAACATCCATGAGCATAATATCAATACAGAGAAACAACACAAACCATGAAAGTGAATCAAAGACTTCCTTCTATTAATTCAATCTATACATGTGTGTTCTTCACAAGTTCTCTGCTCTTCTCTTCTCCTGTTTCTCAATGCTCTCCATCTGATACAATGTACAAAGGAGGGTGCCTATATTCTATTTGCCCTCTCAACTTTACAACTATCAAATCTATAATTAATGTCTATCTAACAGCATTAAAACTAATAAATGCCTTCCTATCTTATAGTACAATACAAGTGCACTTCTTTATGAATGGCTTCATGAAAGAGCAGCGCAACAATTCCCAAAGCATTTCAAAAACATATGTGCTGCCACTGTCCAGCTGTATTTCCTTCTCCTCGCACGGGCTCGCTTGATGAGGTGTGGATGCTCCTGCATCATGTAGTCATTAGTGAAAGAGTAATGGCCATTAGCTATTTTGTATTGATGTTGAGGAGTGGAGCCTGAGTCTCCATTAACACCCAATGTATTAAACCTTAGAAGACATGTAAAATCGACATCACGATTAGACATGGGAGGAGGGTGGCGGTGAGGGGATTTAACTGCCATCGTATCCACCCTAGTCATTGAAGCATTTGCTCTATGTGTCACTCCATCCGGGGAATTAATTGTACTACTTTATTAATGTATTAATAGTGTATTAATTTAATACATGTGTTAATACTTTAGAAAAAAATTAATTAATAGTGTATAAATATTTTAATTATAATGTATTTATACGTTATAATAATGTATAAATTCTTTATTGATGTGTTAATACATTATTGTAATAATGTAATACTTTAATGCATTTATGTAAAAATGTTTTCTTGTTTTATTAATGTACTATTACTACTTTATTATTCTTGGTTATGGTAAAAAATAGCTAACCATGATTAAAGTAATGGTTAACCATATGCATAGTTAAGCTCAAACATGGTGAATTTCATTGATAATCATAGTAAACCATGGTCATGTCTATCAATGGTTATCTATGGTCA
>JZKD02S1674815.1:197719-210257 GCA_000966675.3 Picea glauca
GGAGTGCTAATAGGCTGTGGCAGGGCTGCTGACACACCTCTCCCTTAATCTCTCTGGAACTCGTGTGTGACCCCTTTACTCCATATGTGAGTCTGGTCGGCAAGCTATCGTCAGCCTGCATCATCAACCATCACGTCAGATTATGTCAACAACATATCATAAGATCAATAGAATATCATCAAAATGAAACAATATCATCATAAACGAAACAACTCATATAACCCACTCCCTGACTCAATCCGGAGTCCAAGGGAGTTCCACCGAGGCCTCTGCATCCTCTAGGTCCGAAACCCTGCACACTCAATGAAACTGAGTTAGCAGCACCTGTCTACATCAAGGTAGTAACACATCATGTCATATAACTTAACGCATCATAATGAAGGAAACAGTTTTATCATCATAAAAATCCAGATCACTTGCAAGCAAGTGTCCTCAAAGAATAAGTTTGGTAAGTGCGCCAGAGCGGGATGTTACATTGTCTTTCCTCAATGTTTGCAGAACTATCCTTAAGTGTTCATGATGTTCTTTTTCCATCTTTGAATAAAACAGAATATCGTCGATAAATACTACTACGAACTTGTATAAGTACTGACTGAAAATGTTGTTCATCAAGCACATAAATGTGGCTATTGCGTTAGTGAGTCCAAAAGGTATGACTACAAACTCGTAGTGTCCATATCTTGTTTGAAAAGATTTTTTGTTTATGTCCTCGTCCTTTATCCTAACTTGATGATAACCGGATCGTAAATCCAATTTTGAAAAGATCTTGGCCCCACCGACTTGATCGAATAGATCATTTATCCTTGGTAAGGGGTATTTGTTCTTAATGGTCATTTTGTTCAGTTGTCTATAATCGATACATAGTCCTAGAGTACTGTCTTTTTTTTTCACAAAGAGGATTGGTGCTCCCCATGTCGAGATGCTTGGTCTGATATACTCTTTGTCCAACAATTCCTGTAATTGTATTTTTAATTCTGTCAATTTTGGTAGACTCATTCGGTAGGATTCTTTTGAGATATGGGTTGATCCGGGTAGTAAGTCTATGGAAAAATCTATTTCCCTTCTAGGAGGTAATTCTAGTAACTCATCCACAAACATGTCTCTGAATTCACGTAGGACATAAAAGTCTTCTAACTTGGGATTATCTTCTCTTTTTAATAGATACATTACTTGGATGGCGTAAACTTGACATCCCTTTCTAATACATTTCTTGAGTTTCATCACTAAAACTTGATTGACTGATACAGGTTTTGGTATGCCTTGGGTTGTTCTAACAGTGCCAAAATTGTCTTTATAGCTAAGTATATTTGTATAACATTCTAGTATTTCTTTGTGTTGTTCCAACCAATCCATCCCGATAATCATATAATAAGATCCTAGTGGTAGGATGTTCAAATTGGTCCTTATATTTTTACCATCTAAGATGAACTCAATATCAAAAATAAAGTCAACTACTTTTCTTTTAGTACCCGTTGCTAGTTGTACAAGCCATGACTTTGCGTGTTTCAGTTTCTTAAGTTTAGTCGACTCTACTACATTTGGAGTAATATAACTTAACATAGCTCCAGGGTCAATTAAAATAGAAATTTGAGTGTCATTGATTTTACCTTCGATTTCTACCACCAAGGACTGGTGGTCAGCTTGTCAACCATCTATGGCTGCATTTATCTGATGCAGACTTCTTCCCACATCTCCCATTGTCGAGGCTTGCTACAAATTGTGAACAACAGTTCTATTGGCTGCACTTAAACATGGACATATCCTCCTTAGATGAGGTTCTCCACACTCCCAACACTTTAATGGCTCGTGAGAGTTGTCCCAAAACTTCTTTGTTCCCAGGTTTACCGGTTTACCTCTACCTTGTGTATTCAGATGATTGTAGTGAAAATTCTTCCTAGGGAAATTTTTTACTGCAACCCGATAAGGAGCTGGCTGGTATCCCTTATTTTGTTGGTTCATTCGATCTTCCTTCTTATCCTTCTAGGTATTGGGAAACTCTTCCAGATGTTTATACTGGTCATAACACATTTGTGCTTTCCTGAATACCTCACTCAAGGATTTGGGGCCGTCAAACTCAATTCTGTCTCGGTAGGATTGTGGTAAAGACCTTAAGAATCATTGGATTTTTACCTTAGCCTCCGAGATGTATGGTACGAACCTTAGTAGTTCCATAAATTTATTCATAAGGTCCTCCATCATCATCTGTTCGAGTTGTAACTCGTAAAATTCTTTCTTCTTCCTTTCATAATAGCTTTCAGAAAGGTATTGTTTCTTGAAATACTTCTTAAACTTAGACCATTCCAATTGTTTCTCCTTTAGGCCCTTGGCCAATTTCAGGTTTTGCCAGCAAATGCTGGCCTTCCCTTTCAAATTGTAGATGGCCATTCTGAACTTCATGTTGTTGTAATAGTTGTAGATCTAGAAGTATTTTCTGATGTCCAACAACCATGCGTCAACTTCTTCTCCTGTCCTAGATTTTCAATCAAAGGTAGTTGGTTTAATTTTTTTAAATTCTCCTTCAAGGTGTTCTATTTTTTTTTTTTCTATTTAGTATGGTTTTGTATTCATCGGAAGGTGTCCCTTCAGACGAACTATCTTCTTTTTCTATTTCCGCACCAAAATTCTTGGATTCCCTTTTGATGACCTCCTTATCATGTTTATCATCTTTTGGGATTTTCTTGGTTATTATACTACGCAACTGAACTTCATTTATCTCTTGTTGTTCCTACTGTGCTTTCTTCAATTTTTCATTGTTGGCCTTGAAACGCTGTAGTTTAACAATAAGATTCCTCATTGTTTCCAACACCTCCGTGGGTGAGATTCCATCACTGTTCTATCTTGGATCTCCAGGAGGTCCTTGCTGCGGATTCCCTTCCATCCTGATTTTTTCACCTTCTTGGGCTGCCATAATCAACAGAAAACATAAAGTCTTTTTTTTTGTAACCACAAGATTTATTAGTTCTTTCATAAATCAGAATATATATTAAGCAATTAATGTGGCCCTGTTCAGGCCCAGTGTTGTAACTTTTGCTTTGATACCATATGTAATGTACCTCAAATTCACCATAAAAAAAAATAAATTCTATGACATAATTCAATTTCATTTAAGCTTAGAATTTAAGAGAAGGTAAGATTCATTTTTGTCTATAATGACATTATTATGCCATTCAAGTTTACTTCAATCAGAAAAGATTATATGGATAAATTCTTCCATAATTCTATCACTTCCCTTAATTCTCATACTACTCTAACATGCTTATATGTATTTAGGCAGTATCTAAGATTAGGTCAAAGAAACCTTTGAGAGCTCAGAGAGATAAAGCTCACGTGGGAGCACAATTGTCATTAGATCAGTTGGAGAAAGGATCTGGTCACACAGATTTTAACCTCTGGGAGGACGTGCGGGAGAACAACTGAAATGAAAGGTGGAGACACTTCGAGGAGAAGTGTCGAAACTGTGAGAGTCGTTGGATCCAGAAAAGATGCGTGAGGTTTAAACCTGGTGCATGCAGAGGAGTGAAGACTCTCCCAAATTTTGAAAAGGAGAAAGCCAAGATTTGATCGCGACCATTGATCATCCCGAAAAGATCAAAACTGTTGATCGTGGATAAAGGTCGTAGCCATCCATCGAACGAACACTTGGCTGTCGGTCGGCATTTCGAAACCTGGGAAACCAAGTGTCAAGACTCCTCTTTTTCAGAAGTCGTGAAGTCTTGGTACACGAAACCCCAAATCATTTTAGCGTGAATAGGTTTATTCATTTCGGCACCCGAAAAGCTGAAAGGCAAGAGCCCTCATTTTCACAAGTCACAAAATCCCAGTACACGAATCCTCGATATGCTCTATGGAGTTAGCCCCAGGTCATCAGGCGTGATCGTATGGATGGGGGCTAAAGGAGGAGCCAAAACCTATTAAGCCCTTTTCGGCATTTTGGGACCTGGGAGTTCGAAGGGCCTAGTATCGTTGCCGCCAGAGTCGCAAAATCTCGAATTGCGAAACCCCAAAACCTCGTAGTACTATATGTATAGGTTTCCTCCAATTCAATTATTCGAAGCTAGATCTACCCGAACTTCAATTATAGAAGTACGCACATGCCTATAAATAGATCGATACCTTTCAAGCTCATCTATACATAGACAATCCTACCTAGAATTTTGATTTCAACATTAAATATGCTCCTATAGGTGGATCTGTTCTTTCAATTTCATATGTAGATAGTTTTGTCTAGCATTTTGTTTCAAGAGGAACCATTCCCAGAATTCACTCTTTGAACATAAAATTCTTACAATGAATAGATGTCATCCATGGAAATTATTTAAACTAAGCACAATTAGACGCATAAAATTAGATACACGAATCATTCAAACAAAGACTGAGCATATTTTAAAAGAAGATAAAATACAAAGTTTATATTTCCGCATTCGGGATTTGCTTATTACATATGCGTGGAGTTCCTTTGCTTTACTAACCCCAAAATCCAAAACCCCAAAATCCCGAAATGTTGGGCCCACAACACTTTTGAATTTCGTGATTCATCACTTCTTGTTTTATTTTTGTTTATGCATCAGGTGTTCAAAAACCCCAAAATCCTGAAATGTTGGGCCCACAGTCCTTTTACATTTCACAGTTCGACACTTCTTATTTTATTTTTTTCTATTTGTGCATCGTTATTAAAACAGGAAGGTCTAAATATGAATAGCCAAATTGGTACAACCTTGGGCAAAGGAAATTTCCATAAGAAGCAAGGGTGCATCTGGTTCCTTTACTGTTAAAGTAGTTCATATAATAGATCTATCATTGGAAATTATAGTAATATTTTTGGTTTCTATATTCTCTTGTTCGAGATACCTTTATACGGGTTAGGTTAATGAACTATAAGGGAAAACTGGTATAATTGTTGGTCTTCCTACCTCATCTACAAATATGTCTCTACACGGTCTGTTTAATGGAAAGGAAAAATTGCCATAGTTTACAACACTCAGAATGTTGTTCCCGACATTATTCATATAGTTAGATTAATGAAATTACAACATAAATTTCACTCCCAATATGCCAATCTCAACATTGATTTCACTCAGACAACGAATAAAGAAAGAAAAATAACAGTGAATCTAATTTAGAGGATATTTCTTCCATAATTTAACCATGCATAAATACTTTCAACTATCATAACAAATAAAAGGCCAATTCTATCATTCATTCAGATTTAATAAATACATGACATCATATATCAAATCATTCGAATAGAAAATGGAAATCATTTCAGTTCCAATTTAACAAACACATTGCGTCAGATATAAAATCATTCAAACAGAAAAGTAGTAGAGCAACATATATGAACTAGATCGCTAGAAGACAAAGGGAACCACCACGTTCCTCCCAACCGTAGAATAGGGAAGCCAAATCACTTTCCCAATTCACCCCCTATCCTGAACATGAGTCCATGAGGGCTAACTTGGAACTCCTCCTCAACAATGTCCTTCAATTCCAACAGTTATCCTCTTGCCTCACACTTACTCAATAGTTCTCATAACAGCAAGGAAAATCCATTTCAACAGACTCCTCTTGCCTCAGACTCAATCCATAGTGTTCATAACAGCAAGAGAGTTCAACTATCATTTTCCCCAACATACTTGGTAGTGTCCTTCCTCCTCGCATATGTTATTTAACAAATTTTCCCAGGTCGTTTTCCCTCCCTTGGGGGGGATATTTTCGCATGTTTCTAAATCCCTGATTTTCAGGGGCTACCAATGGCCAAATATCTGATTTTACACTTGTACTAATCAGCCCAAAGGTAGTTCCAACTTGTTCCCCACTCAAGGAGTCATGGTCAGTTGATTTTAACATGGTTGTTCCATTTGTCCTCCTGCAATTAATATATATATTCTTTTTTTTTATACAATTGTCATAGTCAAATAGCTAGTTCAGTCCAATCAGAACTTTACCCAACAGTCATAATAATTAATTACAAATATCAAACTCGATATTCGGAATTGCCATAAATGGCAAAAAAATTCTAAATTCGAATTTACTAAAAATGAAAAATATATTTCCAACAAATTTAAATTTCTAAATTATTTTATTTTTTGGGATATCACATAGACTTGCTAGATAGATTTCATTAACATTAAATTAGTGGTTCCACTAATGACTAATTGTAATTTATATGTTCCCCATTTAGAATGGTAACCCATGTTAAAATAGATTGTATGCATTGACTAGTTAGACTGGGTGATTGGTTGGTTCATGGAAAATGTCAAGTATTGGCTTGGGTCATCCTTATTTTTTCTCCTCTGGTATTTTGTCAACCTATTGTTGGGTTATTGGTGTGGTTTTCCCTTCAGTATTTGGTTTCTAGTGCATCAGATTGTCTAGATTCCTTGGTCTAGATGGGATGTGTGGTGCCACAGTTGTCAATGTGTCTATCACCTAGCAACAACATGATCCTTGATGAGGGGATCATGGCACGCCCTATGGTATGGCGGTGAACGAGAACCTGACTGAAGTCGGTGTGTGTTGTGTGAGTTTTGACGAGCATGGTAAGTTGCTTGGGCGCATGGATGGAACACCTTCATGCATTTGGTTCACACGCCTTGAGGTTCTACTATTGATCATCAGCCTCATCGTTTCGGGAAGGGGAAGTTGTCCCTTAGATTGTATGGGTTTCTTGTTTGCGTCGGGCAGGTAGTCRTTTCTCCTTGTTATTTTACGCATGTTTKCCCAATTTCCCTTGTGCCTGTGCATGGTGTCATAGTAACTTGTTTCCTGGGTTGTGTTCTTTTGTTTGTCATATGTGGTGTGGTTAAATTGTTGTTGTCATTTTMTTCTTGACTCTTAATTCAAAAAAAAAAAAAAAATTATTCTTCTCTTGTTGTCGTAACAAAGGGGACATTACATTTCGTATCAGAGGGGGGTTCAACTCGCGACTTGGAAGTTGGGATCACTACAACTTTCGTTGATATGATTTGATTGTGATGTTGCTAATTAAGTTAACTTGTTTTTTTTCAGGTAATCATGGTTAGAGGACGCCACAGAGGCAGACAATGGGGTAATAGGGGAGGAGGCATGATGCCTCCAGTAGCATCCACGCCTAAGGGGTCTAACCCCCAGGGAGACAAACAGGTTGTCGGGAAGGAGAATATAGTGGTGGGTGATGTGGCTGGTATGATGAGGTCTTTTCAGCCGATGTTTGAGGCACTGATTAGTTGTTTGGATAGAGATGAGGCCAGGGCATCGGAACCCATCAAGGTCCATTGAGTGCTCTGTTTGGTACTGGTAGCATTCACCATGAGCTCAAGAAGGTCAAATTTTAGAGTTCTTTGGTGCCTCGGATGGAACATCCACCGAGGCATGGTTGGATAATATGGTGATGTTCTTTTCACTTCGTGACTATACCTCCAACATGAAGTTCTACATGGCAGTATTTCAACTGAAGGGGAGCTCTCTTCTATGGTGGAAGACGCTCCTACCGCAACTGAACATGGTCATTGAATATGTGTCATGGGAATTGTTTGAGGAATGGTTCTGAGTGAGGTACCTATCATAATAATTCATTGAGAATCATCTCAACAAGTTCAACACCTTATGACAGAGCGGTCATACGGTGCCTGAGTATGAGGCCCATTTTATGGAGTTTCTTTGGTACGCTCCACATATCAACACAGAGAAACTTAAGGTCAACAAGTTCATGTTCGACCTTAATGGAAACATGCATGTAAAGGTTAGGATTTTGATGTCTCAAACCTTGCATGATTCCATCAAAAAGGCCCTCATAGAATAGGAGAATCTTATCAGCGGGGGTCAGAGAAGGACTACAGCAAGACCAGCAGGGAAGGTGTCATCTGGTGCGCAACAACATTAGACACTAGCCAGACATCCACCAGGATATTGTGGATTCCAGAGGGGATCCACTTTCTCTACACCTCGACAACCGACGCCTTAGCAGCGAACACCTTATCAGGGACAACAACATCAGTAGTAGCATCGATCACATGAGAAATAGTTTAGGCTTGTTCAACAGATCAAACCAGCATTCCAGGTCAGTGGGCCATCATCTTTTACTTCGGGTACCAGGAGTACTAGACCAAATAAGGGGTTTTGAATGTGTGGGGAGCCACACTACCATTGTGAATTCCCAGTGGAGAGGACTAGAGCATCTGGATCAATCGGACCCACTACCATGGGAGATATGGGCAAGGCCCATTAGATTCATGCAGTAGTGAATAACCGCCAGGCCGAGCACCAGTCGACTATTCTCAAGACGTCAGGTATTGTCACTGACCATACCTTTAGTATTTTGATAGATCCTAGTACTACCAAGAGTTTCTTTTTGTGTGTGGTACTAAAAAGGATTAAGGTAAAGGTAGTTGAACATGATGAGTTTGGCTTCATAGAGATAGCCTCAGGAGCCAAACAAAAGGTTGGAGGAAATCTTACGGGTTGTACCCTTAACCTGGGAGAGGTTTTCACTAGGGCCAACCTGTACGTCATGATCTTAGGATATTATGATGGCGTGATTGGTATGGACTGGTTGGAATTGCATGAGGCAATACTCAACTGTAAGATGAAACGGTTGAGCTTGGTCGATGATGAGGGATAGAGATGTGTGATTGTAAGTTGGAACTAGGGAGTTTCTTTGAGGTTCATCTCTTCCTTGCAGCTATGAAAGAGCATGTGCAAGGGGTGCACACTTTACGCAATCATTGCATTAAACGAGAAGAGAGTAGTGGAAGGTATAGAACACCTTCCGGTGGTGAGAGAGTTTGCAGACATCTTTTCAGAGGAGTTACCTGGGATGTCGCTGAAGAGGTAATTGGATTTTACTATAGACCTAAAACTGAGGACTGAATTGATAGCTAGAATTCATTATCGGATGTCTACCCTGGAGTTACAGGAGTTGAGAATGCAACTGAAGGAATTGTTGGACCTGGGACTGATACGTCCAAGTGTGTCACTATGGGGTGTGCCTATTATTTTCATAATAAATAAGGATGGTTCATGGAAGATTTGCATTTACTACTGCCAATTAAAAAAGAAAACGATAAATAATCGGTATCCATTGCTAAGGATTGATGATTTGTTCGATTAGATGAAGGGTGCGACAGTGTTCTTAAAAGATCGATTTTCGATCAGGGTATCACTAGTTACAGATCAAGGAGGATGATGTCCCTAAGACCACCTCTAATATGAGGTTTGGACATTATGAGTTTACTATTTTACCATTTGGATTGACAAACTCCCCAGGGGTATCTATGAGTTTAATGAACGGGGTGTTCTGCGAGTACTTGGACAAGTTCATCCAAGTATTCATTGACGATATTTTTATTTACTCTCAGACGACGAAGGAGCATGATGAAAAGTTACACTTGGTACTACAGTGTTTACAAGAGCACAAATTGTATGAGAAGTTGTCCAAATGCTCTTTTTATCAATCAAAGATTCACTACTTAGGGCATGTCATCTTCGGCGAAGGTATCATCTTGGATCCAACAAAGGTCGAGGCTATTATGGAATGGCATGGATTGACAAATGTCCCAAAAGTGCGTAGCTTTATGGGTTTAGCAGGAAACTATCGACAATTCATTGAGGGATTTTCGAAGATAGAAAATTTGATCACGAAATTGCAGAAGAAGAGAAATAAGTTTCTTTGGACCACGAAATGCGTGGAAGCATTTCAGAGGCTCAAGGAGTTGTTGAAAACAACACTGATACTAAAGGTCCCTGACATGGATGTGGACTTCCTAGTATGCATTGACGCATCCAAGGAAGGCTTAGGCAGAGTGTTGATGCAATACAGTCGAGTGATCGCTTACATCTCGAGGAAACTGAGAAGGCATGAGGAGAACTATGCGGCACATGATTTGAAGTTGTTATACATCATATATTCCTTGAAGGTTTGGGGAAACTACCTTATTGGACAAAAAATTGAACTAAAGACTGACCACTGTGGACTACAACACATCCTTATGCAAAGCAACCTGAACGCACCACAATGACGTTGGTCGGAATTACTTAGCGAGTATTAATTTGAGATTAATTACATAAAAGGAACAGTGAACCAAGTGGCAGATTCATTGAGTCGGAGACCATGCATATTTTTGATGTTGCCTCTTCTGATGAATCTATGTGAAAAGGTTCTAACTTTACAGTGTGACGATGACTGGTACAAAGAGGTCAAGGTTTTTATCGGACAAAACACAATGATGGTACCAAGATTTGAAGGATTTATGTTTGATGATGATGGTTTATTGAGGTTTAAAAATTGAATTTACGAACCACCGAATGAGGAGTTGAATAGATTGATCCTAAGTGAGGCTCATAGAGTAGTTTATATGGCTCACCCGGGAGTCAGGAAGTTGAGGGTAGACCTTAAACCCTTATTCTTCTGGAAGGGAATGAAGGAAGACATAGTAAACTGTGGCCAAATGTCTAGAATGTCAGTAGGTAAAGGTCGAACATAGACATCTAAAAGGATTACTACAACCACACCCTATTCTTGAATCAAAATGGGAGGTTATTTCGATGGATTTTATTGTTGGATTGTCACTGACGATAAGGAGATGACTTGATTTTCGTAGTAGTAGACACTCTGACAAAGAGTGCTTACTTTATTCCTATGTGTACAATGTATCAGGCACTTGACATAGCTAGAGTTTTCATCAGTGATATTGTGAGGCTGCATGGCATGCCTGAGAGGATTATATCTGATCTAGGATTCGTGTTTACTGGATGATTTTGGATGAGTTTCCAAGAGGCATTGGGAACCCAACTTAACTTTATTACGATGTATCACCCAGAGACTAAATGGTAGACTGAATGAATGAACCGAAACTTGGAGGACATGTTGCACATGTATGTGATGGACCAACAAAAGTGTTGGGAAGAATTATTTCCATTGGTGGAGTTCACTTATAAAAGCAGTTACCAAAGCACCATTAAGATGGATCCTTTTGAGTTTCTTTACGGGTGACCGTGTTGGATTCCTTCAAGTTCAGATCGGAATGAGGATAAGGTCCTAGTGGGACCATAAGTGATCCATGAAATGGAAGAGCAAATGAAAACAATAAGATAAAGGATTAAAGAAGCGCAGGATCAACACAAGAGTTATGCCCATGCCCATCGTGTCAACCGTAGTTACGAGGTTGGCGATCGAGTCTTCTTGTGGATTAAACCGCATAAGAGTTCGATCAAGTTTGGAAAGGGAGATAAACTCTCTCCTAGGTTCATGGGACCCTTCGAGATTGTGGAGAGAAAGGGGCCCATGGCCTATCAACTAGCTTTGCCTGATTCTTTGAGGCGTATGCATGATGTTTTTCACGTATCTGTTTTAAGACATTATATTATTGATCTTACACATGTTATTTACATGAGTTCCTTGCAGGTATCAAAGAAGGGGGAACTCATGGCTGATTCAATCCACATCCTGGATCATCGCGTTTGACAGCTACACCATCAGACAATAGATCAGGTCAAGGTATAGTGGGACAACTATAGTCCGCACTCGGTGACCTGGGAGGATGCACATGATATGCACCAACAGTTTCCATTTTTGTTTGATAGATAGACTTATGATACTATGATACACATTATTTCAGCACTTATATTGTGAAACTTCAGGATGATGTTTAGACTAAGAGTGGTTTTATGTAACATCCCTCTCTTGCACACTAAGCGAACTTATTCTTTGAGGACACTTTCTCGCAAGTGGTCCAGATTATTATTCTATCAAAACATTGATTTTGATTATGAGGCGTTATGGGTTGATGAAATGTTGTTTTACTGCATTGACATTGACATGTGCTATTGATTCAGTTTTACTGAGTGTGCAAGATTTTGGACCTCAAGGATGCAGAGGCATTGATGGAACCCCTTGGAGCCCGGATCGAGTCGGGGAGTGAAGCATTGGGGTTTGATTGTTTTATATGTGATATTAGTGCATCTGATTAGATGATATGATTATGAATATATTGATGACATGATTTGTTGATGATGTAGGATGACAATATCTTGCCGACCAGACTCACATGTGGAGTAGAGGGGTCATGCATGACTACTAGAGATGTTGAGGGAGAGATGTGGACAACAAACCTACCACAACCTACTAGAACTCCCTTCATGGCTCAATTTGTAGGTTAGCGTTTACCTAGTTCAAGATGACCCACAATGCCATGAGGGAAGACTGCAACAATCACTCATAATGATTCTAAGGGGCGTGCAATAAGGTGGGGTCCTTATTCCTTAGAGGGTCTTAGTCTCCCACAACTTCACCTAGTGGAGTATTGACTCCAGGGTTTTTTTATGTCTACCAAGTTAGTCAAGAGGTGAGTAGCACCCTTGGAGCACGTGGTACGTCCTAAAGGGCACGTCACGCAAGGGAAACATATGAGGCGAGTCACACCCTTGGAGTGCATTGTGTGTCCTGAAGGGCACGTCGCACAAGGGAAATAGATGAGGCGAGTGGAACCCTTAGAGAACCTAGTGCATCCTAAAGGGAATGCCACGTCTTTAATGATAAATGAATGAACCTATATGACCTTAG
>JZKD02S1674815.1:213549-236640 GCA_000966675.3 Picea glauca
TTTAATTGATTCATAATAATCTGTTGGGATAAAAATTAAAAAAGGAAGAATTAATTGCTTTATTATATCATGATAATTTAAAAATTATTAATTAAAAAGAGAAAGGCAAAAAGTTAATTTAAACACCTGCCAAATTGAGTTCTAAATGAAAAAGGGAAAAAGGTGAAATCTAAAATAATTAGGAAACTAGGAAAAAGCGCAAACCTTAAAAGAAGGGGAACAATAGAAAAAAGTTCTTAGTCCAACTTACTAAGGTATCTACCATTTAAGAACTTTCTAATTTAAAACTAAACTAGCAAATTAATAATGGGGAAATTCATTAAAACTTGTAAGGTAATTTGGGGACACCTAGGAGCGATTCTAGGAGTGACTCTAGGTGGGTGAGGGAAACAATGGTAATTAATTAATTAAATAAATTAGTTTTTGGTGGAATGAAGGGGATGGGTGACACATGTACGAGGAGGATTATTATGAATTAAATTAATGAACAGTAAATTAAAAGGGGTTTTGGGGAAAGTTTTTGACTTCGAAAATCTATATAATGGAGGGAGGAGGAGGATGAAGGATATCTTCTATTTGCATAACATTAAATTGCATAAATATATACTTCAATGACTTAGCTTGTGGGAGTCTGGATACCCAACCTGGTGAGGAGTGGTAGCTCGGCCTTGCGAGGTGAGCTGGGAGCTAGCTGAATCTCTAGATAGTGTGTGTGGCCCCTTTGTGGCTCAAGGGGCTAAGGGGGAAGAAGAGTACCCCTAGCATTGGCTGGGAGGTACCGGTGAAGTCTCATCAGTTGGAAAGAGGGAGTTTCACGAAGCGCGCAGGACATAATCTCGGGGCAAGTTATCAGGCAACCATACACTTCTCTATTTTTGCATGGTATATTGTAGTAGGATATATGCTTTGGATCTGCATGTTTATTTGGGTAAGTAAATTTATTGTCTTAGCATTCTAGTTGATGACTGAATTTTTCCATAGCCCATAGCTCATTGATTGATTGAATGCCATGGCCTTCTATTCCCGACATGTCTTGACCGCCCTTTTCTTTTTTGATTTGTGAATATTGTGGCTATGTTTTCCTTTCATCCCTAGCTCACCAGTCCTCACTTGAGAAATCGGCTAGGAGCCTGATCTACGGTCGTCGCTTCAACGTTAATAAACCTATGGATCTCAATGCCCTGATTTTTTGTGCATGGATGATGCACGAAGGATGTTCTCGTCAGCCATCTACCTCTGATATTGTCCTTGGATGATGGTTCGCCTTGCGCCCTGATGCGTTTATTTAACCCTTCAAATTTGATTGTTGGGGAATTTTTTCTTTAAACTCGACATGTTTATATCTCGACATTATCTTATTTCTACCCTATTTTTATATCTTGATGGATCAATTTTAACCCTGGATTTTTGTTCTTGGATAAATTATAACTCTGTGTTTGTATTGAAGGATAAATTTTAACCCTGGGTTTTTATTCATGGCTAAATTATAAATCTGCATTGTATTAGTATCCTAGCAATGCAAAAAAAATAAAAAATGATTTCATTCCCTATCTGCGTTTGTATAATTGGTATCCTAGAAATGAAAAACATATTGTTATACATGTTTGCAATTTTTTCTTGGGTTGTGATTCATTTTTTTCCATGCTTTTAATTCCTTGAAAAAATATTTAGTTATGATCCCTGTCAACGCTTTTGGTTGTGTATCCCAGGTGAATGATTTTTTTTTTATCACTATTTGCATTCTGTTTAGTATCCCCATCTGAGATTGCTTTGTGCTTTGACTGTATAACATTTTTCCCTATGGTTTGCAATGTGTAATGATGGTAGTATCCTTTCCCCGCGATCTGGGACTGTATGTTTTTGTTGAACATTTGGGATAGCATTTTAGTCTAAGGTCACCTTGATATTAGGAAGCAAATGGTAGTGGGTCAGTAATTCTAATTTTTTTTTACCCAGGTTATTTTATTACATGATTTTATTACCACGATTGACTATTAAACATATTTTATTCCTTACTATCACTTCCTTAATGTAGCGCACCTTTTCTGGCTACCAAGGCTTAAACGCTCCTAAAAAAAAATCTATAAGACCACTTTGTACATAGTTCATACAGGCATTATATAATCCACATACATTTGAGAAAATAAACACATTTAAGCTCAAAGTAAAACATATTATTTATTGCTATAATTAACAATCAATAGAATTTAATATTAATTCATATACACAGTGGAATTCATGGTAAGATAAGAAGCATAGTCATGCAAAACATGAACAAATCATAATCAGATACTTATATTTTAACAGCGGTAGATTCCACCAACCAAGTGCAGGCCTTCCATGAACCTCCCAACCTTAGACTGCATTGTTCATCAGCTTAGCAATGGGTCACCCCCGATCTGGTACTAAGCCCCACGCCCAAGGCAATGAATCCTAGGCTAGGTTGAGGTTACAGGGAAAACAACACACAACCACAAGGATGGGATTCTCTCCCAGGAACCTCTCACACTCACTCCTCACAGACCCTCATTCCCCACATGCCTATTAGACCCCAGGAGTATACACCTTCTCTATCACTTGGACAGTCCTTTGGCTACTACCCTCCCTTGCCTTGGGTTACAGCAACAGATAGAACCAAAAGTCTCTAGGCTCTGTGAAAACTACAAGGTTCCTTCCAAGAGTCCTCTCCTTCCTCTGCGCACTCTCTCACCTGGAAGGAATCACTCACAGGACAACAAGCCACACATAGTCCAGTACTGCATGGTCACAACAACCCATGGGGAAAATAGACACATGATTTCCCAAACTAGTTCAGCAATCACAGGACGGTCTCATGGTCACGACTTCGGAATAGAGATCTTACACACATGCTCAATTTCGGGCAGTGGATGCATACGGATTATCAAGACGACACAGGATTTTCAACTCTCAAGAACACATGAGGATATCTCTGCAGGGGTCAGGTTGGTCATACTATCCAGGGATTCGTATGCATTTAGGCAATCAGGTAGAATGGAGGAGGAACCCTTCTCACTGCTCACCCTGGCCGTTTTATTCCCATGCGCCAAGGTTGACACTTGTCACCCATGGAACTGCATGCATTCCACCAGCATTCATCACCCTTATACGTCCTCCCCTTGCCAGAAACTTAGGATAAAACATAAAATGCACATGACTTTTTGGAATAATATTAAAATATTATTCCCAGGCTTAAGCCCCCTAGGCTAAACACTTAGCCTCTTTTCCCACCTTCCAGCCCCTAATCCCCTGCCTTCTCTGTGGAAGCTCAGTCCCCCTTCACTCATTCATCATGGTCGGTCTGCACCTAGCAGTGTTTATAATTTTATTAAATGTTTTGTATACATACAAGTACAAAATCAGGCCCTTGGCCTCCAACCCTTAGGCTCTCTGGCCTAACAATCACATAAGCCCACTGAATTATACAACCTTGGCTCACCAGCCTATAAAACATATTTACAATTAATTTCATAATCATATTTACAACTGGGCTTGGCCTTGGGGACATTACAGTCCCCCTCCCTTATTTTTGCACTGTCCTTAGTGCAACTTTACACAACATTTGCAAGATTTTCAAAAAATTTCAAAAATATGCGGGTACTCTACCCGCATAACATCTGCATGCTCCCATGTCACGTCCTCAGGACTGTACCATGTCCACTGGACCTTTACAATTTCTATAGCTTGATTCCAGAGTTGTTTGCTTTTTCTATCCAATATGCGCACATGATACACTTGCAGGACACCCTATGGTTCCACCTGAATCACATTCCAATCGATAACATGATTAGCATCAGGTACATATTTCTTAAGTAGTGAAACATGAAATACATTATGTACAGTCATAGAGGCAGGTAATGCAAGCATGTATGCAACTAGCCCAATCCTTTCCAGGATCTCAAATGGCCCACAAAATCTTCCTGCCAATTTGGCGCAACTTCCTAACTTC
The DNA here is from genome assembly GCA_000966675.3 of Picea glauca. NCBI lineage: Eukaryota > Viridiplantae > Streptophyta > Pinopsida > Pinales > Pinaceae > Picea > Picea glauca. The sequence goes on from JZKD02S1674815.1 coordinate 217,517, forward strand.
AGGGAACTCCTCTTAGCCTTCACTTTCAAGAAAAAATGGTCACCCACTTTGAATTCTCTATGGGTTATGTTTCTGTCAGCGTGACTTTTCTGCCTATCCTGGGTAGCTTTTATATTCTGTTTAATCTTTATCATTTGATCTTCCATCTCTTGAGCAGTTCATGCCCAATGACTACTTTGTCAGCTGGATTATCCCAGCTCACTGGAGTGTTGCACTTTCTTCCATAAAGTGCTTCAAATGGGATCATCTTCAATGATGCATGATACCCATTATTGTAGGTGAATTCTACCAAATGCAGGTAGTCTTCCAACCTTGATGGTTTATCCATCACATACATTCTCAGTATGTCTTCTATTACCATGTTCACCTTCTCTGTCTGACCATCAGACTTAGGATGATACACTGTACTAAAGTTCAGATTCATTTCGAATCCCTTGAACATTCCTTTCCAGAAATTCGAGGTGAATTTTGGGTCCCTATCAAACACAATTTTCTTAGGAATTCTGTGCAAGCGTGCAACTTCTTTTAAAATTATATCAACAACATCAGCTGCCTTGTGGGTGGTTTTCAGTGGAATAAAATGGGTAGCTTTAGTAAGCTTGTCCACCACCACCATGATTGAATCATGCTTCTTGCTTGTTCTAGGTAGTCCCATTATAAAATCCATTGTTACCACATCCCGTTTCCATTCAGGAATGGGTAAAGGCTATAGCAACCCTACTGGGTGCCTATGTTCAACCTTAACCTTCTAGCACTCCATACATCTGGCGATGTATTCAACGATTTCTTTCTTCATACGCGGCCAAAAATAATGGCTTTTGACTACTACCACAGTCTTTTGATATCCAGGATGTCCATCATAAGCCATGTTATGCATTTCTTTTAGAATTTCCAGCTTCAATTCTCGGACATTGGGTACATACACTCTGTTTTTATACAAAAATAAGCCATCGTTTCCCAAGGTGTAACTTTCCTTGGTATGTGGTCTCTCACGTTGTTGTAGCTTTGCTACTAAACCTCTATACTGCAAATCAACATTTGTAGTTTCAAAAATTTTGTCTTTAATCTCAATCCTGTACATGCTAATGGTTGTAGCATGTATTTCATGCACTTTTCTGCTGAGTGCATCAACCACCTTATTTTCTTTCCCTTTGATATGCTTGATATCAAATTAATATTTGCACAAAAACTCCATCCATCTGATTTGCCTCGCATTTAAAGTCAGCTGATCAAATAAATACTTCAGAACGTTATGGTCTGTTCTCAACTCAAATCTTTTGCCCATGAGCTAATGTCTCCATTTCCTCAAGGCATGGATGATTGTTGCTAGCTCGAAATCGTGAGTGGAATAATTCCTTTCATGATCTTTCATCTTTTGGGACTCATAACAAATTACAAATCCCTCTTGGATGAGAAATACTCCCAACCCCTCCTTACACGCATCAGTGCACACTCCATAATCCTTATTTGGATATACAATCTTCAGGATTGGAGCACTGGTTAGCAACTACTTCAATCACTATAAGTTTCTCTTACATTCTTCAGTCCATTGGAACTTCTTCTTCTTCCTTTGAAAGGAAGTGATAGAATGAGCCATCCTTGAGAATCTGGTTATAAACCTTCTATAGTAGCCTGCCAGACCCATAAAAGATCTATCTTCTGCCACATTCCTTGGCGTTGACCATTCTTGGATGGCCTCCACTTTTTTAGGATCCACAACGATCCCCTCTTCTGAAATAATATGCCCCAAGTAATGGATCTACCTTTGATAAAATGAGCACTTGCTCAGCTTGGCATACAGCTGGTGATTTCTCAACACTTGCAGCACCATTCTCAGGTGTTTCTCATGCTCTTCCTCTAACTTGGAATACACCAATATGTCTTCCAAGAAGACTACGACAAACTTGTCCAAATAATCTCTGAACACTCCATTCATTAAGCACATGAAAACAACAGGTGCATTTGTCAGTCAAAATGACACCACTGTGAATTCATAATGATCGTACCTTGTTCTAAAGGCGGTCTTGCTAATGTCCTCATCATTTATTCTCACTTGGTGATATCCATATCTGAGATCTACTTTTGAGAATATTTTTGCATCCTTCAACTGATCAAAAAGGTCATCAATACTTGGCAGAGGATACTTGTTCTCGACAGTGACCTTATTCAACTATTGGAAATCAATGCACAGCCTCACCGTCCCATATTTTTTCTTCACGAATAGGACTATGGCTCCCCAAGGTGACACACTAGGGAAAATGTATCCCTTCTTTAGTAGCTCTTCGATATGCAATTGCAACTCTTTCAACTCTGGCGTACTCATTCTATAAGGAGCCTTCGAAACTAGAGCTTCTCCCGCCATCAAATTTATAGAAAAAATGATGTCCCTCTTTGGAGGTAGTCCAGATACCTCCTGAAATACGTACTTAAACTCTTTGAGTACCTTGTGGTCTTCCAGATTTGAGACTACATCTCGGGATACTTCTTCAACCTGAGCTACAAATAATTGAGATCCTTTCTGGTAACATTTCTTCAGCTGCATGGCTGAGATTTCCCTAATAGCCACGGCTCTGGGAACTCCTTGGACTATTACCTGATTTCAGGCTCTTCATTCAGGGATGTAAACCTCTTGTTACGGCAGTCTAGAAGGGCATGGTGCTGGTCCAACTAGTCTATCCCAATTAAGCAATCATATGAGCCTAAATACATAATGTTCAATTCATCCTTAGTGCTAATTTCCTTCATGTCTACTAAACAGGACTTAACCAATTCAATGACCTTCCTTTTGGTTCCTATGTCCAACTTCACTAGCCAAGGATTTTCATGTTTTCTTCTCGTTAGATGCAAACTATCCACCATTCAAGGATATACGTAATTATGGCTAGCCCATGAATCAATTAAAATAACAAGCGATCGGTTGTTAATCGTACCTTCCACTTCAATCATGTGTGATTGAAATTCTGCTTTCTTGTTGTCTAGGGCTGCGTAGATCCTTGACATTATGCTACCCATATCCTCCACTATTTCAGCTTGTTGAACAGTATGGAAAATTATTTCCTTATCTTTTCTGTGGGGGCAGTCTCTGTACCTATGATTCCCTTTACATCCCCAACATTCAATAGGTGGCGGTCTTGGCATATTCTCACTCCCTTCAATTTTCCTAGGCTCTCTAAAATATGACTGTCCCCAAGGACTGTTCCTAAAAAAGGGAGGCATCTTTCCCTTCTGCCTCTGTTCTTTCTTAAAATTCTTCTGGTCATCCCAAGCCTTCCGAAAGGTAGGCTTTTCTCTTTGTTGTTCGTATAGACATTTCACCCTTCTTATGGTTTCTTCCATGGTCTTAGGATCGTCATACTRAATATTGTCACCAATGGAAGGTGGCAATCCACTCAGATACATCTGAATTTTGACAGCCGCGTCTTTRATGAATGGAACATACTTTAGTAGTTCCAGAAAACTTCGTTCATACTCATGAATGGTCATGTTGCCCAACTTGAGTTTGAAGAACTCCTTCATCTTTCTGTCATAATACCTTTTAGTCTAGTATTTCTTCTCGAAATACCTCTTAAAATCCTTCCAAGTGACCTCTTTCTCTCTGATGTGTTGCACCTGCACCAACGGATCCCACCACATGGATGCTTTTCCTTTCAACTGGTACATTGCAATTCTTCCTTCTGCATAGGCAGAATAATTCTATAGTTGGAAGTATTTATTCATACCTAGCAACCATGTTTCAACATCTTCCTTCTTCTTATGTTCACCATCGAATGTAGGCAATTTAATCTTGTTGATTTCCCCTTTCAATTCATCCCTTCCAAATTTTCGGTGTTTTCTGGTAGGGGACGGGCTTGAACTACTGTGTGTCTCCTTGCCAGAATGCTTCGGGGAGAGACGGTAATGTCTGTTACCACTCCTCGATCTTCTTCTCCTCTCAGGGGTTCTGACACTTAATTATCTACTTGTGTCACTCCCTTTCTCGAATTTCTTTTCTATTCTTTCCAGGCTCTTCAACATCTTTAAGTTGAATTCACCCTGCCAATCCTTGATTTTCATGAGCTTTCGGTTGTCATCTAGGTGATCCTGGGCATATTTCTACAATATTATGATGATTTGCATCATATGTTCTTCCTTATCCATCTCTTTTCCATGCCCATTAGAGTTTGTTCCTTTGACTCCCAGGTTATCATTCCTTCCTACCCTTTCATCCTCTGTTTCGGAGGCAATCTGCACCTTTTCCCACTCCATACTCAACATTGGTTAACTAGAATCCTAACTCTTGTTGAAATCTACACATGCACTGTGCAATTTAATTCGAAGTTTGTCAGGCCATTAAAACCTCATGAAAAATCCACAACATTTATAAACCAATACGAACAAGAACAAAAGACGTTTTGATTCAAAGAAGTTTTCTGAGCTCTCATTCAGCTCTGCAAATTCTGGGACTTTGGAACTTCGGAATCTCGGTCCACAAAGATCCAACAGCTAAATATCCATAACCAAAGTCACCCTTTCGCAACTCGCAATCTCAGGAGTTCGTGAGTCGAAGACCCTCGACTCATTTCCTCTAAACGTCGATACCCGAGATGCGACACGGGTATGGCTCCCTCCTCGCTAGCATCTGCTACGCATGACCGTAGTTTAGGGATAAGTTCTAGCACTCCTTCGCTACTCGCACCTTCATGAGTTGTGGCGTCCAACCTTGGTACCTCCCTTTCACAAAACCCCGAGAAGCGATGTTGACTTTTCTCCTCGCATTCTCGCTACTCGCTACTTCGCAAGTTTCAATGTCAAGCTCCTGTGCTCTTATCTCGTGAATCCCTGAAATCGTGAATTACTTTATTCTCTCGGCCCATAGCATAGTTTTCGCCCTTCACCACCATGGCATGTGGTCGTTCAGGAGGGTCCACGTCACCTTCGATGACATCATCGAGTCCCACCACTCTCACCTGTCTTCTCCACTCACTGGCATGTGGTACACATTCATGCACCCATGTCCATTCCAAGCAAGGAATCAAATGGTCAGATTGCCTCCTCAGATCAATGGCGTATATCTTTTCAACATTTTGGGGTTTCGGGCATCGAGAGTTCGTGCAGCCCCACATATTGAACTTCCATCTACTGAAATCTTGAAGTCACTATTTACTAAGCTACTTGATCCAATGGTCATTTTCTTCTCCCCATTATCTATGGTGTAGATCTTTTCAGCATTTCAGGGTTTCAGAGGTGTTCACCTCTCCTCACTTCCCATCTCCCAAATTGACGATTTCTTCCTGGACAATCAACGATCCATATCTCGCTTAGATTGATGGTTGTGATCCAAACGTGAATTCATGTTTTGTGAATCTTCACGAACTCACCCTTTGACCGTTTCAAGTTACAAGTCAACAAAAGGATGATCGCCCTCCATGCACTCTTTCTGATGTACGGTCTTGACTAATTCAGAATTTTGCGTATCACGATTTCCACACTCCTGTGCAACTCCAAAGGGCTTTAAACCCCGTGCACACTTCCCAGATCTGACGGTCATGAGGGTTCACCTTACCTCTCAAACATATCCTAAGGTTCTAACACTATTGGTGTGGAGACCTATCTCCCTGTGGCCATAGACCACACCAACTATAGTTTCACCCGTCGTTAAACCTCCTGAGCTTAAAAACTCATCAAGTAACTCCTTAACACTTCGAAGAAAACCAAGGTATGAAATTGGCCTTTTAGTCCTAATTTCCCTCGCACTCGCGGTCCAAAGACCGCTCCACTGGCCCATCTAGGCTCAGTTTCAAAACCTTGGCTCTGATACCAAACTATAGCGCACCTTTTCTGGATACCAAGGCTTAAATGCTCTTAAAAAAAAATCTACAACACCACTTTGTACATATTTCATACAGGCATTATATAATCCACATGCATTTAAACAAATAAACACATTTAAGCTCAGAGTAAAACTTATTATTTACTGCTATAATTAACAATCAATAGCATGTAATATTAATTCATATACACAGCGGAATTCATGGTAAGATAAGCAACAAAGTCATGCAAAACATGAATAAATAATAATTAGATACTTATCTTTTAACAGTGGTAGATTCCACCAACCAAGTGAAGGCCTTCCACGAACATCCTAGCCTTAGACCGCACTGCTCATCAGCTCAACAGTGGGTCACCCTTAAGCTGGGACTAAGCTCCACCCCCAAGGCAAGGAATCCTAGGCTAGGGTGAGGTTATAGGGAAAATAACACACAACCACAAGGATGGGATTCTCACCCAAGAAGCTCTCATGCTCACTGCCCACAGACCCTCATTCACCACATGCCTATTACACCCTAGGAGTATACACCTTCTCTGTCACCTAGACAGTCCTTCGACTGTTAACCTCCCTTGCCTTGGGTTACAACAACAGACTAGACTGGAAGTCTCCGGGCTCTGTTACATCTACAGGGTTCCTTCCAGGAGTCCTCTCCTTCCTCTGTGCACTCTCTCACCTAGAGAGAATTGCTCACAGGTCAACAAGCCACACACAGTCTAGTACTGCGTGGTCACAACAACCCATGGGGAAAATAGACACAGGCTTTCCCAAACTGGTTCAACAATCACAGGACGGTCACTAGTTCATGGCTTTGGAACAAAGATCTTACACACAGGATTGATTTCGGGCAATGGATGCATACATATTATCAAGATGACACAAGATTTTCAACTCTCAGGAATGCATGAGGATATCTCTACAGGGGTCGGGTTGGTCGTAATTCGAATGAGGATATCTCTGCAGGGGTCAGGTTGGTCGGGAGGATATCTCTGCAGGGGTAGGGTTCCTCCTCAGGTAGAATGGAGGAGGAACCCTTCTCATGGCTCACCCTGGCCATTTTATTCTCATGCGCCAGGGTTGACACTTGTCACCCATGGAATTGTATGCGTTCCACCAACATGCATCACCCTTGTACGTCATCCCCTTGCCAAAAACTTGGGATAAAACATAAAATGCACATGTCTTTTTGGAATAATATTAAAATATTATTCTGAGGCTTAATCCCCCAAGGCCAAACACTTAGCCCCTTTTCCCACCTTCCAGTGCCTAATCCCTTGCCTTGTCTGTGGAGGCTTAGTCGCCCTTCACTCATTCATCGTGGTTGGTCTGCACCTGGCGGTGTTTATAATTTTATTAAATGTTACGTATACATACAAGTACAAAATTAGTCCCTTGGCCTCCAACCCTTAGGCTCTCTATCCTAACAATCACATAAGCCCATCGGCTTATACAAACTTGGATCACTAGCCTATAACACATATTTACAATTCATTTCATACATTAGATTTAAAACTGGGCTCGGCCTTGGGGACATTACACTTAAAGACCATGAATTTCCCTCCAGGATGATGCATTGTGTTGTATAAATGACCATGTAACAACCCTGGTTAAGTAGTTGCATAGGGATTATTAAGTATAATTAATTAGATAATTAGATGTCCTAATATGGTTTTAGTTAAACAATGATTAGTATTAATAATATTATTTATTTATTAATTGTTACAACTGTTGATTGATTGATTAATTAATTAATTAATTGATTACTTAACACATTCAATGATTTAGGTAAAGCATTAAGGGGCTTAATAACTTTAATTTAATCATTATGAAAATTTACGTATGACAGGTTAAGGATAAGATAATATAAGGAAAGGATAAGATAATAAAGGAGGGGATAATGTAATAATTGGGAGGATAAGGTAATTAACGGAGGATAGGGAGTCGGTGAATGAGGGGGGGAGATATGATGGGGAAGAGTCCTATGGGAGATAATTATGAAAATTGGGGGAAGGAGCATTATTGGAGGAGGTTTATATTTCTGTTAGATATCTTCTGGTTTTGAGGAGTTCAGTATTGGAGTTTGGGTGAACCATTGCAGGGGGCACCAGGTTGTTGGGGGTTTTGGGCACAGGGACTAGGATTCCTTATGGTATCCTAGAGCTAGGGAGTTGGACAGGCTTCTCCTAGCTGGCTGGGTGGTTAGTCGGTTTGGGCAGGGTTTGGTCAAGCAGCAGGCTAGGTAAAGCAGCAGGGAGGAAAACTAGATAAGCGGGAATTTATCATCAAGCAGAGGTATTTTTATTTCTAAATTTGATGAGTTATGTGATGATTATGTAATCTATTTCATGTTGTGGTTAAATTTAATTTTCTGCTGAATATTATATGCTTTTACGATTATTAATGAATTACTTACGCATTGAAAGAAATTTATGTTTAATTGTATGAAATTTTTAGGCTTACTTAAATAATTGAGGTCACTACACATGGTATTAGATCCCTGGTTCAAAATGTGGAGCCAAGGGCCTACCTACCCACCCAAAAATTTAAACAAACCCCACCCATAAATTTAAACAACCTTGAAACCCTTTAATTAGGTATAAATTTGAGCTCCAAGCTCCAGCTCCACCTAACCTACAAGAAATACCCAAAAATAAATATCAGACACACGAAACAAAAGGCACCTATTGTATTAATTTTTCCCCTTTGAAAAACCTGCTAACAATAGAATATTTAAACTTTCAGAATGATTACGGCAATTCCACTATTCAATAGGTACAATGGCTACCAGACAAATGTTTGAAATAATTATTCTTATATGTTGTCCTATAAAGGAAGTATAAGAAAGCACTACTTAAAAGTTTCGAGTCGTAAAGTTCCAATAAACATAGATGCATAACAATTGTCAATTTTAGTAAAAGGAAACATTGAGAAGGAAATATTCATTGATGACATGGTGCAACTCCTTACCTATAATGAAATCTAAAAAGACATGCCACGGGCTTGGAGAATAGAACATTGCAAGACAAAGTTCTTGATTTGAATATTGCATTTCTGAGAACTATATAGACAGGGAAAATTGACTCGTAAGTAATCCTTATGTACAAATTTAATAAAAAAGAGAAGCCTAATTCTCCTGACACTGGGAGAGTAGGATACAGGGACAGATAAAAAATATATACACATATTAAAGTAAAAAGAAGTTTAATAAAAAAATTTAAAAAAACATATAGGTCACATATGTCCTAATGTGTCAAACATAGAAACACAGGGCACACATGCCTTAAATAGGGTGTGTCACTATCTCATATTCCCTAGCTTTATGTTGGGACAACATGCAACATATATTATCTATACATTATAAAAAATCAATATGGGCATTGACAAACACTGGGAGATAAATCCTAGAAATCCACATCCACAAGAAGAAAGGGACTTGAAGATCAAAGAAAAACAATTAGACTTGATAAATGATGTTGAGATGAGGAAGCAGATCACGGTTTCAATTCAAGCTAGTCAGGCAAAGGAAGATGAATCTAAACACAAGAACAAGAGGATTCAACAATCATGTACTCACTGCAATCACTGGTGAATATGGTGGCAGAATAGAGGAATATGAGTGAAACAAAGCACCTGAAGGAATGGGCTGTCAATGCTGTCGAATACAACAATCAAGCCCCTTAAGGTTTTATAGTGCCTTGTTTCATAAAAAATTTAAGTAACTATTTATAATGCACTCATGACAGTGCAAACATAAACTGTACAATACAACCAAATTTGAAGACTAAAATTTCTATTGAATAAGTAGTTTGATTGTTTTTACGTATGTCCACAACACTTACATAAGTACGCTGCCTTCACAAGAAAAAATTCAACCCTCGTCTATGATCCAAATAGTTGTTTCTAATTTCATAGAGGATCACTTCTTTTGACGCTTCAATTCTACATGAAATTACAAAATTAACAAAAAAAATGAAGTGATTGGAAAACCTTGATACAAATAGTTTTCATACATGGAAAATATCTTAAAATGATGATTATGCAATTGTTTAGGAATGTTGTAGAAACTCATGCATAATAGTCAACATGTCTGAGAGTACCCAGAAGGAAGAAATTTTATATTTCATAAAAAGAAGAAGTCTAAGGTCAGGGGAAATGACAAACGAGGAACAATACAAGTATTTATTTGCCTACAAATTCATTTGTATTCAAATCAAATAAAAGAATTTTCCAAGAGTGAAACTTAGAACATCCAATGGAAACAAAATATTAATGGTTTGGGATGCCAACATGCCCACATGGTAGTGCGCACTCGCAGTCAATCCAGCACCCTACGAACAAACAAAAAAAATAATCTGCACACCATGTGCCAAGGCATGGGCAGGAGGCACAAGAACCACAGAGCCGAACGCACCAACACCAAACTTAGAAGCCAACACACAAGTGCCAAAGCTAAGCCACCAAGGAGAGCCTACGTGACGCTGGCCACTCGAAATTGTTAACAACTGACCAAGCCAACCATACAACCGAGGTTAAGAACACATGTCAAGACTGACCACCGAATATCAAGCAAAGAATCCAAGTATCGACAACACCCACACCAAGGAGGGAGCCAAAGCTCATGCAATAAGAATCCACCTGCACAATGCAACCTGCAACCTGCAAGCCACACAACTCAAGTCAACACAACACATGATCATAACGCATCAAGCACCAATCAAAAATGTGTATCCTTGGGAATCAAGCACCAAGCACTCGAGCTTTCCAAGCTACACAACACAAAGCCAACACACCCACACTAGCACACAACAGATCACAATCCAATGAAAATACTAGTGCGAAACCATCGAAGGGATGAGCCCACAAAGGATGTATTTAAAAAAAAAAACTATTACAAGCTAGTGCCTACAAAGCAACAGGTCCAGGATCAGTTTGTCAGAAACACCAGAGCATTGAAAATACACCAGCAACAACACCAAGAGCAGAGGGAGAGAGCAGAGTGGAGAGCCGATAGTGAGGGAGCGTTAGGGTTGAGGAGTTTAGGGTTGGTTAGGAGGAGTGTAGGGTTCTAGGGTTAGGGGATAATAATGGAGGAGAGGGGGCACGTGGGCCTCATGTGAGGACCCACTGTCTGACTCTAGATTTTATTATYATTATTATTATTTTATTATTATTCTTTATTTTTATTCATTTATTATTTTTATTTTTCTTTATTTTTTATTTTAATTGTAATATAATTGTTTTATTCTATTTTTTTTTTTAGTTTTATAAAAAAAGAGATATTTATTAAAGATATTGTTATTATCTTTAATTAAGGTTTAAATTATTAATGTTTAATTTAGGTTAAATATTAATTATTTAATAACAATAATATTTAAATCTAAATATATATACAAGTGATAACTAATCAACTAATTAATGTGAATAATTAGGAAGATTAATTAATTTAATTGGTTAATTAAATTATGGATTAACTAAGTGATTAGTTAGGTACTTAAGTAGGATACCAATGATAATATTAAAATTTCTGGATTAACTAAATGCATTGATTAAGGCGACGAAAACTTAGGCTTTGTTGATTAAATTTAGTCTAGATTATTAGTTTTTAGTAATTAATCAAAATTGGGTTGGAATTCACTTTAATTAGTTGTAAACGCAAAGTATACATACTTATACCAAGATAAGAGGGAGGAGGCTTCATGCACGCTATGAGGGTAAGCTAAAGGAATTGGTGAGAATGGTGCAAAGCTAGCATAGCTACGAGGCAAGGGAGTCAATATTTTTCTTAGGTGAAGAAATCATGCTTAGACACTTTATCCTTAACCTAGCAACCTCCCCTAAAGAGAGTAACGTCTATTTACAAATAATTAAAAAGAAACTTACGCCTAACCCTCTTTTCTAGTTTAAGTTGCGCAAACCTGAAACATCCTTGAACTCACCCTGACAACTTTGGTTAACGTGGGTTAAATCATACAAGATGGTTAGGACTCAAGGGAATCAAGGTAGAGGAGCATCGTCGTAGGCACCACCAACACCACCAGTGCCGCCGCCACCATCATTGGAACTAGCTCTCATACTGTGCTCTTTGGAGGCCATAAATGAGACTTTAAAGGGGTGACAACTAGTAGGGATCGAAGTGGAGCCCCCACCATATGGAACAGGTAATCCTGAAGTGTCGAGGGGTTCAAGGGGAGGACATCCACCTGAACACATCACTAGAGAACTGTAGAAGATAAAACTTCAAGAGTTTGCCAGGGGGCGCGCTAGTGAACACGCGGAAGCATGGTTGGAAGGCATGACAAGGTGTTTTTCCTTAAGGGACTATGCATCCACCTCAAAGGTGAAGATAACAATTTTTCAGTTAAGAGACAATGTCTTGAACTGTTGGGGCAACCTGGAAAGACAACTGCATCTTATCCCAGACATCGTATCTTGGGAACTTTTCGAGGAGAGGTTCTAAAGGAAATATCTGCTAGCTTACTATGAGGAACAACAGGTAGGAGTGTTTCATGCTCTAGTACAGGGAAACGGGACCATAGAGGAATATGAGATTAGGTTTATGGAATTGGTCAAGTATGTTTCATATATGGATAATGACCAACGACAGGCAAAATGCTTTGTCTATGGGTTGAACCCTAAGATAAGGGCTATGGTGCAGATGTGGAAACTGTCTTCAGTAGCGGAAGCTGTGGAAAATGTGTGTTATGCGGAGGAACACATGAACCTAACTGGAGGTATGAGACCTTCATTTCTGCATCATTCTGGATTCATAGAGAAGGCCCCTAGGAAATTTCTTAGGGGAGGGGGCTCAATGCCACCTTCATATGGTAACAGAGTCACACCAAGGACAGTAGCCATAAGGATTTCAATGGCAGTGAGTGCAACATATTTTTCATCACCAATGACGCAGGCAGGTCTAGACCATCTCAGGGAGCAGCTAGTAGGGGCAGGGGTTGCAGGGGAAGGAATTCGTTTCAGAGATAGTCACACAATAGTGCACAGGTTCAATCTCATGTTACCTATTGGGGATGTGGAGGACCCCATTACCAGCGTGACTACCTAGAGTTAGAAGAAGGATTTGTGCATATTGAAGGAAAGTCCTCGATGGGAAGAGCCAATAGGAGCCACTAGATTTACACAGCAGTTAATAATCGCCAGACCAAAAATCAATCCATGGTGGTGGAGTCATCATGTACACTAAATCATATCAATGTTAACATTTTATTTGATTCTAGTACGACATATAGTTTTATTTCACCATCTGCATTAGAAAAGAATGGGTTGGAAGCCTATGAGCATGATGACTTTAAACAAGTCGAGATGGCTTCTGGGGAAAAACAAACGGTAGGACCTAGCATCGATAATTGTATAGTAGACCTGGGAGTGTGTACTAATGGGTTGAAGGTATACGTCACTTCTCTCTGGGCATACAAGCTAATCATTGGAATGGATTGGTTAGAAGCTCATCGAGCTTTGGTAGATTGTTTCGCAAAAAGGGTGCTTTGTGTCGACGACGAAGGAAGGCCAATGGAGATCCAGGGTGTACAGAGAAAGGTGTCTCTATGCTTTATCTCAACTATGAATGTTAAGTGATGCTTGAGGCAAGGGTGTGGACTATATGTAGTGGAAGTAGTGAATGAAAGGAAGGGACCCTCATTGGATCAGTACCTGGTATTGTCGGAATTTAAGGATGTTTTTTCGAACAAGTGACTAAGGTTACCTTCTAAGAGGGAGCTTGATTTTACTATTGAGCTAAAAACTGGTGTAGAACCAATTTCCAAGACTCTATATCGGATGACAGCGCTGGAAATTTGTGAGTTGCAAATCTAGTTGAAAGATTTATTGGACTTAGGGCTAATAAGGCCCAGTGTCTCACCTTGGGGTGCACCAGTAATTTTTGTAAAGAAGGATGGTTCCTTACGATTATGTATAGGCTATAGGCACTTGAACCATGCTAGAGTGAAAAATAGGTAACCAATGCCGTGAGTAGATGACCTCTTCAATCAGATGAAAGGAGTAGTGGTATTCTCAAAGATCGATTTGTGATCAAGGTATCATCAGTTAAGGATTAAGGAAAGTGATATCCCAAAAACTGCCTTTCGAACTCGGTTTGGACATTACGATTTTTTCGTAGTACCTTTCAGATTGACCAATGCACCAACAGTATTCATGAGCCTCATGAACGAAGTATTCCAAAAGTACTTAGACTTTTTTGTACAAGTCTTTCTAGATGACATCCTCATCTATTCCAAGAATGAAAGAGAACATGAGGAACACTTATGAGTAGTGTTGTCCTACCTTAGAGAGAACAAATTGTATGGGAAGTTGTCAAAGTGTTCTTTCTTCCAGAAAGAGATCCACTATTTAGGTCATATCATTTTCGGTGAAGGAATCTCTATGGGCCCAGAAAAGGTAAAGGCCATTATGGAGTGGCCAGTGATGAAAAATTCCCATGAGGTGAGAAGCTTCATGGGGCTAGCAGTTTATTATTGGAGATTTGTGGAAGGATTCTAAAAAATAGTGAAACCCATCACCACTTCGCAGCGCGAGGGGGTCAGGTATGAATGGATGGAATAATGTGATAGTGCATTCATCGAGCTTAAGAGGTTACTAAATAGTGCACCAATTCTATGAGTGTCGGATATGGAAAAGGAATTCACAGTCTGCATGGATTCCTTGAAGCAAGGGTTGGGGGCCGTGATAATGCAGGATGGAGGAGTGTGACACAGTAAGATACGCGACCGCACCCCCTTTGCGCTCTCCCATTCTCAGGATCGCTCAATTCCTCTGCGAGCCAAAGCATCTCTTTAGATTCCCTGCTGGAATCCTCTGCTACAAACCCGATCCATAGGTCCTTTCTTCTTTCCTCATGTCCTCTGCATGAACCGTGAACAAGTTCCCCGACGTTAAATTTTGGGGTTCGGGAGTTGCTAAGGCCCGAGGTCGAGAGTCGCTACTCGCTTGAACTCCCGACTATCGATTCTCAGACGCACCCTTTTCTCTGATGCGTTGGCCCTCCTGGCTCAGCTCCCACCATATGACCACTGCCTCCGCAACCGTGGCCTTACCTCCTTTCGCGGCTACTCCTATCGGGGTTTTGGTATTTGCAATGTCAAAATGAACACGTTCTTAGGATTCCCGATCTTCCGATCCTCGATATGCTCCTAGTGCGTTTGCCTTCCAGGCTAAGCTCGTGGTCCACATGACCTCTCCTCGTGACTACAGTCTTATCCCTTATCGGGACTTCGGGGTTTTCAATACCAGGATGGAACTATCCACAAGACTTGCGATCCTTTGAATCCTGACGCGCCCTTCCTTGTCAGCTCTAGCCCCTCCTGGCTATACTATGGTCCATGTGACCACTTACCATATGACCACAACCATATAGCTTCCCATCGAGGTTTCGGGGTTTGTGATGTCAATATGCATGTGCCCTTTGGACTCATGATTCTCCGATCCCCTATCCTCCGATGGCTCATGGTCGTTGACCTGTCAACAGTCCTTTCAACCGTCATGAAAATCTGCCACCCGTCCTCCTCGTTGACACCTGTGTGGCCTACACGCTCCTATGCCTTGTTGAGAAATCACGTTTTGCGATTCTGAAATGCACAAACCCTTTTCTCCCGGGATCTCCGATATCCCGATTCCCGATGAATTAACCTCTGATGTACAGTTTCCCTGTCGAGGTTTTTCCCGATGATGTTGATCTACTCCACGTGTCCTTTCCAGATGGATGGTCTCGATTCCTCCGGGATTTCGAGACTTTCAATGTCCCGTTTCCTTAAACCTCAGGAACTCTGATTTCCCGATGGTCGATATGTCGACGATCGCTCGATCTCCACCACGTGTCCTCTGCTAATGGATGGCTCTGATCTTCTCGGTGTTTCGATACTTATGATGTCTCGATTCTCTTGGCCTCGAGAACTCTGATTTCCCAATGGCCAATATCCCGATGGCTAAACCTCATGCAACTCCTGTCCAATCTCATGGCTGTCGGGTACCTTCTCTAGATCTAATGACTCAGATCACTTCTCCTTCTCTGCATTCCTCTTAAGGCTTAACCTCTGCGTGCCTTCTCCCAATCCAACAACTGACGGGATTTCTATATGAGATCCGATGTTTGTCGGTATCCTCCTTCTGTAGGCTCCACCTGGATGTAGAAATCAATGGTCCAGATCTCTCTCCTCTCCACTGATCTGACGGTTCTCATTGCCCCTTCTGACCTGCTGGGTTTTCTTCCCGGTCTTGGAAGAATTTCACGTTCTAAAAGGCTTCGACCCTTGCGCTCTTTCCTCTGCGAGCTCTACAACCTTGAGCCTCGTTGTGTGTTCTCCACAACGTTATTCCTTCTGATATTGTTCTTCTCGAATCCTGAAATGATTCCAAAATCTGCGCTCTTGCAGAGTCTTCTCATGCACACGCTGGTGCTACCTCTTCTGAGCTTCTACAACCACTTAGACCCCTAAGGGATTTTTGCCTTTCTCCTCCCATAGATGGAGAATGAAATGCCTTCCTGGCTCTATGTTTGCTCAATCCACCTCTTACTGAGTCTCTCTGGGTGTTCAGCAACCCAGTGAAGATCCTTCAGTGGACTCTTCCTTCAAATGGCAGAACTCAAGAGAGTTCTCTTCTCTTTTGTGCGTATTTTCACACTTCCTCAACGCCTCCTGGCAGAGTATCTTCTCCCACAGAACGTTCAACAATTTTGTCTTCTTTCTTCTGTGCACTCCTTGCACTGACTCAATTCCCGCTTGGCAGAGCTTCGCAGAATACTCAGTGATTCTATATTTCTTCAAACTCTGAGTAGAGTTATTCTTCCTCAATGCACCACTATGCACACGCTCAATGCCCACTTGGCATAGCTCTACAGAATTCACAACAAAATTCTATCTGCAACTATGTTTCTCATGCATAGCCTTGCCTCCAAGGTGTTCAGAAACCTTTAGGTATTATTCCTGAGTTGTTGACTCCAGTCCCTGTGCCGCAGCATGTCTTTGTCTAACTCCACAGAGTTTAGAAGTGCATCCATTGTGCACGACTATCAGAACCCGCAGTGTTCTGTCACACCCTCCTGGTGTGAAGCCTCAAAGACCTTCACCCTAGAAATCAAACACACTCCTGCAAATGCCTAACATACATCTAAAACATACAATGGAACACACACAAACATCCATATAACACAAGATCAATGCAGGAAAAACAGCTCTGTTTATATTAAAAATGGAAAAATGCCTGTATCTTTACAATGGTGTTCCTGAGATCTCTCTGGCTCTCCTCAACTCTGCTCATCTACAACAACTTTCTCTTTTTCAAAATGAGATTTGAAAATCTCTTTTACCTGAGGGGATCATCGAGCGCTTCCCTCCAGGTCTACCTACTCTATTTAATTACAATAAATGGTTGTCTAGTCCAACACCTGGATCTAGATCTCAGTTGATCTAGCATTAAAGTCGATCTCATCTACAACCTTCTCAAAGGTACGACTTCCATGGCCCACCATCCTAAGAATTTAATTACATTCAATTTAAATTTAAATGAGGCTGCACCTCTCTCTTCAATGCGCGATTTTTCTTTCGCGGACATGGCTGGCTGGATGGATGGATGACGTGGAGAGATGCTCCTACATCAGAGTGATAGATTATGCATCAAGGAAGTTGAAGAAACATGAAGAGCTTTACGCTACTCATGATTTAGAGTTGGAAGATGGAATGCTAGCTCTGAAACTTTGGAGACCTATCTTGTGGGGAAAAACTTTGAGCTCAAAATGGACCATCAAAGTTTAAAACATCTCTTCACTCAAAGGGATCTGAATTCCAAGAAAAGGAGATGGAGTGAGTATGATTTTGGTATTTCATACATCAAGGGAAAGGAAAACACGGTCACAGATGCCTTGAGTAGGAGACCATGCGTCTTCTCCTTGGTACTCTTAAAGGTCAATTTGAGGGAACATGTGTTGACGCAACTCCAAGGAGACAGTTGGTATTTAGAGGTTACTTCAAACCTCCAGAACAAGAGGCAGTTAGATCCAAAGTATGAAGGATATAGTCTAGAAGTAGACAGACTATTGAGATATCAAGGAAGGATGTACATCCCTAAAGATGGGGATATTCGAAGCACCATACTGAAGGAATCCCATAGAGCACTTTATTATGTGCATCTAGGTGTGAAGAAGATGTACACAGACATGAGGAAACTCTTCTTTTGGGTAGGCATGAAGCGCAATGTAGTCCATTTCATCGCCAAGTGACTAGAGTGTCAATAAGTGAAAGCCAACCACCATCACCCAACATGCCTACTACAACCACATGATGTTCCTATGTCTAAGTGGGAAGTCATCTCTATGGATTTTGTTGTGGGGTTACCACTCACATCTCATAGACATAATGCCATTCTTGTGATAGTTGATAAGTTAACCAAGAGTGCTCATTTTATTCCAGTTAGAGAAACTTACGATGGCACTGATGTGGGATGTGTGTTTGTAAGAGAGGTTATATGTTTGCACGTGATACCTAATAAGATCATTTTTGATAGGGACTCCAGATTCACTACTAGGTCTTGGAAAAGTTTGCAGTCAGCGTTGGGGACTCAGTTGAACTTAAGCACAACTTATCATCTTGAAACAGATGGGAAAACTGAGAGAGTAAATCAAGTCATGGAAGACATGGTTTGGATGTATGTCATGGATAATCAAACCCAGTGGGAGAAGTACCTACCTTCGGTAGATTTTGCCTACAATAACAGTTTTCATAGGTCCATCAGAATGCCACCCTATGAAGCCATGTATGGAAGGCCATGCAGAATGCCATTGAGTTGCGATAGACTCGAAGACCGAGTAATAGTTGGGCCAGAATTGATTTAAGAGATGGAGGAACAGGTGATTTAGATTAGGTAGAGACTAAAGGAAGCACATGATAGACAGAAACGTTATGTAGATGCACACAAGACCGACCAAAGTTATGAAGTGGGAGACCAGGTTTTCATTCGTATTAGGCCTAATAAGAGTACCATATGGTTCAGGAAGGGGACAAAGTTGTCACCTTGATTTATAGGACCATTCAGAATCCAAGAGAAAATTGGACCTGTTGCCTATCATCTCGTACTACCACCCCACTTGCATAAAACTCATAATGTTTTTCATGTATCTGTTTTACGTCATTATGTTGTTGATGAATCACATAAACTAAATTGGAAGGAATTGCAGGTATTGGATGTGGGAACTCTCATTGTAGAACCGTTACGGATATTGGACCGTAGAGTTCGAAATCTTGGGAACCGTCTGGTAGACCAAGTTAAGGTCCAATGGGACAAGTATAGTCCAGGA
>JZKD02S1674815.1:275416-287010 GCA_000966675.3 Picea glauca
GTTAAGCCTCGTCCCCTTCGTTCTCTTGCAGACACACCCAGTTTTCGTGGCCGCCTGGGACCATATTCACGAACGTGTGCTTCATGGCGGCGATAATTTCCAGAATTCTATTGGCAAAGATTTCTGGAATTACACGGCCAGCAATCCGGAGTTCAATGGCATCTTCAACGCAGCGATGGTCTCCGTCACAAAGGTTAATATGAAGGAGATATTGGCTATTTATGATGGCTTCAAAGACGTCAACACGCTGATGGACTTCGGGGGAGGGCACGGAGAAGCGTTGAATCAGATAACTAATGCGTATCCTCATATCCACGCCATCAATTTTGATCTGCCTCAGGTCATCGCAACTGCACCCACTCGCCCCGGTATATCTAAAAGCTCTTTTATTCTTTACATAGTTATATCTGGCTACCTTGTCTAAAAGCTCTTTTATTCTTTATATAGTTATCTCTGGCTACCTTACTTTTACAACTACTTGTTATTCCATTTCTCTACCTTATTCCCTATATATATTCCTCTAATTGTATTCACAATCACTCAGGGATACAACACATCAGCGGAAACCTGTTTGAAAGCATACCGTCCACAGATGCAGATGCGATTTTTATTAAGGTGAGAAATACTGTTCCATTTTATTTGTATGTTAATCATTTTATTACATTCAAAGGGGTACAGGACAATGGCTGCATTTAATGATCTTTAATTATAAATTTTAATAATATGGTTATAAATTGAAGATGCTAATATATTTTTAAGTTGTCCTTCCAAATCAATAAACATTTTATGTTCATAATTTAATAGCATTTTTAAAAACTTCCTTTATCCTTTTATATTTTTCAATCATTTCATATTCTTAGTTTCATCTTACCAACCTTAACTTAGCTGTACTATTAATATTTACTTTGGATTTGTCCATGCAAGAAATTAGTAATACTTTATTTACTTATAAGTTTATTTTGGATTCGCCGATCAAAGAGTTTTCTACATATTTGGGACGACAGGGACTGCATCAAGCTACTGAACAACTGCTACCAGGCCGTTGCAGATAAAGGAAAGTTAATAATAGCAGAGGTTGTCCTGGATTTAACTGAAGATTCCAACCTTATTGGATNTTGTTTGTATAAATATCCTTGAATAGTTCGAGATTCTTGAGCAAGTAAGCTTTATGTTATAAGGCATGAGTCTGAAAGTTTTCAAGATTCCTTACTATCATCGACTGTCATTACCATTCAGCTTAAAGTTTTATGATCGACGATAAGTGTTTACTCCTCATTTCAATGTTTATTTCAATTCTTGTAATTATAATTACATTCCTATATGTTTGTACCTATAACCATTACCACATTATTAACAACACAAACGACTTTGGGATTTTATGGCCAAATCCTAACACGTTAGACCCTACAAATAACCCATTACCATATGTTTACAATACAAACAACTTTGGGGGTTGATGGCCTAAGCCTCATGTGTTAGTCCATACACATAATCATATGATGAAAATGACCAAACAGACTTAGGTAAAACTAGAGTATTAGTCTATACTACTCTGCGAAAAGTTTAAATATAAACAGACCCCTATAGTTTTTTTTTTAAATATCTGGATACAGGATAGTGGTTAGGTAAGGCCTTCCGATTAAACTCAGAGTACGAATATTTCATAATCCTCTGATCATATCAAAATTCACCTGCACTATTGGATTAGAAGTACCAGGTCTCATGCTTATTCCATATGCCCACTGGCTATGACCACGGGCCTAATCAAAATGGATTTCACATTTCGGCATTTTGGCATTTCGGCAAGTCACAATCCCTGAAATGGAGCTAGATCAATGGTCCACAAAACTTCATAATTTGATCCCTTCTTTTCTTAATCGAACGACTGACGAGATTTCAATGTTTTTCCCTTCGAGTCATCGTGACTCCAACATTATAAAATTCATGATCACAAAATCTCCGAAGTGATCGAAGACTCACAATAGTCCCTTTTGACATTTCGGAGTTCGAGACTTCATGATGGTGGAGTTTCTTCTTGCTATGTAAATCCCCAAAATAGAAAGTTCAGATGTGATGTAAATCTACTAACGCCACACGTGGATTGACACATGTTGAATAGTTTCCATGTGTCACTCTGATTCGTGACTCACATGTGCCTGAAATGTTGAATAATCTTGACACTTTTCATTGCTTGATTGTGCCATGTGTCCTTAGCTGACGCGGTTTGTTGATGTGTTTGTTTCAGGATTTTGAGGTTCGCTACTTCAAAGGTAAAAGTTCCTTTAATTTTTGATTTCTCAGTCTGTGAAACTTTGAAATGGAGTCTTTGACATGCTTTGATCTTTCGCATTTCGCGATTTCATCATTCTTATCATGAGTGTCCTTAACACCTCCAACTCCCGGTATCCAAAACTCTGAAATGTCGATTAGGTCGTGGTTTCGCATTTCGCGATTTTATCATTCTTGTTGTGAGTGTCCTTGACACCTCCAACTTCCAGTATCCGAAACTCTGAAATGGCGATTAAGTCATGGTTTCACATTTCATGATTTTATCATTCTTGTCGTGAGTGTCCTTGACACCTCCAACTCCTGGTATCCAAAACTCCGAAATCGTGATTAAGTTGTGGTTTTTCATTTCGCAATTTTATCATTCTTGTCGTGAGTGTCCTTGACACCTCCAACTCCCGGTATCTGAAACTCTGAAATGGAGATTAAGTCATGGTTTCACATTTCGCGATTTTATCATTCTTGTCATGAGTTTCCTTGACACCTCCAACTCCCGGTATCCGAAACTCCGAAATGGAGATTAAGTCATGGTTTCGGTACCGTTGATTAAAGGTAACCCGTTTTGTGATGGAAAATTCTATTGTTGGAAGTAAAACATCGTATGTGATGTTCATTTGTTTCAATTCCGAACAAGATATGTAATACTATTTTTAAAATAATGATAGGGTTTCCCTTCCACCTACTTGTAATGGCATACTGGTTATTTTATTGGTTTAATATACTAGCGCCATATTGGCTACTTCCTCGAAGGATTTTGAAAAAAGGAAAAAATACTTGGCTATTGACGGCTATATGTGTATCTTGTTTATAGTTGACTATGGATCGCATGATGGTATATGAATTCAATTTGCACTTATTGTACTTGTGTTAAAGACTTTCCTTTTGAACTTTTAGGTTATTGTGTTATTATTTACACAGTTAGGAATTTACTCAGGGGTATGTTTTAAGTTTCGGGATGTCCCTTCTTCCTTGGGCCTTCGCGCCTCTTGTGATTAGTTCTGGTAATTAAATTGTGTTAATTCAATTCACTCCAATAATTTTCCAACATTTCAACCTATAACTTTTCATTAAACACCGGTTGATATAAAGATGTGTAAATGATGTAGATGTTCTATAATAATTCTTGGTATTCGCAAGGTCACTTTCGTACTTTAAATATACATATATATGCCTTAGACACTTGCGATTAGGACTATCTCGTAAAAAAAAATCATGACTGTTCAGCTGGTACATGGAAGAAATCTTAGGTAATTACTCTACTGCGGTGCGTGCCTTTATATATCAGAAATGTCCATATATATATATATATACATACACTATGCAGTTTTCCATTTTCATTCAATATGTAGGTAAACTCAAATCTTGATCACAATTTACTTGTGGGTTTTCGACTACGACGCATTATCTTACTATAGTAGTAATCCAAACCACATCACAAATCTTCTTTAAGAATTGAATAGTCATATCCTTCCAGCTAGTATACTTTCGGGAACTAGTATTCATGACAGTAATGAGATGCAACAAAGATAATCCATTCCGAACTATTAGAGAGACATTCTAGAAATTCCTAAGTTTGCAATAGGATGCATTCAATCTTTCGTCCTTAATATTATTTCTAATAGATACATTCTATCAAGTATGTAACCATTTAACATTTAACCAGAGAAGGGACATATATAACATATCTGAGATAATACACTGAAAGACAAAGGGAACAACCACATTCCTCCCAACTGTAGAACAGGGAAACCAAAATACTTGCCCGATTCACCCCCTAGCCTGACCATGAATCCATGAGGGCGAAATTGGAAAAGATTCTCTTCAGCAATGTCCTAGAGCTCCAACAGTTTTCCCTTGCCTGACACTCAAGCAGTGTTCATAACAACAAGTAAATCAAAAGTCTCATTTCCCAGCATACTTGGCAACGTCCTGCCTCCTCTCATATACTATTTATCATTTGCCTAGGTCTTTTCCCTCCCTTGGGAATTTTTGCATCTTTCTAAATCCTTGATTTTCAAGGGTTGCCAATGGCCAAATCACTGATTTTTCACTTGTAATAATCAGCCCAGAGGTAGTTCCAACATGTTCCCCACTCATAGAGTCATGGTCAGCTAAATTTAACATGGTTGTTCCATTTGTCCTCCTGTAATCAATATAAAATATTATGATTCCATACAAGTCTCATAGTCAAATAGTTAGTTGGGTTAAATAAGATGTCTTCCCAATAGTCAAAATAATTAATTACAATTACCAAATTTGAAATTCAGAATTGCCATAAATGGAAAAAAAAATCCAAATTCAAATCTACTAAAAACGGAATAATTTTCCAGCAATTTTAAATTTCAAAAATATTTTAATTTTGGGGATGTCACATCCTTTCCCCCTTTAGTAAAACACTATCCTCAGTGTTCGTTCATTTCATGGAACAGGATTGGATGAGATTTCTTCAAATCTCCCTCCAACTCCCAAGTGGCCTCCTCGGGACTAAAGTGCTTCCATTTCTCCTTTACCTGAGCGATAGCTCTATTCTGAAGTGCTATTTCTCTTCGATCCAGAATGCGCAGGGGTTCCACCTGGAACTTGCCTTCGGGTTCCACCTACACCAAGTTCCAATCAATCCTATGAGTAGGGTCATGAATATAATTTTCCAACAATGAAACATGAAATACATTATGAATTCTTAGATTAGTTGGAAGTGCAAGTTGATATGCTACGGGTCCGATTCAAGATAGTATCTTGAAGGGCCCACAAAACCTAGGTGCCAACTTGGCATAATTCCCTAACTTCAATGAGCTATTTCGGGCTTTGACCTTCAAATAAACATGGTCTCCCACTTGAAATTCCAAGTGTCTTATTTTCTCATCTGCATAGCTCCTCTGTCTATCATGTGCTTCTTTCAAGTTCTATTGTACCTCTCTTACCATGTTCTCCATTTCTTGGAGCATATCTAGTCCAACCATGATTCTTTCAGCCGGGTTATACCAGCTAATTGGAGTCGTGCACATTCTTCCATACAATATTTCGAAAGGGCTCAACTTAGTCGAAGTTTGGTACCCATTGTTATATGAAAATTCTACCAAGTGCAGGTAGTCTTCCCACTTGCTTGGTTTTGTTCTTACGTACATGCGAAGCATATCCTCTATGATTTGGTTTATCCTTTTGGTATGTCCATCCGTTTTTGGATGATAGATCATATTGAAATTCAAGTTAGTGTTTAGCCTTGTTGTTATTGGACTAATCGGTAGGTGCAAACACTAACTGATCTCCCTAGATCCACCTAGATATAGAACAAAACACACCAGAACATGACTCTTTCCTTAAGTTTTAGATATTGAATTTACTAACTAAAGAGGGATGAGTGACATACCGTTTAAATGTCGCTTCCTCTCAGCATCGCCATCCTAGCTTCGTTCCAATGCTCATACAATGATGATCCTGCAAAAGAATGCAAACAACCAAAGTGATAGCAATAACATAAACTCAATATAAACCTATGTATGTGATCAAGGAATCATACAATAAAACACAACAAGCTTTATAGGGATAATCATATTACTGTATCATATTAAATGTGAAAGAGAGATTGCAATCATGGCCTTGATGTCATAAGGTCCCTTCCAACTTTCATTCATTCCCCACACACTTCCACTCCTAGAATTCTGAGAGCATAGATCTGATACTACTCACAATCTATCTTGACAAAGAAAATCTCAAAGCCACTCTAACCAAGCTAACAATCCCAAAAGCTCCAAAGCTGACCAAAGCTAACTTTCTCCATGAGAACTCCTCTCCTCTTATAATTTGAAGAGGATAAGGTGAGGAGTTTAGGATGATACCACTAAATCATGAAAGAGAGTAAGATCCAAACCATTTGGATGCCACATCACCATAGAAGCTTCTCCTTCTAGAAGATTCAAGAAAATGCTTGTTTTTCCCACGTGTAGGCATTCTCTCACCCTGCCTATATAGCAACCTGCGAACATATCACACCCTAGCTATGGTGCAGCCTACGAGAATCAGGCATTCTAACACCCTAATACATAGGCAACCTGCGAACTTCCTTTTTTATAAGGTTTTTACACAAGAAAATGCAACTTGTTTTCTCAGGAAAATTTCTTCTCCCTTCTCTCTTCAAGAACTCAGGCCACTGACCCCTCTGAAGGAAACAGATAGGTTTACATCATTAACGGTCATAAGGATGATGAAAATAATGTGTAACACCTGCAAACAATTCCTTCCAAAAAGCGTATGTAAATTTTATGTCTCTATCTGAAATCACTATTTTAGGAATACCGTGCAGTCTAAAAATTTCTTTCATGAATATTTCCGCAATGTTTATAGCTTTAAAAGTAGACTTTATAGGAATAAAGTGTGCAGACTTACTGAGTTTATCGATTCCAACCATGATAGAATCATTATGTTTCTGAGTTTTTGGAAAACCTGTTATGAAGTCCAGTGATATAGTCTCCCATTTCCATTCTAGTACTGGTAATGGCTGTAATAGTTCGGCCGGATGTTGTTGCTTGGCCTTAACCTACTGATAATATTGGCACCTAGCCAAGTATTATGTTGTTTTTCCCTTCATTCTAGGCCATAAAAATAGTTTTCTAAGTGTTTTTATTGTTTTCTGGTAACCTGGATGGCCAGAATATGGTTTCTTATGCACTTCATCCAAAATTGTTGATTTCAATTCTGCTCAATTTGGTATGTAAAGTCTATTTTTAAATCATAATAGTCCTTTCTTGTTGATGATTAATCTGGTTTGTTAGAGTTGGTGTTATTGTTTTGTAATTTTTTCATTATCTTAGTGTAATTTCCATCCTTAATACTTGTTGTCCTTCTTCTTTGTTCCATATCACTTTCTTCCCTGTTGATGTTTATCTGAAATAACCCATGGACTCTTCTTCTTAAAGCATCTGCTACTTTATTTTCCTTACCCTTTATATGTATGACCTCGAAGTTGAATTCGTTCAAGAAGGCTAGCCACCTTGCTTGCATTAATATCTGGTTGGTTAAACATATATTTCACCCCACTATTATCCGTCAATAGTAGGAATTTTCTGCCCATTATATAGTGTCACCACATTTTTAAGACATGTATTATTGCTGCCAATTCTAAGTCATGAGTGACATAATTTCGATGGTGTTATTTTAATTTTTGGGAATCATAACAAATCATGTGCCCTTCCTGAGTTAGGACACCACTTATTCCCTCATTACTTGCATCAACACAAACTGTGAAGTCTTTATCTGGGTCTGCTACCTTCAAAATGGGTGCAGATGTCAATAATCATTTCAGCTTGTTAAAGCTGTCTTGACACTTTTGCAACTAGTTAAACTTGGTTCCTTTCTTTTGTAGTGACGTGATAGGGTAGGATATCTTGGAAAACCCTTCTATAAATCTACGATAATATCCGTTGATTCCCATGAAATACCGGATATCTGCCACATCCTTAGGTACTGGCCATTCCATAATAGCTTTTATCTTTTCCGGGTCTACGACAATGCCTTCTACTAAAATTATATGTCCTAGATACTGTATTTATTTCTGATAGAAGTCGCACTTGTCAAATTTGGTGTACAGTTTCTGTTTCCTCAATGTTTGCAAAACCATCCTTAAGTGTTCATCATGTTCTTCCTCCAATCTTGAATAGACTAGAATATCATCAATAAATACTACCATTAACTTGTCTAAGTATGGACTGAAAATAATTTTCATCAAACATATAAACATGGTTGGTGCGTTAGTGAGTCCAAAAGGTATGACTTCGAACTCGTAGTGTCCATATATTGTTTGAAAAGTTGTTTTTCTTATGTCCTCATCTTTTATCCAAACTTCATGATAACCAGATCATAAATCCAATTTTGAAAAGATCTTGGCCCCACCAACTTGATCAAACAGATAAGTTATCCTTGGTAAGGGGTATTTGTTGTTAATGGTCATTTTGTTTAGTTATATATAATCGATACATAGTCTTAGAGTACCGTCTTTCTTTTTCACAAAGAGGACCGGTGCCCCCCATGGTGAAACACTCGGTCTGATATACTCTTTGTCTGACAATTCCTGTAATTGGATTTTTAATTCTGTCAGTTCTTGTAGACTCATTCAGTAGGGTGCTTTTGAGATAGGGGTTGAATTGGGTAGTAGGTCTATGGAGAAGTCTATTTCCCTTATAGGAGGTAATTCTGGTATCTCATCCACAAACATGTCTCTGAATTCACATAGGAGAACAAAGTCTTCTAACTTTGGCCTATCTTCTTTTTCTAATAGATTCGTCACTTGGATGGCATAAAATTGACATCCCTTTCTAATACATTTCTTGAGTTGCATCGCTGAAACTTGTCTGACTAATATAGGTTTTGGTATGCCTTGGGTTGTTCTAACAGTGCCAAAATCATCTTTATAGGTAAGTATCTTTATATAATAGTCTAGTACTTCTTTGTGTTGTTCCAACCAATCCATCCCAATAATCATATCATAAGATCCTAGTGGTAAGATGTTCAGATTGGTCCTTATCTTTTGACCACCTAAATTGAACTCAAAATCAGAAATAATGTCAACTACTTTCATTTTAGTACATGCTTCTAGTTGTACCATCCATGATTTTGCATTCTTCAGTTTCCTAAGTTTATTTGAATCTACTATATTAGGAGTAATATAAATTAACGTAGCTCCAGGGTCAATTAAAATAGAAATTTGAGTGTCATTGATTTTACCTTCGATTTCTACCACCGAGGACTGGTGGTCAGCTTGTCGACCATCTATGGTTGCATTTATCTGATGCAGGATTTTGCCCATGTCTCCCACTGTGAAGGCTTCCTTCAAATTGTGAACGAAAGTTCTATTTGCTAAAATTAAACGTGGACAGTTCCTCCTTAGATGAGGCTCTCCACATAGACTTCTCCGTTGTCCCCAAAATTCCTCACGAGAGTTGTCCCCAAAATTCTTCGTTCCCAGGTTTACTGGTTTACCTCTACCTTGCGCATTGAGATGATTGGAGTGAAAATCCTTCCTTGGGAAACTCTTTGTTGCATTCTGATAAGGAGTTGGTTGGTATCCCTTCTTCCACTGTTTATATTGGTTGTAGCACATTCGTGCTTTCCTGAATACCTCAGTCAAGGATTTGGGGTTGTCAAATTCAATTCTTTCCCTGTAGTACTGTGGTAAATAGCTTAAGAATTATTGGATTTTTACCTTATCCTCCCGGATGTATGGTACGAACCTTAGTAGTTCCAGAAATTTATTTATAAGGTCCTCCATCGTCATCTGTCTGAGTCGTAACTCACATAAAAAATATTTCTTCCTTTCATAATAGCTTTCAGAAAGGTATTGTTTCTTAAAATAATTTTTAAAGTCGAACCATTCCAATTGTTTCTCCTTTAGGCCCTTGGCCAATTTCAGGTCCTGCCACCAAATGTTGGCCTTCCCCTTCAAATTGTAGATGGCCATTCTGACCTTCATGTTGTTGGAATAGTTGTAGATCTGGAAGTATTTTTTTGATATTCAACAACCATGCCTCAGCTTCTTCTTCTGTCCTAGATTTTCCATCAAAGGTAGCTAGTTTAACTTTTTTAAATTCTCCTTCAAGGTGGTCTACTTGTTTTGTTTTTCTGTCTGGTATAGTTTTGTCTTCAGCTGGAGGTGTCCCTTCAAATGAACTGTCTCCTTTTTCTGTTTCGGGACCAGAATTCTTGGAGGCTCTTTTGATGACCTCTTTGTCATGGTTATCATCTTTTGGGATTTTCTTGGTTACTATACTACTCAGCAGGACTTCATTTATCTCTTGTTGTTCCTGCTGTTCTTTCTTCAATTTTTCATTGTCAGCCTTGAAAACCTACAGTTCAACAATAAGATTCTTCATTGTTTCCAACACCTCCGTGGGTGAGCTTCCATCATTGTTCGGTCTTGGATCTCCAGGAGGTCCTTTCTGTGGATTTCCTTCCATCCTGATTTATGCACCTTCCTGAGCTGCCATAATTTACAACAAACAGAAAGGGCTTTATGTTTTTAACCATAAGATTTATTAGTTTTAAATAAATTAGAATAAATACTAAGCATCTAATGTGGCCCTGTTCAGACCCGGTGTTGTAGCTTTTTCTTTGATACCATATGTAATATACCTCAAAAACTGTCTCAAAATTTTTTTTTTTTTTGTATAAATATCATTGAATAGTTCGAGATTCAAGCAAGTAAGCTTTTTGTTATAAGGCATGAGTCGGAAAGTTTGCAATATTCCGTACTTTCATCGATTGTCATTACCATTCAACTTAAAGTTTTCTTATCAACGATAAGTGTTTACTCCTCATTTTAATGTTTATTTCAATTTCTGTAATTATAATTACTTTCCTATCTATTTGTACATATAACCATTACCACAGTCTTAACAACACAAATGACTTTGGGATTTTATGGCCAAATCCTTATGCGTTAGACCCTACAAATAACCCATTACAATATGTTTACAATACAAACAACTTTGGGGGTTGATGGCCTAGACCTCATGCATTAGTCCATACACATAATCATACGATGAAAACAACCAAACAGACTTAGGTAAAAGTAGAGTATTAGTCTATACTCCTCTGCGAAAAGTTTAAATATAAATAAACCCCTACAGTTTTTTTTTTTAAATATCCAGATATAGGATATTGGTTAGGTAAGGACTTCTGGTTAAACTCAGAGTACGAATATTTCATAATCCTTCGATCATATCCAAATTCATTTTCACCGTTGGATTACAAGTACTGGGTCTCACGCTTATTCCATATTCCCACTAGTTGTGACCATGGGCCTAATAAAAATACCTTTCACATTTCATCTGTAGTGTCCCCAAGGACGAGCCCCAATGTAAACCATGATCTGAAAGAGATTGTAAATATGTGTTATAGGCTGGTGAGCCGAGTTTTGAATAAGCCAGTAGGATTATGTGTTTTATTAGGTCAGAGAGCCTAAGGATTGAAAGCCAAGGGCCTGGATTTTGTATCTGTATATATATGCAGAACATCAATAAACTATAAACACCGCCAACTGCCGACCGACCACGATGAATGAGTGATGGGGGACTGAGCATCCATAGAGTGGGAAAGGAACCAGGGGATGAAAGGTGGGAAAAGGGGCTGAGTGATGAGCCTAGGGGGCTTAAGCCTGGGAAATAATATTTTAATATTATTTTAAAAAGAGACATGTGCATTCTGTTTATCCTAAGTTTTGGAAAGGGAACATGCAAAGGGGATGCATGTTGTGGTACGCATGCAGTTCCCAAGGTGACAAGTGTCAACCCTGGTGCATGCAAATAAAACGGAGGAAG
>JZKD02S1674815.1:305545-325264 GCA_000966675.3 Picea glauca
TTCTCATGAGTGGGAAGGAGCTTCTTATAGAGGTGAAGAAGAAAGAAGATCCACAATTCTTTGTGGTCAGAAAACCAAGAATTGTTCTGACTAGCACAAGAGTGGATGATTTGCCATATGAGGTTCAAGAACTGCTGGAAGAGTTCACTGACATCATAGTGGACGAACTACCTCGTTCGTTTCCACCGATGTGGAGTGTGAGTCATCACATTGATCTCATACCAGGAGCTAGTTTTCTGAATAAAGCCGTTTATAGGTTGACGCCACAAGAGAACGAAGAAGTCAAAAGACAAGTCCAAGATTTGATGGACAAAGGATTGGTTAGAGAAATCTTGAGTCCATGTGTTGTTCCGATAGTACTCAGTCCAAAGAAAGGCAAAGGATGGAGGATGTGCACCGATTCAAGAGCGATCAACAAGATAACCATTAGATACAGGTTTCCATTGCCAAGGATGGATGATCTGATGGATTGCCTGAGTGGGGAAGAATATTTTTCAAAGATAGATCTGAAGAGCGGATATCATCAGATTCGTATGAGCGAAGGCGATGAGTGGAAGACAACCTTCAAAACCAACGAAGGATTGTATGAATGGCTAGTCATGTCATTTGTCTTGACGAATGCACCAAGTACATTTATGAGGTTGATGAACGAAGTCCTGAGGGAGTTCATCGGGAAGTTTGACATTGATTATTTGGATGATATACTGATTTACAGTAAGTCAGTGGCAGAGCATTTGAAGCATTTGGCCATTGTAATGAAAAAACTACAGCAGGAGAAGCTATTGATTAATGTGAAGAAATCTTCATTTATGAAGACATAACTCATCTATTTGGGTTTTGTTATTTCGACAAATGAGTTGAGGATGGATTCAGACAAAGTGGAAGTAATTAAAAATTGGCCATCACCGAGAAATGTATTCGAGGTAAGAAGTTTTCATGGTTTGGCTAGTTTCTACCGGAAATTCATCAGGAATTTCAGTGGAATCAACGCAACGATGATGGATATGGTGAAGAAGAGGCATAAATCTTTTCACTGGACAACAGAGGTTGAAAAGAGCTTCAATCTGTTGAAGCAAAATATCACAGAGAAACCAGTGTTGGTGTTGTCGGATTTCATGAAAACATTTCAAGTGAAATGTGATGCCAGTGGGTATGCCATAGGAGCAGTCTTGAGTCAGGAAGACAGGCCGGTTGCATATTTTAGTGAAAATTTGTATGAAGCGAAACTGAAATACTCCACGTATGATAAAGAATTTTATTCTATCATACAGGCACTGAAGAAGTGGAGGCATTACTTGATCCCAAAGGAATTTGTATTGTATAGTGATAATCATGCATTACAATTTGTGAATCAACAGGAGAAGTTGAATCAGAAACATGCAAAATGGGTAGAGTATATGCAGAATTTCACATTTGTGATTAACCACATTTAGGGTACTGCTAACAAAGTGGTTGATGCTTTGAGCAGGAAATGTTTGTTGTTGCAGGAATTCCAAGTCAAGACGTTGGGTTCTGAAAATTTCAGGGACATGTACGCAGGAGATGCAGATTTTGCAGAGGCATAGGAAGCACCTGAGAATCTATTTCTCAGAGATAGGAGTCCTTGGATAGATTATATGATCCAGGAAGGGTTTTTGTTCAGAGGCAATCAACTGTGTATTCCAAATTGCTCCATGAGGGAGAACTTGTTAAAGGAGAAACACAGTGGTGGATTGGTAGGACATTTTGTCCATGAAAAAAAATTCGTGAAGCTGAGTGAGTCATATTTCTGGCCAGGGATGTGTGCAGATGTTAAGAGGTTTGTTGACAGATGTCAGATTTGTCAGCATTCAAAAGGGAGAAAGCAGAATGCAGGGTTTTATCAGCCATTGCCCATACCAGAGAGGCCATGGGAGGCGATCAACATGGATTTTGTACTGGGTTTGCCGAGGATGCAAAAGGGATTTGATTTCGTCTTTGTAGTAGTGGACAGGTTTTCAAAAATGGAACACTTCATTCTATGCTAGAAGACTAGCGATGCGACTCACATCGCAAATTTGTTCTTCAAAGAAGCCATTCGACCTCATGGGTTGCCGAAAAGCATAGTTTCAGACAGGGACACTAAATTCATAGGGAATTTTTGGAGGATGCTATGGAAGAAGCTAGGAACTAACTTGGTGTTTAGTTCTGCTTATCATCCTCAGATGGATGGACAAACAAAGGTGGTCAACATAAGCCTGGGAGAGTTGCTGAGAAGCTTGGTGATAGAGAACCATAGCAGCTAGGATAGAATATTTCCATAGGTAGAGTTTTCATACAAAGATTTAGTGAATCGGAGTACAGGTAGAAGTCCATTTTAGGTTGTATATGGGATGCAGTCGAGAGGAGTTTCTGAACTAAGAAATTCAGAACAAACTGCTACTAGCAGTGCTAGTGCAGAAGAATTCGCTAAGCCGATGAAAGAACTTCACAGTCAGGTGAAGGAACGACTGCTGAAATCAAATCAGGAGTACAAGCGCAGAGCAGATCAGCATCAGAGACAACTTCAGTTTGAAGTTGGTGATCTAGTTCTGGCGCATCTGAGGAAATAAAGGTTCCCGAGAAGAACATACAATAAGCTAAAAATGAAGAAAATCGGGCCATGCAGGGTCTTTAGAAAATTCGAAGAAAATTCTTATGAGATTGAGTTGTCGGATGGCATCGGGATATCTCCGATATTCAATATCGCAGATTTATATCCATACAGGGAAAGAGAAGGAGAGACTAGAAATGAAGATCTAGTAATCCAGTGGATGAAATAATTACCAGTTGCAGAGAATCCATAGATGGAGTGCATACTCGACAAGAGAGTGGGTAAGAGGACCAGAAGAAAAGAATACTTAGAGTATCTGGTCAAGTCGAACAATCACCCAGTGGAATATGCCAGCTGGGAGAGCAAAGAAGTGATACAGAAGCATGGACACACCGTGAAGGAGCTCATGGACAGGAGCCCATGAAATTTTTCAAGACGAGGAGTATGATGCAGGAGCATCACCCACGTCAAGTGCGCCAGTGCAAAAGCGGGAGACAGCTGGATAGTGCCAACACAAATTTTGAAAACACCTTGATATTGTTGCGCAAACATTAATGTGTGGATTTAATGAAGCACACCTTGTATATTGTAATGGACCTTGAACAGATAGCTATCGTCCTTAGGTAGATGAGGCATTTAATAGACTTAATGTAAAGTAGATAGAATATTTAATTCTAGATTTGATATCTTTAGAGCGCAAGAGGGAAACGGGATATAGACACCCTCATTGTACATTGTAACATTAGCCTGAGCATTAGTGAACAACATTCAGGGAGAGAAGAGCATGCAGAGAACTGTATGAAGAACACCCATGTATAGACATTGAATTAATAGAAAGAGATTTGATTCAATTTCATGGTTTGTGTTATTCTCTGAGTATTTATGATGTTATGCTCATGAATGTTTGCTTTCTTTCATACATTTTCTCTTATATGCTGCGTATGTGATTTCATGGTTAAATAGAAGTCTGAGAGGAATGTGAATGGGTTTCAATTGTTTCTCTAATTGAGCCAAGAGATTCCTGCAAGGAGTGTAGTTGAATTGTCCGCAAGGAGTGTGTTGACAGAAGGGTTCAATTAGAGTTAGCTTTTGTCCTCCTCTCATAAGTGCAGGAGCACAGTGTCATGAAAGGAGTGTGCAGGCCAAGCCAAGTCTCAGAGTTGCGATTCTGAGCAAAAGGGATTGAAGGATTAATGCTGCAGTAGTGCACAAGATCGAAGGCTTCAACACTTAGTCGTGGTTGAAGATTTTTCGCAAGGAGTGCGTGAAAGAATTTCTTTCTGAGATATTTGAAGTTGTGTAAGCTCAGAAAGGATAGGCCTTTGAGTTCATCGAAGGACGGTATAGAAAAATTCATGCCTGGAATACTTGTAAGGAGAATCGCAGGTTTATGTGTAGGGTAACGAGTTATGTGGAAGAGCGCCTCGTCATTTCGTAGAGTTCATTGGGAAGGGACAGACGATCCGATTTATCCAAGGAGATTTCATGAAGATCCATGGATTGTTGGATCTCTTGGAGTTGCAGGAAGGTTGCAGTGCGAGCGAAAATAAGGTTCAAGCTCAGGAAAAATAGAGCGTTGATCCAAGACAGCTAGGGGTCGTTGGATCCATCACGAGATAGCCTATCGGGGTTTCGCGAGAAAGGAGCGGGAGATTTGGCCACCGGAATCGCGATAGTGCGAGAAGCGATTCCCGGAGAATTACGTAAGTAGTGTGGGGCCGTAGGAGTTAGTGGAGTACAGGTGGCACCAACTATCGGGATCTTGCCGCGNATAGTGAGAGAAGCGATTCCCGGAGAATTACGTAAGTAGTGTGGGGCCGTAGGAGTTAGTGGAGTACAGGTGGCACCAACTATCGGGATCTTGCCGCGAGAAGTTCCGAAACTTGGGTGTTAGGATTCGCGATCCCGCGAAGTCCAAATACCTGATATCGGCGTTTCGGTGCATCGTATATCGGAGGTTGGAACCTCAAGTGTCTGGTGTCGTGAGTTGCGAATATGCGATAGAGAGAAGTCCCGATAGCGGAGGGAGGAAGTCAGCGATTGACTGGCCATAGGGTCTCGCGGGTTTGAGAGCCTAGAGTTTGATAGTGAACTTGCGAAGTCGCGAGTTCCGATCCTCTGACAACTAAAGAAAGGGGGATTGCACCAAAGAGAATATGTGGGTAAGAAAGATTCCCGATAGTGAATTAGAAGAACCTTTGACATTCTTCGGGCCGAGAAGGAAAGAAGATCCTGAGGAAGCAGACGTGCTCCGAGGAGTGCGGCTGCGGTCAAATACCCACTTTGTGTTGATCA
This sequence comes from Picea glauca, assembly GCA_000966675.3. Classification (NCBI taxonomy): domain Eukaryota; kingdom Viridiplantae; phylum Streptophyta; class Pinopsida; order Pinales; family Pinaceae; genus Picea; species Picea glauca. The sequence continues at coordinate 310,392 of JZKD02S1674815.1, forward strand.
CATTCTTATCCTTTGGTATTGGAACCAATTCCCAAGTGTAATTTTTCTCTATTTGATCCAATTCTTCATCCATGGCCTTATTCCAAAATTCATCCTTGTTGGCCTCTTCAAAACAAGTTGGTTCAATCGTATATGAGAGTGCTAGGTGCATTTGTTCTGGTGAACAAATTATTTTTCTAGTATCAACTCCTGCATCTTTTTTTTCGATAACCTAAACTGAAGGGTGATTCTTCTGTACTCGTATGCTAGGTGTCTTTGGAGGCACCTACTGAGCTTTGTCTTTTTCTTCTGTTGAATCCTCTTCATCTTTCCCTTCAACTTCATTTTCATCTTTTGTTTCTTCTTCATAAAGTTGGTCCATTGATTCATTTTCTTCTTCCTTTAATTCTTGTGCACCTGTTTCATCAATTGTTACATTGATGCTTTCCATAACTTTGTTCAATCCCAAGTTGTAAAATTTTTATGCTTTCATTGTACTTGAGTAACCAACAATTACTCCTTTGTCCACACGAGAGTCAAACTTTCCCATTCTACCATCTTCTCTTTTGATGTAGCATTTCTTCCAAAAACTCTTAAGTGTTTCACATTTGTTGGTATTCCTTTCCATACCTTGTAGGGATTTTTATCAGTGTTGTTTCTGAGCATTAAATTATTTTTAATGTGAATTGTTGTATGCATTGTCCGTGTCCAAAATATATCTCTCAATTTGGAATCCATTAGCATTGTTCAAGCCATTTCCTGTACTATCATGTTCTTTATTTCAACAACTCCATTCTGTTGAGGTGTCCTATCAATGGGGAATCACCTTTTTATTCCATGCTTGTTGCAGTAGTACATAAATTTCTTTGAAGTGAACTCTCCTTGATTATTAGATCTCAAGAATTTGATTTTTGAATCCATTTCATTTTCAACCATTTCCTTGTAGACCCATAAGTTTTCAAGAGCTTCTAACTTATTCTTGAGAAAGAAAATTGCAGTCATTCATGTGTAATCAAGAACTAATAACATAAAGTATCTCTTACCTTTTAAACCCTTTGTTGTACTTGGTCGAACTAGATAAGTATGCACAATTTATAGTGGTCTTGTTGTTGAATATTCTTTTGATTTAAACCTGGTCTTTGTTTGCTTTCCTTGCTGACAATGCTTTCATAAAGTGTTGGTTGGTTTCGTGATCTAGGGAATTTCTCTAATTGCTTCCCTTTTGCTGACTTTTAAAAGGTTATAAAAATGTATGTGACCCATTCTTCTATGCCATAGCCAACTTTCATTTTCCTTTCCTAGGAAAAAATTTTCATTTTCAATTTCACTTAATGCATATATTTTGCTTGAAGTTCTTACAGTTGTTACAATCAATTTCCCTGAACCTTCTTTTCTTATCTCTCACTTTTGTGAATTGAAAGTAAATTTATATCCTTGGTCACACATTTGAATCACACATAGAATTTAGAATATTATGTTTCATATCTTCTATTAATAGAACATTTTCGGCCTTAGTATTCTTGTTCCCAATTCTGACAGTTCATTTTCCAATGATTTTAGCTGAATCATCATTTCTGAAGGAGATTGATCCATCTCTTTTCTTTCATAATGTAAGAAACCTATCTCTCTCACCTGTCATGTGTTTTGAAAAACCACTGTCAACATACCAACCACGTTTCTTCTTCTTATCTTGTAGAGAGAGTGTACATTCTTCATTGCTATACTGATTACAGTTTCTTATCCATGTCCTTTTCTGAAGTTCCTATCTGTGACTGTTGATGTTATGTTGTGGTTCTCTAGGAGGGACTTCCATTCTACAATCTTTGGCCATGTGTCCAAAGTTATTACATTTCTAGAATTCCACTTCAGTGCTCAAATATTCAAACCTTTTGTAACTTCTTCTCTGTGTTTAACTAGGACTTCATTGATAACCCTTTTGTGTATGAATTTCAAAGTTGTTTATTTTCATGTTGCCAGCTCTGCAATTTATAACTTTATGTCCAAAATTATTACATGCATAACATAAACCAAAAAATATAGTTTGATACCTAGGAGTTGAATATATTATGAAAGGAAGTACTCTTCTGAATTCTTCTTCTTCCTAAGGCCTAGCTTTTTTTGTCAGTCTTTGATTCTAAAATCTGAATCTTCTCGGTGGAGGATTATCCCTGTAATTTTATTTGTAGACCTTTGTATCCCCTTTGATTGTTTTTGCATAGATTTTGGATATGTTTCTTGTTCCATTGTTTTGGAGCTTGATCCCTTTTCTATATGATTTTATCTAAGTCTGGACTTTTCATGATGAGGTTTTTGACTATTAATAATGTCATTCAAATTTTTTGAGTTGTTCTGCATATTTTTCTTTTGAAGATCCTTTATTAATGTGAAAATTTCTTCTTCCAATTTTCCAATGATCCTATCTCTTCCTTCTAGTTGTTCTTTGAGTGATTCTTCAATTATTTTATCTTCTTCAAGTTGAACATTCAATTTTGTGATCATTTGTTCTAGTTCCTGAGTGTATTCTTTTTTGTCTAGTTTCGCTTGCAGTTTTTTGTTTTTCATCTTTTCTCTTCTGATAAGTTCTATGGCACACAACAATTATTCTAGATAGTCAACTTCTGTCTCTTCATATTCTTCCTCGGCCTCTTCATATTCTTCTTTGACCTCTTCATATTCTTATTCAAAGTCTTCTTTATTAGAGTCTTCTACTTCCATGAATAGAGCTCTTTCTGTCTCACTGTCACTGACTTCATCCTCATCTAATGATGAGATGTCTTCTTTGGTGCATAATATTTTATTGAAAAGTTTCTTTGTGGTTCTTTTTCATTTATATGTTTGTTTTGTATTTGAGTAACCTTCATCATTTCTCTTTTTCTTATGAGGACATTTGTTATCAAAATCACCAATACCATCACAATTAAAACAAATCAAAGGAAGCTTACCTCTATACCTGTCATTGGTTCCCTTGTTCAATATTCTGACAAAGTTGGCCACTTATTCATCATCTTCTGAGATGTCACTACTGTTTCTATGTTATTTTTCTTTTTTATTTCCCTTTTTCTTTGACCTTTTGGATGCTTTGAAGGTTGCTTCTTTTATATCTAGATTTTCTTTTTCAGTTCTCATTTCATATGCTGTGAAGATTCCATGTAGTTCGCCCATGCTTATTGATTTTAGATCTACTCTTTCTTCTAGTGTTGATATATTAGGGTCAAATCTCATAGGAAGAGATCTTAGTACCTTTTGAACAATTACATATTCTTTGATTTCTTCTCCCAATCCCAAGATTGCATTTATTGTTTCATCGACTCGTAAAAAGTAAGCTACAATGTTCTCATCTTCCTTCATCTTTAGTTGTTCAAACTGACCTCTGTAAGTTTGAAGCTTTGATGCTTTGACTTTTCAATCTCCTTCATAAATATTTCAAAGTTTGTCCCAAATCGATTTAGCGGATTTACAATGTGCAACTTTGGTGAATCCCGATTATCTAAGGCCATTCAGAAGTGCATTTGTGGATTTGAAATTATTATAACCGATTTTCATATCTTTGTCATTTGTCGGCGGAACTGTTGGTGTTCTGTATCCATCTACAATTCATTGTCAACATTCAAATCCCCATGCTTGTATATATGTCTTCATCTTTATGCTCCAAAAGGCATAGTTTTGTCCATCAAACTATGGTACTCCCTTGTTATACATGGTGTTGCTCTCCATGATCTACCTTTCAGTGTTTAAACTGATTTCTGAAGGAACCTGCTCTGATACCAATTGTTGGATTACTGGGAGGGGGGGTGAATTAGTAATAGAATAATGTAATCCTTTTTAACCATATAATGCAAGTGTTATATCAATGTAGCATTATCATCCAATATTTTTAGAGTAAATAAAAAATCAACAAATGAAGAATCATACACATACACAGTACACCAGTGTTTTTATGTGGAAATCCAAAGCGTGAGAAAATCACATAATTCTTTTTCTTATATGTCTTGAAGAATTACATTCATTGGAAGCACCAAATTCGTTTGTTTTCTAGCTTCAACTGGAAGGAGGCTCCAAACCTCTAGTTTCTCAGGCTACAACATGAGAGAATTTCCAACTCCCCAATTCTTTGGATACAACCAGAAGGAGGATACAACCCACTATGTTCTTCGGCTACAACCGGAAGGTGGCTACAACCACCAGTCGTTGCCACTTCCAACCGCCCTAAAGTATAAGTAGAATGATGGAACCACTGTCACACTATCACTATGATATATACTATTATAAACATGTACCAATAAATCTACACCAAATAAATGGTACCAATAACTTGAACCATGTATCAACCATGCATTAACCTATACCTCAACTTGTAATCAACCTGAACCATAAAGAAGTGCATAAACCCTGCACCAACTTGTGCCAAACAAAATGTATTCAACATGTACCATAAACAAGTGCATCAACCATGCATCGACATATACCTCAACCTGCAAACCTTCCTTAACTTTAACAATAAGAGACTATCATTTTCATCAAACTTTACTTTAGTCTCACATGACTAGTTTTGGGTTAGTCGACAACCGTAACTTGAAATAATCATAACTATGTACCTGTAAGGAATAAAGATATGAAAATAGAACATGATGCTCTTTATTGTGTTTTATGAAATTCCTCCATGTGTCACTACTTGAAACCTCTCAAAAAACGAGTTATAGCAAAAATAGCATACCTTGTTGAATTATGGATTATTCTAGAGAGCGAACTTGTAGAGCATGCCCCACACAGAATATTTGTTGTATGGATCTAAAAATTTTACACAAAATACTACAGACTGTACTGTAACCAACACATTTGGTATTACTGAATTTTGATCTGTTATGAATAAGTTATAATGTTTTTACCCAAAACACTTGGTTTAGACTAGTTTTAGGACTAACCACAAACCTTATTTTCCATGGAGTGTAACTCAAAAACTACAATTCCTCGTGAGATGAAATTCATACCACAACTACTTGGATATGATTCCTCAATGGCCTCTCAATTTCACGATGTAAATCATTCTAGAATTTTTTATTATTGAGAAACTGGTGAGATGACTTGTAAATAACATACCTTAGAAAGAATTTATCCTCCCTTGAATTTCAAAAAACCTATGCGATGAATCCGAAAGAACTCTCTGATCAAAACAATGGTCGCAAAATTCTTAGAACAAAAATTTCAACCTTATTTACTTCACCTTCCCTCTGAAATTTGTCTTAGATATCCTTTAGTTACCTCAATCACATGTAGATATTCAATATGCTCAAGTGTGATTAAAATGAAAGAGTGTTTCCTCTTATTTATAGTCTCCAAGTATCTTCCTTAGAATCATATTATAGTCCACTTTGTCCACATAGCCACTTTATCCACATATTCACCTATGTCCAACTTTGCCCAATTTTCCACTTTTCCATGTATCTAATAGTCACTTGACCACTTAACCCATTTTCCTCATTTTAGGGTTAACCTTCTCATAACCACTTTCCATAATTAGAAATTTCTCCATTTACTTTATTATTTAAATAATCCTCCTTGACTTTGTCACTTCACTTTATTATTTAAATAATCCTATTTGATTTTGCCAATTCATTTTATTATTTAAATAATCCTCTTTGACTTTGTCACTTCACTTTACTATTTAAATAATCCTCTTTGACTTTGTCATTTCACTTTATTATTTAAATAATCTTGTTTGACTTTGTCACTTCACTTTATTATTTAAATAATTTCTTCTTTGCAAGAACTTTGAGTTCTTTGACCTTTTTGAGCTTCAAGCCAATCATATGGGGGTCCTTCAACTTCCTAAATCCATAACTCTCAAATAGTGAGGAGTTATGTTACGTTCGACATACCACCGTAAATGGCATGACATTTACTATCCAACTAGAATAGTATTACATGCAAATATATCAGAACTCATACCATTATACATTAAACAAACTTGGGTCCATTACCCAAACCTTTTTTCTACCATAATTCACTACCGAACTTTATTCAAGGGTCGACATCAATGACAATCAACCCAATTAATCAACAGGTAAGTGATTACTTGTGATTCTTTAGAATTTTGTTTCTGTGCTCGAAAAGCATTAAGATAAGATTTCCATGATCACCATACTTTTTTTGAGTTAAGAGGTTAGGAGGGTTGGTAGTGTGACAAATATTTTGAAAATGAGATCTAATATGGGTATAGGCTGGACAATCTAAGAGAAAGTGTTTTTCATATTCAACATTCAGAGTGTCATAAAGGTGAAACAATATTTCATCCTATGGCGTTTTAGGAATTTACCAACTCTCATTTTCACTATGGAGTTCATGAGAATTTGTTCTTATCTTAGCAATGCTTATTTTTTTCTTTACACTTGGAAAAAAATATCGATAATTTTGATCTTCTAGATTAGGGTTGATTACATCCTTATAATACCTTAATTTTGTTGTTTCCTCTAACTCTTTACCACAACACAGTTTCTCCATAAATTTTGATTTGAGGTTTTTTTTATAGTATCTTTATTTTGCAAAATGGTGTCTTCCATGATTCCCCAATAGTTTATCCAAGACCGGGCATGTTTAAGCCATCCTCACTTTAGTTGATAGTGGTTATGACTAAATTTTGATTCACTTTTAGGATGCCTCTTGTATTCCATGTTGTTTAACTTGTTCTTATACATTAGGTATCTTGTCATAGCCATTCTCTCAATGGGAGAGATGATTGTTTCTAAGAGGAGGATGGGATAGGGAGTATTTCCTTTAATTTTGAGATTACATGTTATAAAATTCTTTCGTATTTGCTCTATCTTTATCTAGGATTCACGAGAGATGCTACAGCCCCATACTTCACATCCCTAAATAATAATAGGTGTAAAAAGAGTCTCAAAGAGGATTTTCTTCTTATCCCAACTCCAAAGATCAATTAATTTACAATTTTTTTCAAGCCCATAATAAGTTTTCCATTCCCCAATAGTCCTTTTCTTAATGCTATAATTCCAATTGAGTTTGTGGTGAATATCAATTTCAAGATATTTGTATGAAGTCACTTCCTCCAAGTTTCTTTTTTCATATACGAAGGTATCATAAGGTATCATATTGGATTTAATAATCATGACCTTAGTCTTATCAATATTAACAATCATAGCCATATTGGAGCAAAAATTCTTGAGGATTCTTAGTTGGTTTTCAATATCATGAGGAATCCTTGCCATAAGAATGATATAATCGGCATAAAGAAGAAGATTAATGACTATACCAGTGAGAGTATGGCCGACACAACCTTCTTTTTCCAGGTAATCTTCTAACTTGTCAATGTATATGCCAAAAAGGGTAGGGGACAAGGGACAACCTTAGTCAAGAGTGTACTTCTAACAAGGTATCATGTCATCACCAAGGTATGCCAAACCATCTATCATCCCCACTATGCATGTGCCACTCTAATGTCAACATATCAATGATTAACTCAATGCTGACATCGACCACTCTTGTTGACAACAATGGTGATTAACTCACCATCAATCTCGATCAGAACTCTAGGGTATCTCTATCGCTCCAAGGGTTGACTCAATGCCAACCAACTGTAAAACAAGAATGTGAATGGATACAATATTTGTATATGAGATTTTATTTCAATCAAAACAAGCCATCTTAGCAAATATCCAACCCTATTATGGATCATATTGTTGGACCATATCCATTAAGTCGGAAAAAAGAATGAAACCACAACCCAAACCTTTTCTCTTTGAAAAATTCTAGCTCAATCACCATGCATTCCTCTAAAATATATTAGAATGGTGGAAGGAAAAACAAGATTTATATGGAACAAATATGTACCAATTTCAACAGATATTGAAACACATCAAAAGCTTCCTCAAGAAATTAATTTTTTTTTCTTCACAAACATCTTTGAATAAAAACTAAGACTGGAAGAAGACATGGAAAGAGTCCAGGAAGAATTAATGTGAGAATGTCACTCTCTAAAACTCAAGGTAAAGGAGGAACAACTATGACTGGACCCCAATGAAAGTGATAAGTAGGAGGAGATCTTGTATCATAAAAAATCTTGCATCTAATGGCTCCAAGAAGGTGATAAGAACACACAAGTTTTCTACAATTCACTTTTGTTGAGGTGAAGCCAAAATCATTTTGATACTATGCAAGTGGTTGCAAGAGAAATCATGGAAAACCGTGATGATATATAAAAATAACTCATGAGGAATTTCAGTAACCTGTTAAAAGAACCAGACATCCAGAAGGTAGATGCAACCCAAATAATAAAACAATCGATCCCATGTGTTGTCTCTCCTGAACATAATCATGGCCTCATGCGAAACGTGACCCTGGTAGAGGTAGAGGATATAATAAGGAAAATGATGAAGGGGAAAGCACTAGGGCTACATGGATTTACCATCAACTTTTTCCAATCATTTTTGGATATCATTGGTCGAGACATCTGGCTAGTAGTAGATAAATCACGCAGATCCTGATTTTTTTTACAAGCCTTCAATGGAACCTTTTTTGTCTCACATCCCCAAAGACGTCAAGAAATAAATATAGATAAGCTCCATCCCATCTCCTTACATAATTTTATTTATAAAATCATAATAACGGTTATAGTTATTAGACTTAAACCTCTGTTGCACGAAATCATATTGCCTAAGCAAGGTGTATTTTTAGAGTTTATTCAAATAATGGATGGGATAATAGTGGCCCATGGGGCCATTTATTCTCTAAAATCTAGCGGTGTACCTAGCATCCTAATAAAACTTGATTTTTCCAAATCCTACAATAGAATAAATTGATATTTTTTGGAAAAATTGTTGGGGGCCTTTTCTTTCGACCCATATTGGATCTCCTTGGACAAAATCCTAGTATTATCAGTCTTTTTCACAATTATAATCAATGTTTCCCCCTCATATGTTTTCAAATCATCAAGGGTGATCTATTAGAGAGACCCCCTTTCCCCCTATCTTCTTGTCATCCTTGCAAAAGGCTTAGGTCAATTTATGAAACGATATCTACTAATAGGATCCATTAAGGACCATCCTATTCACCCACAAATTGAACCCCTATCTCATCTCCAATTCTTTGATGACTCCCCTCTTATGGGTCGACCCATAGTGAGGGAATATAGAGCCATTAAAAAAATATGGGAATTCTTCATGACAAATTCTCGCATGTATATCAACTTGGAAAAATCCAAAATATGTCTCTTTAATACCCCCTAATAATTCAATGCAACAATTCCCACATTTTTGGATTCCAACTAGCCTCCCTACCATTGAGGTACTTAGGCACCCGCTCCTGGATAAATCCATTTGAAACACCTAATGGAAGGAAATCCTTACAAAGATAGAAGAAATATTGAATTGGTGGACTCATAGATTTCTAACCTTACCTAGAAGGATTCTCCTGATAAAATATTTGCTAATTACAATGTATGTGTATCTCTTTTCAGTTTTAACAGTGGCCAGTAACATCTTGCAGAATATTTGTCGGATCAAAAGAAATTTTATTTGGGGAGGAGAGAAAAGGGAAAGGAAATGGGAATTGGTAGCATGGTAAAACATCTGTGTCCCCAAATCTCAAGGGGGTATATGCATCAAATATCTACAAAGAATGGACCAGGATTTAGAATTAAAGATATTTTGGAGATGGATTAAGAACCTGGAGGCCATATGGGTTTGGATTGGGAAGGAAAAATATGCAAGGGATATCCCACCAAAATAATGGATCGGAATGGAAGGGGACCATCTAAGATATTTGATATGGAACCATACTTGTACAAATAAAGACTTGGTTCAACAAAAGATCTTTTTGGAAATCCATGATGGTAGGTCATATCTTTTCTAGGATGATCCATGGGAACATATGTTATCTATAGGTAAATAGGATAACTACCAACAAATAAAAGAGAATATGATAAGATATATATGGAAGAGGGTCTTTGAATACTAGGAAGAGGATCAACACCCTGAATAGAATCTAGAGACAAAATGGAGGAACATATAATATTGTGCCATAGAATGGGAGGAAGAAACTTGTCAGGATATAAAGGCCACCCTGATAAGTATATAACTACAATTCGAAAAATGAAAAGACATATTGTAATGGGGACAAAAAGGAGATGGAAATTTCAAAGTTAGGGAGGCCTAGATATTGGCACCCAGGACAATTGAGGCTGCCACAACAACAATTTGGGGCAAAGTGTTGTCTCCAACCAAATGGAAAAAAATATCGACACTCCTCTTGCTGAAAACAAATAATAAATCCTTAACCTAGGATCACAATATTACGATGGGTTATGAAGGCCCATCAATTTGGACGATGTGATACCAAGAAGGGGAGATGTTGAACCACTTGTTCACGTTATGGAGGGAAGCGTCATCCTTATGGGACAAGGGATAATCTATATTCAAAACCTTCGATAGGAGTATACATGGTATCAAAAAATAAATAGAAGAATGGAGAAAAGATCCATACAAAAATTGCATATTCAACAGGATATGGACCACCTTGATTGGATTCCTACTATGGAAAATATTGAAGGAGAGGAATATCAGGATTTTTAAACAGTAACACCTCGACATAGATCAAGTATGAAATGTTATCCACTCCAACATAAAAGAGACATTAATAGTGACTACCTCTTGGGAAGAGGAGGACTGGATCACAACGAGAGAGGAAGTGAGAAATATTCAAGAATTGGTAGTTGGTACATTTCCAAAAGAAAATCACACAAGAGAAACAAATTTTTTTAAAGGATTGAGTACATGAGAAATGGGAGCCTCCCCAAATTGGTCTTATGAAATTGAACTTCTATGGCATATCAAAAGTTAAGCCATGACCAATTGGAGAAGGGGGGATTTACTAAAATTCATCAGGGGAAATTCATAGCATCTTTACCTCTAGGCTAGGTCACAACTCCAACAATGGAGTGAAATTAGTTGGGCTCATCAAAGGTATAAGGATAGCAGTTGAATTAGGATACCAAGCACTGATAGTCGAAGGATACTCTTAGATATTCATCATATCCTTGAAGAAGATAATAAATGGAACACCACTGGAGAAAGTATTGAAAAACTGACATATTTCCCTCATCCTAACAGAAGTATATTAGCTCATTTAGGGAAACCCAACTATCATACCATCCCATGTTAGAAGTGTTGAAATATTGTAACTGCAAAGAGTATTCTATTTATTATTGAGTTATTATTCATTAGATCAATCCACTTTTGTGTATTGATCATGTGAGGCATTATAATCGACCAAATCCCCTTTCGTGGATTGGTCAAACCCTAAATATAATATGAAAATTGAGAATTAATCCCCTAGGGTAATTAAAGTTGCTTTAACCACTAAGAAGACAAGTCAGTCCTACCTAGTGAAGAGACACCTTTGGAACACCTACCATTTTGTATAAATAAAGGAATTCATTGCCTCATTATTTCACTCACTCATTCTCTCATTAAGTGCATAAGTTTGGTAGATGTAGTTGGGAGAATAAGAAAGAGAGAGGTGCATTGCTCAGTGTTGGATATTCTCTAGTGTTTTGGTTTATTTTCTTGGCATTGTATTGGTTATCTATATTAAGGAAGTTTTGTTGGGTTTTCTCCCCCATGAGGGTTTCCCAGAATAAATGTTGTGTATCTTATGAATGTGTTTCTCTCATTGATCCTACCTATGATATTTCTATCTAGTAAATTGAAAATAAACATAACAATATTTCAAAACATAACATGGTATCAGAGCTAAGCTAAAGAGAGCATCTTTCACTCGATAAGGAAAAATGTCATTATTGTCATACAAGAAAATTAGGGCTTTTTGTTGAAGAAGAATATCAACCTAGAAACCATCTATAAAAGTGTGCCCTATCCTAGGGAACTCTTTGGCACCTTGAGTGCACCTTTTCAGTGGTCAGATACTTCAAAATTTCAAACCCTAGTTTTGACTGGTACTAGAAAACCAGAAGTACCTGAAAACCAGAAAACCAGGAAACCAGAACCAGTACCAGAAGTACCAGTCCATGTTTTTGTAGGTCAAGTTTCAAGGGGAAAAACTTGATATTTTTTAAATCTAATAGCTCCAACAAACTTGTGTCAGCCCAGCACATCTAGTCCCTTGATCAAAATTTCAAAATTTGAAGTTTGAAAAATTAGGGTTTCCTCATAAAACCCTAAGTTGCAGAATCAGTTGCAGTACCAATTGCAGTTGCATTATCAACTGAATTATCAATTGCAGTCACCCTTGAAGTTTTTAATAGTTGGTAATTATTACCGTTGCTACCAGATGGTGCCAATACCTACAAATACTATCATAGGTATGCATTCACATATGCTTAAACTATTAATATTTAAAGGGTATTTGCAGTATAAGGGATCTCTTGCCATAGATCCAGAAGGATATAAAAATCCAACACATTCAAATAAATAATGCAACCCAGGTTTTATTATTCTGATATCCATCTATTTTTTATGACATTATATTTATCTAGGTTGCATGTTGAAGCTATTACCATCATACTAACCTTTGGCCGAAATTAAATTCAAGGTATTAAATTGATTAAAGTCGAGATCATAGATTTTATCCTGTAACCCAATTTCATGTCAGGATAACATATTTTCTTAGTACAAAAGACATGTTGAATAAAACATTTGTCATCTTGAGTGAAGGAGACTTGGAAGAAAAGAAACACACTCATTCTTAAGGACAAGGCTCCAGGTTCTAGGTTTGATTAATTAAGTTAATAAGATTCAAAGTTGCACACGATAAGTTGATAACTAACCTTTACAATCAAACACTATTGAAAATTATTATTCTTGGTGGAATGTGAGCATATTGAGATAAATGCTCAATGTAATCATTTACAAGATACAACTAACATCTCCTCTAGGAGAAACTTATTATGTTGGTTCCAGGTTGCCATGGATGAATATTTGATCACAACACTAGAAGAGAGTTGATCTCGTTTCGTATTGTATTTCTTACTTTTGATCTTTGTTTCAGAGAGGTCACAAGTGAAAGCTCTAAAGGAGCTACTGTGATGATTATTCATGTTATTGTTTTATTTACTATTACCAAAAGAGTATTATTCTTTCTTTTCGTTTCGTTGAACTTGTTTCAAGTCACATGTGATAACCCTGAGGAATCTATAGTGAATGTTTCAAAAGGAAATTGATTAGATGAGACATGAAGCAGACTACCCAAGTCGTGTACATGACAATATACATCCACGTACCAAATAAGATGAAGAGGAAACTATTTTTGAAACCCATAGTATCTGATATGGAGATTGATTGTAAGGAGAAGAAGGCTCCAAAGATGACCAAACACTAGAATAAGAACTCACATAAGACTTGGTCAAAGGATAATGAAGCCACCTTGACGAGAAGCAAAACTTGTTTGAAGTCTGACTCAGCCTTTCATATTTATACTAAGTATTCAACACCAAGTATACCCCATAAGAGATGATGAAGTCCTTATAGACTCAGAATAAATCAAGAGTAAGCCTAATCTCATAAATGATCGGATGAAGAGACAACTTCCAGTACTGAGAGGAAAATGTTGTGAGAAGACTATATCATAGCTTCAAAAACTTCTAGGAGATATGAAATATCCTTGGAATATTCCCTTGTTTCGATGGCAGAGAAGGAAGCTAGACATAAAGACTAGAATATGAATTTTTCCGTGAGAATAGAAGAGAAGTCAGTATTAAATTCCAAGATTGATCTAACAGATCAAGCATGTTGCAGATGTACAAATCCTAATGTGTGTCTAGAGGATTCTCCCAGCAAGAGGGATAAGACTATGACGAGACACTTGCTCCATTAATTGAAGAAATAGTTCCAGTATTCATGAAAACAACCATAACAAACATGATTCATATATAGTATGAGATGCAGGGGGATAAATCCCCATATTTAAAATTGAGTGGCGGTTGGTGCAATACATTATTTCTGTCATGGAGACATGACTATAATAAAATATAGAGTTACCTCCATGAAAGAAGAAGAGCTACCCTCATTATAAGTTATTGAGCCACTCTGAGTTTCAGATGAAGCTGTTTTTGTGACAGAATAGAGGAGTTACTAACATATTTCAGCAGACCTAGTGAAAATGGAGGAACCATTCTCATATTAAGAGAATATGTACGTGTAGAGTCCCAGTTCTAGAAGGAATAGTAGCAGAAAGAGGAGAGGAAATATTTGAAAATGGTAAGACAGATAGTGCTATGCAGAAAGCTCATAGAACTAGAACATGATTGTGTATATTGAGTTGCAGTTGAGCAAGTGTACCAGGTTGGTACAAAGTGATTTGAAAATTTGATTTGAAGTTGAAGACAGAAAGACTCGGGTCTGCAGGTTAAACAAGGCTATGTATAGTTGAAGAAAATATCCTAGAGCTTGATATGGAATAATTGATAGTTTCCTAATGAGTTTAGGATTTACCAAGAGTAAAGTTGATTCTAACCTTTACCTCAAGGTTATGAATGATGAGTAAATGATGTTGTTACTATATGTAGATGATGTCTTCTTGAAAAATATGAAAAAAATATCATCACATATTGCAGAAGAATCTCGCTACAAAGTTTGATGAAATACCTAATGCATTATCTCTTAGGTCTTAAATTTTGGGAGAGCCCAAAGAAGATCTTCCTTAACCAAGCAAAGTATGTAGTTGAAATAATGAAGAGGTTTAACATGTTGGAATGTAAATCCATGTACACACCCATGGAAATGAAGTTGAATCTCCTGGTAGACACCTCATCAAAATTTGTTGGGGCTACTCTGTATAGACAGATTATTGGTTCGTTGATGTATTTGATGAATACTAGGCCATATATATGTTTTTCCTTGACTCGGTATCTGGTAGAACCCAAACTT
>JZKD02S1674815.1:350466-370761 GCA_000966675.3 Picea glauca
TGTGTTCGTGGATTCTCATATCTCAACACTCTTCATAGGGATTCATTGTATCCTCTTCAAGTTTTCTCTACACGCCCTCCTCAGGGTGTCTTAGTGTTCCCTCTTCATGGTTTTTCAATGCACCCTTTTAAGGTTTTTTCGATGCACCCTCTTCAGGGTCTTCTCTACATGCCCTTCTAAGGGTTTTCAACCTTTCCTCCTTGATGCATATATTAGGGAGTCCATTTTATTGGGAGGATTCTGGCATAACCTGGGGATTTTTAGCAATATGCATAACCTTCTGGAAGTTTCTAGTTGGTTCGCATGGCCTCCTAGATGAAATATGATGCATGAGCATCACTTCAGCTCAAAGGAGCACCATCTTAGCAACATGGTCAACACACATTCAATGGAGAAGAGAGGCGCAACCCTCTCATTTTTAAATTTCAAATCAAATTTAATGTTGTAAGACTGTTAAATGCCAACCATACTTTGTTAGTTCATGGTCAAATTTGTCTTAAGGGTTTCTTATAGCAGGCCCGTAGCAGACCCAGATCATATACAGTTCTAGGTAAACCATTTATGAGACTTCAATGTAAATCAATGAAGTTAGGTGAAGAGGACGAGCTCGCAGAGCCCCTCTTGTGTAATGAAATCTTGCTTCATATTAGAGAAGTAGGATAGGGAGAGTCTGTGTGGAACTCAGGGAAGAAGAAGGATAAGAGAGGTCCAAGAAGAGAGGCCTTAGGAAACAAAATCTCGGAGAGAGAGAGAGAGAGAGAGAGATGGAGAAGAACTGAGACTTGTTACAGTCCAATTATTTTAAACATCTCTATAGACATTCAGATTAATACAAAAGTAGTTTTTCTGCACTCTATGTGTTTGTGTGTTTACATGTTTCCATGAATGAATGTTGTAGATGTATGATAGATTTCATTTACAGTAGGAAGATAGGATTTACTATATTCATTTGAGTTGTTGTATATTCTGGGTTCTTTAGGCTGTGCAAGGTGTGCACAATAGAACAGAGAAGTTATGTAGCTGGTGCAAGTTGTGCGCATTCTGAATATCTCTATTTAGATCAGAAGAGAATGTGCCATGTGGGAACACCAGAATAATTCATGACTCAAAGAGGCACCTCAGGGTTACTGAACACTCTGGAGGTGAGACTGTGAAGAGGAAGTGCACAGGGAGACAGAATTTCTGAAGTTATGTAGAAGCTCTGCCAGGTGGACATCAAGCCAATGCAAAGAGTGCATGAGGAGAAATCTCTTTTGAGTTCTGAGAAATGAGAAGTGTCAGGGAGACAACACTCACAGAGTTTTTGAACACTCTTTCAAAATAAGCTTTGTAAGGTGTGCATTGAGAAAAAGGATGCCAGGAGGGCGTGAAGCATTTCTTTTCAATAAATTTCATTGAATTGAGTTATTCAAAATCTTAGTAGCACAAGGAGTGTGCGAGGGTGGACTTATTCTAAGTCCCGAAGCTTAGGAGGAATAGTGCCTTTGTGCATAGAGCAATAGAAGGAAGAAGAAGAAGGTTCAGAAACCCCATCGAGGTTTCAAAGGTTGACAAGCTCAGGAGAGACAACATTCTAAAAATGCAGATGAGACCCTTAAGGATACTGAGTAATCGTAAGCTCAGGAGAAATAACACTATTTCATGAAAGGATCCTGCAAGAAGCTGTAGAGATCAAAGAAACCCTTTGAAGGTTTCTGAGTTGACAAAGCTCAGAAGGAAGAACACTTGCGGAGGTGTAGAAAATTTCAAGAGTGGAACTCGCAGAAGAAGCAAAGGTTCAAAACCTTCAAAGTCTAAAATCTTCCAAGCCAAGAAGAATTCGTGAGCTCAAGAGGAGGAGAAACAACTACCATTGGATCAGTAGCATAGATACCCTCAGATTGCGGGATCAAGGAGAAATACACATAATTTATACCCTTAGAGGTGGCAAAGATCTGGGAACCATCAAGGTTTTGGACTTCGAGAAACCAGAGGTGAAGGTAGGTGCGAGGAATCACGATCATCGAAGCTATGAAATCACTCCATCCATTGGATCCGGGGTGACAGGTGTCATATATCCAAACACATCAGAGATTTAGGCACTGAGGAAATGAAGGATAATACCAAGCCAAAATCGTGAAAGAAGACTTCATGAAAGACATTAGGACAATCCATAGGAGAGACACGTGGTGAGTGGTCAAGGTTCGGAGAAAACCCTGAAAGGTTATGATTTGTTGATCTGGTTAGATCGTGTTCATTGCTTCAAGAAGGATCTGGACCGTTGATCTCTTAAGGGGTAGATTTCAGCATTTCTTGGACCAGGAAAATGAAAGGGAGAGTTACTTGATCCTCATGCTGAAAATCGCAAAAAGGAGGATCATGATGAGATCCTGACTGTTGATCAGGATGGGTTGTAGACCGTTGAGCAGGGAGATTTCAGTATTTTTTCATCGAGAAAAAGAGAGGGGAGAGTCAGTTTACACTCATCCTAGGAATTGCGAGATGAGGTATCACAAAAGAACGAGGACCGTCCATTTCTGAGGAGGCGTTGCAGAGATAAAAAATTCACTGGGAGTTGGGAGGTGAAGACTCAGCCAAAACCCTGAAAAAAAGTCACTGGGATTTAATCTTGGCCATTGATCAAGTGACATATCTTGACCATAGATCCAAGGAGGTAGTGGGTCTCTAAGTTTTGTGGATTTGAAAAGGAAAGGAAGGGGCACTGCATCCCGATTCCCTGAATTGCAAAAGCAAAAGTATTCAGAGGAGTAGCCCTAGGCCATAGGACAGGGTCGTCTAGAGAAGGCTAAAGGGAGGAGCCAGAGAGTTGTTAGGCCCTTTTCTGGTTTTGACACTTCAAAGGACAAGGATCGGGGAGAGCCTACATGTTGGAATCATGAAAGCCAATTTCCAGTAGTGCCTTTGGCATTAGTGCATGGTCACGAGGCAATGGTCAAATAAGGGTGATATAAGGGAGGAGCCAAGAGCCCTAGACCATTATGGGTTTTGGGTTTTGGAAATTGAAGGAGTCAGGGGAGTCACAGCCGGATTCGTGAAACATGAATTTCGAAAGGTGCCTTTTGAGTAAGGCCTGTGGTCACAGTGATAAGATCACATGGAGGGGAAGCTCACACTTGGTGCATAAACTGCACATGGCGGGTTTCAATATAAGGGACCTATGGATCTGTTCAAAGGGATCCAGTAGGAGCCCAAAGTGTCAATTTAGCTCAAGATAAGAACGATCCAGTGACCGAGAGGTAACAGAACCCCAAAGGAGAGGGGGTTTGCATCAAATGGTATCAGAGCAGGAATTCTTTTTCAATTCTATAGAAGGAAGGTGAAGAGAGATTGGTTGATACCATCAAGTGGTATCAGAGAGCATAATTTATTTCTATAGGCAACATACGTAATCAGAAGGCCGATCTTTGCTTGCAGACAACAGACAGAGTGGTGATTCTCTGTGATGATTGTTGTAGGGCATGCAACAAATGAAGAAGACATGTCGACTGTAGGAGATTCTAGGAATGCTCTCAATTGCAAAGTGACAGCAATATATTTTCTAGGAGGGAAAATTTAAAGGAAAAAAAGACGGCTATTGAAGGCGATGGACGTGGTCAAAGAGAAGACCATAAGAAGAAAGGAAATCTAGAGATGGATATGGAGCTCAATTAGATAAGAGAGAGGATGAAAAATCTTGCATTGGAAATGTGGTAGAGTGCAAGAGCACATTGGGTATATGAGTGGCCCATGAAAGCAATGGTAAAATGGCCGATTCAAAAATTATTGGCCAGAGAACAATGAAGGCTNAAATACACATAATTTATACCCTTAGAGGTGGCAAAGATCTGGGAACCATCAAGGTTTTGGACTTCGAGAAACCAGAGGTGAAGGTAGGTGCGAGGAATTGCGATCATCGAAGCTATGAAATCACTCCATCCATTGGATCCGGGGTGACAGGTGTCAGATATCCAAACACATCAGAGATTTAGGCACTGAGGAAATGAAGGAGAATACCAAGCCAAAATCGTGAAAGGATATTTCATGAAAGACATTAGGACAATCCATAGGAGAGACACGTGGTGAGTGGTCAAGGTTCGGAGAAAACCCTGAAAGGTTATGAGTTTTTGATCTGGTTAGATCGTGGTCATTGCTTCAAGAAGGATCTGGACCGTTAATCTCTTAAGGGGTAGATTTCAGCATTTCTTGGACCAAGAAAATGAAAGGGAGAGTCACTTGATCCTCATGCTGAAAATCGCAAAAAGGAGGATCATGATGAGATCCTGACTATTGATCAGGATGGGTTGTAGACCATTGAGCAGGGAGATTTCAGTATTTTTTCATCGAGGAAAAGAGAGGGGAGAGTCAGTTGACACTCATCCTAGGAATTGCGAGATGAGGTATCACGAAAGAACGAGGACCGTCCATTTCTGAGGAGGCGTTGCAGAGATAAAAAATTCACTGGGAGTTGGGAGGTGAAGACTCAGCCAAAACCCTGAAAAAAAGTCACTGGGATTTAATCTTGGCCATTGATCAAGTRACATATCTTGACCATAGATCCAAGGAGGTAGTGGGTCTCTAAGTTTTGTGGATTTGAAAAGGAAAGGAAGGGGCACTGCATCCCGATTCCCTGAATCGCAAAAGCGAAAGTATTCAGAGGAGTAGCCCTAGGCCACAGGACAGGGTCGTCTAGAGAAGGATAAAGGGAGGAGCCAGAGAGTTGTTAGGCCCTTTTATGGTTTCGACACTTCAAAGGACAAGGAGCAGGGAGAGCCTACACGCTGGAATCATGAAAGCCAATTTCCAGTAGTGCCTTTGGAATTAGTGCATGGTCACGAGGCAATGGTCAAATAAGGGTGATATAAGGGAGGAGCCAAGAGCCCTAGACCATTATGGGTTTTGGGTTTTGGAAATTGAAGGAGTCAGGGGAGTCACAGCCGGATTCGTGAAACATGAATTTCGAAAGGTGCCTTTTGAGTAAGGCCTGTGGTCACAGTGATAAGATCACATGGAGGGGAAGCTCACACTTGGTGCATAAACTGCACATGGCGGGTTTCAATATAAGGGACCTATGGATCTGTTCAAAGGGATCCAGTAGGAGCCCAAAGTGTCAATTTAGCTCAAGATAAGAACGATCCAGTGACCGAGAGGTAACAGAACCCCAAAGGAGAGGGGGTTTGCATCAAATGGTATCAGAGCAGGAATTCTTTTTCAATTCTATAGAAGGAAGGTGAAGAGAGATTGGTTGATACCATCAAGTGGTATCAGAGAGCATAATTTATTTCTATAGGCAACATACGTAATCAGAAGGCCGATCTTTGCTTGCAGACAACAGACAGAGTGGTGATTCTCTGTGATGATTGTTGTAGGGCATGCAACAAATGAAGAAGACATGTCGACTGTAGGAGATTCTAGGAATGCTCTCAATTGCAAAGTGACAGCAATATATTTTCTAGGAGGGAAAATTTAAAGGAAAAAAAGACGGCTATTGAAGGCGATGGACGTGGTCAAAGAGAAGACCATAAGAAGAAAGGAAATCTAGAGATGGATATGGAGCTCAATTAGATAAGAGAGAGGATGAAAAATCTTGCATTGGAAATGTGGTAGAGTGCAAGAGCACATTGGGTATATGAGTGGCCCATGAAAGCAATGGTAAAATGGCCGATTCAAAAATTATTGGCCAGAGAACAATGAAGGCTAATAAGAGGATGGTTGAGGCATGTTGAAGACCTCAATGAACCGGAGGAGGAACTAATTCACATATGTGGATGAGAGACTGGGAGAAATCTTAGGGATGAGGAGAAAAAGAGATCAGATGAAGATCTCAGAAACTGCCAAGTGGGTGGAGATGAACTTTCAAGTTTCTAGGTGGGAAATGGAAATAGATCATATGGAGATCTCGTCTACTACCAGGGGAGTAGTGTCGAAAGTTCATATTGCAAAATGGGCAATGATATGGGATCAGTTGATCTCATAGACTACTAGGTGGGTAAGGGAGATAAGATGAGGCTATGTGAGAGTCTCATGAACTCAGAGGTGAGTTCAGATCAGCGAGAGGACCTAACAGAGAAGGATCAGAGGAATCTTCTAATCATTGGAGGAATTCAGATATTCCTACCAATCAGCCAAGACGAGGCCAGAGGATATGTTGTGGGTATAGAAACATAAGGAAAACGAAAAGAGACTATCAAGGAAGAAGAGGAAATGGGGTAGATATTTGGATTTAACCCAGCAGAGGAAAACTTGGAGCATTCAGAAGAATGGCTCGAAATTTTCAGCCAGGAAGCTGAAAAGTAGACAACTGTAGCATTGAAGCTGACAGCAAGAGAAGAAGAGGAGAATGCAAATGAGTTTCTCACTCAATGGGAGATGGAATAGAGAATGTTGGAGGATTGGTTAGAGCATACAGAACCAACACATGGATGCAAGGAGACAGTTATGATTTCAGGGGAGGAGCATTCGGTGGAATGGCTTAGAAATTTTGGTCGGGAGGCTGAACAAATGGAGACTGTGGCATNATCTTGCATTGGAAATGTGGTAGAGTGCAAGAGCACATTGGGTATATGAGTGGCCCATGAAAGCAATGGTAAAATGGCCGATTCAAAAATTATTGGCCAGAGAACAATGAAGGCTGATAAGAGGATGGTTGAGGCATGTTGAAGACCTCAATGAACCGGAGGAGGAACTAATTCACATATGTGGATGAGAGACTGGGAGAAATCTCAGGGATGAGGAGAAAAAGAGATCAGGTGAAGATCTCAGAAACTGCCAAGTGGGTGGAGATGAACTTTCAAGTTTCTAGGTGGGAAATGGAAATAGATCATATGGAGATCTCGTCTACTACCAGGGGAGTAGTGACGAAAGTTCATATTGCAAAATGGGCAATGAGATGGGATCAGTTGATCTCATAGACTGCCAGGTGGGTAAGGGAGAGCAGATGAGGCTATGTGAGAGTCTCATGAACTCAGAGGTGAGTTTGGATCAGCGAGAGGACCTAACAGAGAAGGATTAGAGGAATCTTCTAATCATTGGAGGAATTCAGATATTCCTAACAAGCAGCCAAGACGAGGCCAAAGGATATGTTGTGGGTATAGAAACATAAGGACAACGAACAGAGACTATCAAGGAAGAAGAGGAAATGGGGTAGATATTTGGATTTAACCCAGCAGAGGAAAACTTGGAGCATTCAGAAGAATGGCTCAAAATTTTCAGTCAAGAAGCTGAAAAGTAGACAACTGCAGCATTGAAGATGACAGCAAGAGAAGAAGAGGAGAATGCAAATGAGTTGCTCACTCAATGGGAGATGGAATTGAGAATGTTGGAGGATTGGTTAGACCATACAGAACCAACACATGGATGCAAGGAGACAGTTATGATTTCAGGGGAGGAGCATTCGGTGGAATGGCTTAGAAATTTTGGTCGGGAGGCTGAACAAATGGAGACTGTGGCATTAGAGCCTACAGCAGAAGAAGAAGTAGACAACATAGATTTTTCTAATCTGCATGAGGAATTTGAAGCCCCAGAGAGAGGCTTGCACATCCAACAGGATAAGTTGGAAGAAGATGAAGGAGCATACCAGCCCGAGGAATGGTTGGAGGAGGTTGAGAACATATCAACATGAGAGGAAGTTGAGTAGCAGCTTGGATATGGGACTGTAGAATTAAAATATGCAGCAGAGTGGCCACATAGTGCCACAAAGGGAGATAAAAACAATAGGGGAGATCATATAGATTTTCCCACTCGTAAGGAGCAACAAATGCAGCTCAGAAGACTGCACAAGGAAACCCATCCATGGGAGCAGCTGGATGAGGTGATTGAGAAGATAATAAGGTTGATGTTGAGGTCAGTGCAAGAAGTAGTCATCAAGGAGAAGCTGAGTAGAAGAGAACCTACCATAGCCGCAGAGAAGCAGTAGCAGCAACATAGCTAGAGAGGAGAAAATGGACAGCTCTAAAAGATGATTTGGGATGCAGGTGGATTTCAATGTTGGAGAAGAGGAGCTCATGAGCAGGAGCTCATGTTTTTCCTAGAAGAGGAATATGATGCAGGAGCATCACTTCAGCTCAAAGGAGTGCCAACTCAACAACATGGTCAAGATGCATTTAATGGAGAAGAGAGGCACAACCCTCTCATTTTTAAATTTGAAATCAAATTTAATGTTGTAAGGTTGTTAAATGCCGACCATACTTTGTTAGGTAGTGGTCAAATTTGTCTTAAGGGATTCTTGTAGCAGGCCCGTAGCAGAACCAAATTGTATATAGGTCTGGGTAAACCATTTATTAGACTTCAATGTAAATCAATGAAGTTAGGTGAAGAGGACAAGCTCGTAGAGCCCCTCTTGTGTAATGAAATCTTGCTTCAGATTAGAGAAGTAGGATAGGGAGAGTCTGTGTGGGACTTGATAAAGAGGAAGGATAGGAGAGGTCCTAGAAGAGAGGCCTTTGTAAATAGAAGCTCTGAGAGAGAGAGAGCTGGAGAAGAACTCAGACTTGTTACAATCCAATTATTGTAAACATCTGTATAGACATTCAGATTAATACAAAAGTAGTTTTTCTGCAATCTATGTTTGTATGTTTACATGTTTCCATGAATAAATTTTGTAGATGTATGATAGATTTCATTTAGAGTAGGAAGATAGGATTTACTATCTTCAATTGAGTTGTTGTATATTCTGGTTTCTTTAGGCTGTGCAAGGTGTGCACAACATAACAAAGAAGTTGTGTAGCTAGCGTAAGGTGTGAACATTTTGAATCTCTCTGTTGAGATCAGAAGAGAATGTGCTAGGTGGGCACACCAGAATAATTCATGACTCAAAGAGGAGCCTCAGAGTTATTGAACACTCTATAGGTGAGACTGTGCAGATGAAGTTCCCAGGGAGACAGAATTTCTGAAGTTCTGTAGAAGCTTTGCGAGGTGGACATCGAGCCAATGAAAAGAGTGCATGAGAAGAAATATCTTTTGAGTTCTAAGGAATGAGAAGTGTCAAGGAGATGACACTCACAGAGTTGTTGAACACTTTGTCAAAAGAATCTATGCAAGGTGTGCATCGAGCAGAAGGATGCCAGGAGGGCGTGAAGCATTTCTTTTCAAGAATTTTTTTCGAATTGAGTTATTTGAAATCTCAGTAGCACAAGGAGTGTGCGAGGGTGGAATTACTCTAAGTCCCGAAGCTTGGGAGGAATAATGACTTTGTGAAAAGAGAAATAGAAGGAAGGAGAATAAGTTTTAGAAACCCTAGTGAGGTTTCAAAGGTTGACAAGCTCAGGAGAGACAACATTCTAAAAACACAAACAAGACCCTTAAGGATACTAAGGAATCGTAAGATCAGGAGAAATAACATTATTTCGTGCAAGGATCCTGCAAGAGGCTGCAGAGATCAAAGAAACCCTTTGAATTTTTCTGAGTTGACAAAGCTCAAAAGGAAGAATGCTTGCGGAGGTGTAGAAGAGTTCAAGAGTTGAACTCGCAGGAGAAGCGAAGGTTTGAAACCTTCAAAATCTAAAATCTTCCAAGACAAGAAGAAATCGTGAGCTCAAGAGAAGGAGAAACAACTACCGTTGGATCAGTAGCACAGATACCCATAGATCGCAGGATCAAGGTGAACTACGCGGAAGTTATACCCTTATAGGTGGCGAAGGTCCAGGAACCATCGGGGTTTTGAACTTCTGGAAACTAGAGGTGAAGGCAGGTGCAAGGAGTTGCGATTTCCAAAGTCGCAAAATCACTCCAGCCATTGGATCCGGGGTGACAGGTGTCATAGATCCAAACAAATCGGAGATTTAGTCATCGGAGAAATGAATAAGAAGACCGGGCCAAAATCGTGAAAGGAGATTTCGCGAAAAACATCAGGACTGTCCATAGGAGAAACACGTGGTGAAAGGTCAAGGTTTGGAGAAAACCTCGAAAGGTTATGAGTTGTCTATCCAGTTATATTGTGGTTGTTGGTTCAAGAAGGATCTGGACTATTGATCTCTCAAGGGGGAGATTTCGGCATTTCATAGACCATAAAAATGAAAGGGAGAGTCATTTGACCCTCATGCTGAAAATCGTGAAAAGGAGGATCATGATGAGATCCTGACCATTGATCAGGACGGGTTGTAGAACATTGATCTCTCAGCAGGGATATTTCGGTATTTTTTCATCGGGGAAAATAGAGGGGAGAGTCAGTTGACACTCATCCCAAGAATTGCAAAAGGAGGTATCACAAAAGAACGAGGACCATCCATTTATGAGGATGCGTGGTAGAGATCAGGAAGTCACCGAGACTTTGGAGGTGAAGACTCAATGAAAACCTCGAAAGAAAATCATTGGGATTTAATCTTGGTCACTGATCAAGTGACATATATGGACAGTACATCTGGGACGTAGTGGGTCTTCAAGTTTTGGGGATTTGAAAAGGAAGGTAAGGGGCACTGCATCACAATTCCCTGAATCAAAAAAGTTGAAGTATTCAGAGGAGTATCCCTAGGCCACAGGACAGGGTTGTGTGGAGAAGGCTTAAGGGAGGAGACAAAGAGTTGTTAGGCCCTTTTTAGGTTTCAACACTCCAAAGTACAAGGAGTGGGGAGAGCGTGCACGCTGGAATCATGAAAGTCGATTTTCGGTAGCACCTTTGGTGTTAGTGTGTGGTTATGAGGCAATGGTCGCATATGGGTGATATAAGGGAGGAGCCAAAATCCCTAGCCCATTCCGAGTTTTGGTTTTTGGAAATTAAAGGAGTTAGGAGACTCACAGTCTGATTCACAAAACATGAATTCTGAAAGGCACCTTTTGAGTAAGGCCCGTGGTCACAGCGACAAGATCACATGGAGGGGAAGCTCATGCTTGGTTCATAAACTGCACATGGTGGGTTTCAATATAAGGGACCTGTGTATCCATTCAAAGGGTTCCAGAAGGAGTTCGAAGAGCCAATTCAGTTCAGGAGAAGAACGATCTAGTGACCGAGAGGTCGCAGAACCCTGAAGGGGAGGGGGTGTGTCCAAGATCCTTGGCTTTTTTCTTGGGTGTGCCTATGCTATTTAACCTTGATTTTCTCTACGTGATTTAGATATTGAGTGTGCCCAGTATCTTTATCTTCGATTCTCTTTGCATGCTTCATATATTGGGTCTATGTGGTACCTTAGGCTTCAATTTTCACTGCATGCTTCGTATCTAGAAGGAGCATAACCTTCTTGGCCTCAGATATCCATGCCTATGACAAACCAGAGCTCTCGTCCTTTGTTTCTAGAGAGTCAGGAAACCCAAGTTCAAATCTAAGTGAACTTCGGCTCATATTGTCCAGGATTTAGCTCTAAATATTCATGAGTTACTTTGTATGAAACAAAGGAGAGCTCCAAAAACTATGTAGATCGATACATGCTCTCAATTATCTAAAATTTTGGGCGAAATAAATGGAGAGGTTGTCAATTATTTGATTCATGGTACTCCACCTATTTCAAGACATGTCCTAAGATGGACGAGGACATGAAGATTCATATTGCAAGCTTTCAGTTGGAGGGAACTATGCAAACTTGGTGGGATAGTCATCTTGAGAATCTTTCATTCATCATTGATATCAGAGATATAACAACTACAAAGCCCTCTTGTCTCATGTCTTTGGATGTATTTTTCCAGGAATTTAGAGACCGCTTATATCCTCTAGGATATTTCCAGAACCTCCTTGCTAAATGGTTGCAGCTACGATAAATATAAAATTAGTCAGTATAGAGCTACATTGATGTCTTCTACAAGTTTCAAATATAGTTGCACATTTTTTTATGTATAGGAGAGATATTGATTGTTAAATTTAATTCTAGTTTCTTAATGGTTTTTTTTCATGTATATGATTTTCTTCCTTGGACAAGGCCTTTCTTTGGGCCTTGGCCATGGAGCATAAAGTGGCTCCTCGAATCCTCTCTTCTCAAAACCGATTTGGTCCTTCTAATGTTGGTCCTTCTCATACCATTCCTTCTAATGTTTCTCCTAGATCACCCTCAACACCTAGAAATGCGTCCTGGTGTACCTTTCATAAAACTAAATCCAATGCATCTTTTGACTATCAAGCACTTAAGCAAACTTTCACTTAAGAAACTTTTCACCAACAAGACCTTATTTTCATAGGTTTCTCAAGTAGATTTGCTTGGACCTCTTGAAGTTGTTTTTCTTGACAATCCTATGGAAGCTAACCCCTCTCTGATCCCAATGATTGCTAAGGAACTCGACACGTCTAATGCACCATTATTTACACATAATTGTTAGATTAATCATGTTTTGGCTACTATCATCCTAGACAATGGAAGCCAAAATAATATTGTGGCCTAGGACTTGTTCCAACACCTCCATCCTTCCTCACTCAGCTCCATATCATCTCGGTTGGGTACAAAAGGAACGCTCGTGTCTCATTGTCTCTTGGTGTTGTGTGGTCACCTTTAATATTGGCCCTTTTTGGGATATTGTTGTGTGTGATGTCTCTCGTTTAGATTGTGCCACTTTTTACTTGGCCTTTGCTACCAATAGGCATGAAACATTTTTTATCATGTTCAATCTCATCAATACCACCTGCAACATGCAGTGCGCACCTATGTGCTTTTGTATTCTTCTCTTAAATCCACCCAACATATTATTGGAGAAGTGACTGTTAAGAAAGTTATACTGAACAAATGCATCTCTTTTTCCATGGTTCACTCCATTAAACCAAACAACCTAACCAATCCTGCACCTCCATCCATGTCTCCCCTGCTCCAAGAATGTGCAGATATCATTTTCACCCAACCCATGGGACTTCCCTCATCTCCATCTATTGTGCATAACATTTATATAATTCATGGTGATTCTTTACCCAACGCCACATCCTTTCTTCTTGATCCCTAAGAGGATACTAAGATAGAATACAAAATTGGCCAAATTTTGAAGCCAGACCATATTGAACCTTCATCATCACCTTTTCCATCCCCAACCATTATTATTCCAAAAAAGTATGACTTGCAATGGTGCCTAGTGATTGACTATCATTCCCTTAATAAATCCATAGTTANGGCCCCAACAGAAACAAAGGAAATGGAAAGAAAATTGACCAAACTCATCAACTCTGGCCACATCCAAGCACCATCTTCTCCTTGTGCTTCTATCGCATTTGTTATCCCCAAACTAGATACTTCATAAATGCGCCTTGTCACCGATTACTGGGACTTGAACAAAGCCATAGTAAAAAATCGTTACCCCCTGCCCTGGATTGAGGAGTTACTCGACACCCTCCATGGAGCTAAGTGGTTTACTAAATTCAATTTAATAACCGTCTACCATCAGGTTTGAATGAACACAGATGATGTTTGGAAAACAACTTTGAAGACCAAATTTGGTCTTTTTGAGTGGAAAGTTATGCCCTTCGGCCTCACCAACACCCCAACCACTTTCATTAGGCTCATCAATGACATCTTCAGGTAAAATTTGGGTCGATTTGTGGTCATCTACTTAGATCACATTCTCATCTTTAACCGCACATGGGAGACTCACATGCAACATGTCCGAGAAGTTCTCCAAATCCTCCAAGAACACAAGTTACAAGTCAAAGAGAAGAATTCATATTTTGGTCAGAGTTCAGTTCCCTATATTGGATTTGTGGTCAGATCATAAGGTATTCAACTAGATCCAATCCACATCCAAGCATTGAAGAAGTGGCCACTACCTCCTTCAGCTAGAGAGCTCAAAATCTTTCTAGGTGGCATCAATTTCTATCGTAAGTTCATTCCCTATTTTTTACAACTTTCTCATCCTTTGCATCATCTCTCAAATAGTTCTGCTACATTTATCTGGACTAAATAAGAAACTAGTCACTTAGCTCATATCAAAGAATCTCTCTACTCATCCACTGTCTTACACTTGCCAAACCTCTCCCAACCCTTTGAGATTGAGTCTGATGCCTCACAATATGCTATTGGTGTCGTAATTAAACCGGGAGGACACCCCATTACTTACCACTCTGAAACCATGTCTGAGGAAAATAAAAATTATAGCACCTATGACAAATGGTTTTATAGTCTGGTTCAAGCCCTCAAGCAATGGAGACATTATTTGTTGGGTAAAGAAGCAATTCTACATATAGACCACCACCCTTTGATTTTCATCAACTCCGAGTCAAATATTTAGGAACAAAGGCACCTTAAATGGGCCTCCTATATTCAGCATTTTCACTTGGTTATCATATATAAGAAAGGAACTTATATTAAGATGGCTGATTTTCTAAGCCGGCCTCCCACTCCAGCTCTCTCAATTCTAGAAGTGTGTTGTGCTACCTATGACACATAGAAGGATCAATACGCTACTAACCCCGACTTTCAAGAGATCTGGGTGGCATTGCAAACTCCCACAATGATCAATCAGACCCCGTTCCTAGACTACATTATTCGGGATGGATGGCTCTATAAGTTGAATTTGTTATGGGTTCCACACTCAGAGGATCGCCTCTTGCTCACTAGGGAGGCGCATGCTTCAACCTATGGGGGCCACTTCAGTACCAAAAAGACCATCCAACATCTGCAACGCCATTTCCATTGGCCTTCCATGCAGCCTTAAGTTGAAAAATTTGTCTAAGCCTATGCATTATGCTCACAATCCAAGCCATCCAAATGGAAGCATGGGTTATATCAACCACTGCCTCTTCCTTCCCGGCCTTGGGATTCAATCTCAATGGACTTACTTAGTGGAATTCTGACAACCTAAAAGAAACATGATGTAATATGGGTAGTGGTATGTCGCTTCAGCAAAATGGCACTTTTCATCCCATGTACAAAGACTACTACAATAGTACAAACAACGAAACTCTACTTCCAACATGTTTGGCCCCATTTTGGCCTCCAAAGCACTATCATCTCAGACAAATATTCTCGCTTGATCAACACATTTTGGATGACCATATGGCGCTATTGGGGTGCCACCTCGAGTTTTCTACTGCATTTTGTCCTCAAACGGATGGCCAAACAAAGCTTCTCAATAGGGTATTGGTTAATGCTCTCTGAACTCACTTTGTGTGCAGAAAACAATGGGACAATTACTTTCACATTCTACAACATAGCTACAACAAGGAAACACATTCTTCTATAGGATTTTCACCTTTTGAAGTCTTATTGGGGTTCCAACTAGCATCTTCAAGCAAACTCCCACTCACTTGGGCTCCTCAAGGCACCTTCCATCAACAACAGGAACAACTCTCAGCACAACGGTTTCTCCAACAAATTACACAACGCCACACTGCAGTAATAGAATAACTTAAATCATCTCAAGAGCATGCCAAGAAACACCATGACAAACAAGGGACCTTCATGTCCTTTCATCTGGGAGATCACATCTGGTTACACTTGGATAAGAAGTACTTCAAAGGCCACCATCACAAGCTTCTGCCAATAATATATGGATCGTATACCATCCTCAACAAGATTGGAGAAAATGCTTATAGGTTGGACCTCCCACCACAACTGGGAATCTATAATGTTATTAATGTAAATCACTTGGAGTTGTTTGAGCCACCCCTCTTGGAGGAACCAGTCACCATTACTCATCCAGTGGACAACATTCTGGATTTCCAACTCCCATTGGTGAAAGACACTCTACTGGACACCCAGACCCGCTCTATAAGGCATCGGGCATACACTTCGTATCTAGTGGCCAGCCAACGCCGAACTTCGTCTCAGGCAAAGTGGATTACAACTGAAGTATTTCATAACAAGTTTCATGACCTTCTCATGGAAGTCTGGATGCTTCTAGATTTAAACAGGTAGGAATTGGGCCAAGGAGGCCACCTAGGAAAACACCCACCTGAGGCACACACTTCAGCCAACTAGGCTCGACCCACTTCACATTTTTTATGCTATTTAAAAATGCATATGTAAATAAATGGTTTCCTGGGTATATAAGGTGAACCAAGACTAAAATAAAACATTCTTCTCTTTTCCTGACGCGATTGCCTCACTTGGTTTTTGTTTTTTGAGTTTACTTTTACATTTTTGTTGCATTTTCATTTTGGGGGCATTTTCAGGGTTACCCAGTGTGACTTTCTTCATGGTTGCATCATGTTATCTCTGTTTGATACTCTTCCACACCTAAGAGAAATCTTAATCCATTAGCTAACCAATATCTCAGGGGGAAATCCATTTTCTACAAGTTTTTTGAAGCAAACAAGAGGACGCACCAACCTAGGGTTTGTGCCCTAGTTGGTTTTCTCATTTTAGGGATGAAGCAAGTGCACCCTCCTCTATGGATGCATTATGTTTCTCCTTTTGATCCCCGAGACTCACACTGAGATAGCCCCATCCTCTTGGCTACGCTCAGATCATCCCGGCACTAGATCTCCATCGTTAGGATAACAACACTAATGATGCACCCCTACTCAGAGTTGCGCCTCTGTTGAGTTTTTGGTCAACTGTCAGAAAACCACTTGTTTGGTCACCTTCCCCATCAGATCTCCTTCCTAGGAAAATCATTGATAGAAGTTCAAGAAAAACATTTTGTTGTAGTCATAACAATGGTAGCTCATCCCAACATGAGAGGGAGGCAAGTTCTTTACATTTGATTAAAAATTTAATATATTTGAAGTATTTGTAAGTTTAAAACAATAATGTGTATTTGTTAATGTGTGTCATGCAGAGCAAAAACTTGAAGAAACTTAATAAGATTGTTTGCAATATGAGTGGAAAAGGGCATAAAATGTTTATGGAAATGTTGCAAAGAGAAGAATTAGGTGGATCAAAAGGTAATCAACATGATGTTTTTCTTTGACCTTTTACTAAAAATTAATTTCTTAGCATTAATTGGTGACCATTTTTAAACACTTGATTTAACATTTTTCCAATGTTATGCATGGATCGATGGAGAAGGAATGGAATCTCATCCTAAGAGAATTTTTTTTATTAAGGATTTAAATGATGATGATGTCTTGGTCATTAGTTCCTCTGGAGTGGTTCTTGAAGTCAACGCGAGGGGAAAATTGCTTTACAAATATTTGAGGGATATAGTGGAAATAACATATAGATGTACTTCTCACTTACAATAAAAAATCAATCTAGTGACTCCAAGAATCAAGTTATGCATAAACTACATGAAGCGTTTCCAGAGCCATGGTTAATGAGACCCGTGATATTTGCAATAGAAAAAACTTACAATAACAAAAAATAATCATTTAAAAAGTATTATTACTACACATGTTTTCTACAATATGTTCCAATAATTACCAAATTAATTTGTTTTGTTATATTTACTTTCATGTCCATTTGAAAAAAAATTATTTTTATTTTTTCGTTTTTTGGGAAGATTATGAAAATTACAAGCGACAAATGAGGGGAAATCGAATACATGTTGGTAGGAATGTCCAAAAAGGTGTTCAAAGAGATGGTCAAATAAATGAACATAATTGCATCATAAGAGGAGGCATCCCAAAAACAAGAATGAGAGGTATGTGATCATTCATTGATTATTTTATGTACATCAATTTTAATTATCACATGAAATACTAATTTTCAATTATTTTGTTGCATAAAAGAAAAAAAAAAATGGAATCGAATGAGACGACAAGGAAGAAAATGGTTGATTGCAAAGTTTGTGAGTACTTACAATTTTGACATTACATAATTTTTCATATTTGTTGTGATTTTTATATTTAAATAATCAATTGAGGGTTCTGAGTATATGTTGAAGTATCAAGATTTAGTTGAGTAATTTGTAAGTAGTTGTGTTGTTTAACTTCCCTTGTTTTATAATTAATGGAACAATAAGAAATGTTTATATTATTTATATCGACTATGATTTGTCATGGGGTATTAAATATGTAAGAAACAAAGTATGAAGATGAGCCAACATAAGATATTTTGACACATGTCATGAAGCATAGCTTCAAAATCATGTGTATTGTTTTTTAATCACTATGTTCTATGGTACTTTTTTTTATTTACACAATCATCTATATTTACTTATTACACTTTATTTGCATGTTTGTAAATGGAACATGAACAAGTGGAACATAAAAAACAAGTCGATCAAGAAAACATATGTTCAAATAACTAAAGTGCAATATTGTCTACAACTGATCAAAGAAATGAGGCATACATGTAGCTCGAGTGATGATAGCAGTTCAAGTGATGAATCATAATCAATAAAATTAAATGTTACTGCAAGTTGTATGTTTTGGAATATCTCTCTGTAAAAATGAGGGATTTTGCTTAATGTAGTTGACATAATGTCTCAATAACTCTAACAATTACATTTTGGTTCAGTTTTGTTTATTGTGGACCTTTACCTTGTACCATTTTGTATCACCATTGATCTCTTATTCATATATAATAAAATGAGTTTGTTATTTTATTGCATTGTCAAATGTTGTAAAATGTGATACAATCAATATATCAAAATGAAATAATATAAACATAAAAAACAATATTATTATAAAAAATATTTGATTTTAAAATGATCAATTGAAAATTTATTAAAAAAACAACTAATTAAAATATATACATATGAACTCTCACACATAATGATGCATGCCATAATACACAAATACGTGTTTTTCAATGGGTTATACTCACCAATATATTAAGTATACCTACGTGTCCTTTAAATATAACAAAAGCAGTAGTGATTTAAATCACATAAATGCATTAATTCTTCAAATATAATAAAAGCACAGGTGGTTTAAATATAATAAAAACATCCGTTCTTAAGATTGAAGAGTGATGTCAAATTCTCACCTCAAATTTTAGTATCTTTCGGTGCAAGTAATAAAGGCACCAACACTTATGAATTATACAAGCACCAAAATAGACATAGAATAGAGACACGCCAATTTATTATAAATTTTAAATTAGAAATTATTTAAAACTTTCCCAAAGCTCAATTTTTTATTAGAAATTTTTAAAATTAGAAATTAATTCAATCCATTTCAGATCACACCTCCTTATTCATAAGATTTTGGTCACGAAAATATTCAACTTAATTATATATCTTATTTATATTCTGCAATTGTGTGTTTGCCTCCTCTATTTCCATAGGTGAAAGTTGTCCCGTCTTGATTATGAAGTTGTACAGAACCCCATCAAATCATATCTTTGTATCAATATATAACAAATCTCCAAGAGTAGGTTCTTCGATTGCAATATGGAATACAAGATTTGAATAGGGAATGGCTTTGATGTTGGCCTTTGATGGTGGCACAAGTTCATTTTCCATCTCCTTGGTGGAGTCAGAATTTTCTACTAATATAGGAGCATAGAAAATTGGGAATCCTTCTTTCTCTTTAGCCTTTACTCTTCAAAATTTTCTTTTGGTTTTGTGTTTAAGGGGTGAAATTTTGGATGAAGACTCCAAGACTTGGCTTCCCAATGTCAACTCAACTACAGTTCTAGAAAAAATTCGTGCTACTACAAGAGTTTGTTCTATTCTCTTCTTCATTTTTCTTTGAATTTATTGTTGTAGTGAAGAAATTTTCTTCCCAATCTTCCCACTAAAGGGACATAAACTAGAGTGTCAAAAATCACTAGCCTTGTGGCCTAACTATTCAATTTGTAATTGTTCTTGTCAACTTGATTACTTGGTCCCCTAAGTATGGATACAATTTATGGTGGAGAAACATCCATTCACTACTATCTACAAGCAAGGTGGAGCAATGGATTTTTCTTATTTTTTCTTTAATTGAATGGATTCGTTTCCTATCCCTCTTGCCTTGGAAAAAGTTTTTTTTGGTTGTCTTATACAAGCAAGGTGGATCAATGGATTTTTCTTATTTTTTCTTTAATTGAAATGGATTCTTCTCCTATCCCTCTTTCTTACTTGCTTCCTCTTCTCCATTGAAACTCACGCCTTCAATGTTCAACCATAATGGGGTTTGCAATCTCTTTATTTGTCTTGTTGATACCTCTGGCATGTTTTTAAAAATCACCAAAGGGTTCTTGAGAAATTTCTATGAAAAAGTGCAATTACAATGATTGTCTCAATCATGGCTCTAGATTCTCCCATAGAAATGGAATTTTTAAAAATCAGCAAAGGGTTCTTGAGAAAGTTCTATGAAAGGATGCAATTACAATGATTGTCTCAATCATGGCTATAGATTCTCCCATAGAAATGGAAGTGTGTGTACTTCCTTAGTATATTGGATAGTTACTTGCAACTTTGCTAATATATCAAGCTCATTTTCCATCTTTTCTATTATCTCCGAGTGTTGGCTATCCTGTTGGATCTATACATTGGATTCCCTTAGTTCTTCGAACCTCTCTATTTCCAATGCTTTACCCACAATGGGTCTCCCTTTTCTTCAAAGTGTTGAGAGCTTCTACCAAGTCACAAATTCTATAATACCAATAT
>JZKD02S1674816.1:8789-22038 GCA_000966675.3 Picea glauca
GAAAAAAATCATTGTTGACTCTGCCACCTTGTTTAATAAGGTATGGCATCATTGCTTTGTAATTTGTTATTGTTTTATTTCTCTTTATTAACCTTAATGCTTTATTAAGTTGTTTTCCTTTACAAATATGAATATCTGGTAACTGAAATGTTATTTGTTTCCATGGTCTTGAGGTAATAGAAGCACACTACCTTTATGGATTTGACTATGACAATATTGAGATTATGATCCACCCACAATCGATAATTCATTAAATGGTTTAGACACAGGTAGGATATGTTGTCTAGCAAATGTACTTGTTTTCAGGGTCTGGCTATTTTTTCTGTCACCACCAAATGCTTTTCTGATAGAGTTTTGGTTGTTTTTATTTACCAGGATTCCTCTGTTTTGGCTCAACTGGGTTGGCCAGATATGCGATTGCCAATACTGTATACAATTTCATGGCCTGAAAGAATATCATCCTCGGAGATAACCTGGCCTCGACTTGACCTTTGCAAGTATGTGTTCTTACACAAGCTGGTTTGCTTGTATATCTGATTAGAATGGAAAATACTGGTTATGAGAAGCTGTTTGCTTGGAAGTTTCAATTGTTAGTGATTTAATATAGTTACAATTTTGTCTTCTATTGTCTCTTTTGATGAGTTTCCTGTAAAGTTGTACACACATACTGGTTCATTGTGTCATGGATAAGTAAACATGTTATGGTTTCATATAGGTTGGGCTCATTAACCTTCAAAGCTCCATATTGTGTGAAATATCCTTCAATGGATCTTTCTTATTCTGCTAGTAGAGCAGGAGAAACCATGACTGGAGTCCTCAGTTCAGCAAATGAGAAGGCTGTTGAGTTATTTATTGATGAAATGTGTGTTTCCTTGTTGAAATATTTTTCCATTCTTATTCTGGGACTCGGGAGGATGCATGTCGACCATAAAACCAATCCTTTCAGAAAGTTCATATTTAGGGGTTTTTAGTTTGTCAATCTCTATAGTTTCCCTGGAAAATGATCTATGTTTCAACTTTCAATATACTGTTTAGCACACCAGTCTATATTTCTAGCAAAGCTTCATTAATTGATTCCAAATGGTAATCCATAATTCCTATTTTATTAAGTAGTCATTTTTCTATTACATGGAAGACAAAGGCATGGAAATTTGCAAATTTTTGTGTAACAAGTTGATAACATGCTTTCTACATGTAAATGGACATTGAAATGAAGCTACAAAAGAGAGGTGAGTTAAAGTTGTCTTTTCTGTCTAACATTTTTGTTTCTGTTTCTTTTCGCAGAATTTCCTATCTGGATATTTTCAATATTGTTGAAATGACATGTGAAAAACACAAAAATGAGCTTGTGCATCAACCATCATTGGAAGAGATAATACACTATGACCAATGGGCCAGACATTACGCTACTTCCTTGGGGAAATCAAGCTTGGATCCTGTTACAGTCTGAGGAATTAGCACACCAAAGCTTTCATGTTTGACATATAAATAATTTTACAATGAAAGATATTTTCTTCCCTTGAAGGGATGTCTTTATAATGTAATTTATTGGCTTTATTTCATTGTATGAATCTTCTATGAGTTTTTCATATCATTTGCCTCTCTGGCCTAGCTTAGTTCTTTTCATCGACTATCTTATGAAGACATCCATACAGATAATTTGTAAAAGTACTTCTGACTGTTTGTGAAAAGCTGAAAGACCAAAATTGGTAACTGGAGGCTTTTTGCCAAGGTTGCACACTTTCCATATATGTTGGTTTTGCATGAGCATAAACTTTTCAAATTAGTACATAGGAAAATAGTCGTTGTAAGTGCAATCCTAGCTTTAATCATATGCTAACAAAATGTTGAAGATATTTATAGAAATTTCTGCAAGTGGGCTTTGCAATTAGGTACTCTGCTAGAGATGGCTATAATAAACTAAACTATCTCTGTATCACCTTAGCTAAATGACGATATGATTTTAGAAACCTATGCCCATCACCAGATAATCCATGCCACAGGATCCGCTTGGGTTTCTCATGTGATAATCCAAGTCGCTGGATTTGCTTGGGTTGCATGTAGATTATAAATTTGTGGAAAGCTGCCTACCTGATAATCCAAGTCATTGGATCTCCTTTGGTTGCATGTAGATTATTAAATTGTGGAAGGCTGCCTACCTGATAATACAAGTCACTGGATCTGCTTGGGTTGCATGTGGATTATAAATTTGTGGAAGGCTGCATGTGGTCTGCCAGCTTGAGGAGTTTGCCAGATCTATAAGCAAACACCAATTCCTCATGAAAAACATGCATGTCTCAGCCATGAGTCTGGTTCTGCAACAGATCTCTTTAAAGTAATGACTCGTAGAGAGATAATAAAGGGAGAATATGTATTAGGCAAATATGATTCCTTGCACAGCTGTATGATGAAAGCAAACTACTGAAAACCTGCTAGTTAATTCATGGATTGTTTAGTTCTTGGCAAGAGAAAACAAAATTATAAGAATATAAACAAGAGAGCAAATATGATAATGATGAAAGCAGTCTGCATCAGTAAAAAAATGATAGTCTTATTAGCAATAACCTGCCCTATATCCACAAAAATGGTTATCTTTTTGGAATAAAATGATTCCTTTGACTATTAAGATAAATAAATTATGTACATACAAGGCATTTTATACCAAAAAGGGTTGCGARATCAGTCACCACAACCAAGTAGCCCCTGGTGTCTAGAAAACAAATTGGCCTATCTCAAAGTACAAAATTGTCTTATAGGCTTAATAATCAAGTAATCCAAAAAACTAGGATTAATGACAAACTCTTGGGCAAAATGGCCACACAATCCAGATAGTAGAAATCATAAACAAGGCATCTGAGGAAATCAATCCCACATTGGATGGTAGGTTATCTTTTTCCTTGGGGGACAAATAGACACTAAACTAATGAATTACCTGTTGTGTGCTCCATAGACCTGTTCGGATAGACAATTTCCACCGTCTAAAGTTAATTTTTTCAAACAAGTGTGGTATACCAAGTCTGTCAGGCTGTGGTCTACTGGTTAAGATGGGTGTTGCCATGAAAAAAACATAGGTCCAAACCTTGCCAGGTATACATCCCTAGAACAATGTTTGCTTTGGACAAGATTGATGGCTGCCCACATTGAAATGGAATCACGATAATGCAGAGATAGGGGTTCAGAGATCCTCATGGATCAAAAAATAAGACTACCTAATTTTAGGGTCAGAGTAACGAAGCAAGAAGGTTACTTTATACAATTATGTTATCTTATTTTGCAACCCTATAAAAAGCAAGACACTATTTTATACTGAGCAGAAATTCTGAAACACGATCATTTTAGCCAATTTCAAACCATCCATGTATTTCATATGTTATCAAGACCTTGTAGTTTTGTTGGAATGAAATCTAGAAAAACATGTATATCTTATCAGGGGTTACACTCATAGGAGTTGCCACAATGCCCACAACAAGATGCAAATCCAGTCACTATGGAAGGATACAGAATACTTTTAGCAAATAAAACTTAAACATCTATCCATATCAAATAAAACATATTGTGTTTGAACCTAAACAATTTAATTATCATGTACAACATGAAGGGATTTTTCAATTGATCTGTTGAGAAAGGAGGAAAAGGTTGAAGCGAAGGAGAGGGATACCCAAATCTATAGTTAAAGAGAGAAGTTCTCCTACCTTTGTCCTTTAAGAAAAATCAAACAAGATTTAGTAAGTGCACACTCCAAAGAACTCATATCGGAGAACACAAAGTCATGATCTAGGTTATTTGAAATTTCATCAGTAATGTACAACCAAATGGCAGTATTGTCAATATAAATTTCCCCCTTAGAGGACTCTTTCATGCTCTTCTATTCGATTAAGAGTCTCATCGTTTGTACATCATGTAAACCAAAATTTAAATATCTTGGACAGTGAAATAGTCCTCCACAGTCCTCCACAAAGATCTCTTTTTATCACATTATGCAAACGAGATCATCTTTGCCAAAACAACCTCATTAGAGGCCATGAAAAAAAGTTTAGCATCGATATCAG
The DNA here is from genome assembly GCA_000966675.3 of Picea glauca. Classification (NCBI taxonomy): domain Eukaryota; kingdom Viridiplantae; phylum Streptophyta; class Pinopsida; order Pinales; family Pinaceae; genus Picea; species Picea glauca. The sequence goes on from JZKD02S1674816.1 coordinate 12,839, forward strand.
ACGGCTGCTTCCCTCTAAAGGTTCTTCAAGGCATTCCATAGAAAGTGGCCCATTGCACACAAACAATGGCCACGGATTAAAATCTTTTGTGCCTTCACATGAATCAATCTGCAAAAAGCCTCATGGATCCACCACCAATCATGTGCTTTCAGACATGGACTGAGAATGGTTGTGTTCTCCTTCATATGTCACAATCAGCATGGATGGATCATCCAAAGAACGTTCCACATGCTTTCTTGCTGGGCAACCCCTTACGTTGTTCCACTTGTAGTACCCTCTGTAAAAAGAAAAGATGGAAATATCAGCCTGTGGAAACAGTTAGCTGCCAAAGAAAAACAATTACTAGTGATGCATGAATAAAGTAAATGCACAAATTAGTCTGCAACAACAATTTATTGAATACTATCTATTCATCATCTCAAAACAATGATATTGGAAAAGAAATACACTGCAAAGCCACAACATTCACACAAAGTAGTCTATGAAATGAGCAATGTAACCTTGCAATATTCACAGTGATCATGAAAAAAATATGGAAACAATTCACAACAAAATCATCATAAACACCAGACCTCCTTCTCCTCCAAAATGGCCCTGAGGGCCTCTTGCTATTCAGATTTCAGAAATAGTTTATAAATTTACAAAAAGTAAGAGCCCTTTCAAAATGGTTGCTCTTTGTCATATATAGTTGAGTTTGCAACTATTTCTTGGGACTTCTTGAATTCCCATTGACAGTTACAACTCTTGGTTACCCAACACCATGGCACATTCGACTGGGCTATAAAGTGGACCTGACTTCTCTAAGTGCAATTAAAAAATCACCAATTAACAACAAACTATCCAATTTGTTATACCCTAAAAAGTTTCTTAAAGACACATAGTATGAAATCACCTAGGAGAGCAATAAAATCATCAACTTGACGAGCCATTTCGGCCTTCCTTTCATGCATGTCAGCAACAGTCTTTATTTCACCGACTGTATGACCAGATATCTGTGACATAATTTACCATCTAAAAATTTAGATTGTAGGATCTCTAAGCAACATCGAAACAAAAACTATTTCAATTACACAAGAATCCAGAATAATCATACCCATAGCATCAAAAGCACATTAATTAGTTGCAAAATGCAGAAGCCTAATCATCCAATTTCAATGAATCAGTCCTTAGAAAAGAAAATATAGAAGCCTTTTGCCAGTAATTCCACTGCAATACATAGTTTTGCTTAAGCATGTTTCAGTGATGGTATACAACAAGAAGCCAGGTTGAATAGGTTATTGTTCTTTATTTTACCCCCCTCTCATCTGTCCTCTGTTCTTCTCTGTGTTCCTTTTGATCAGCCTGATACTGTTATGGTTGGCTTGGATTTAGATAAGTTTGAGATATCTATCCCATTTTTATTTTGGCCTGGTTTTAAAGAAGTTTGAGATAGGTGTCCCAATTTCTTTTTGAGTTATTTGTGTTTAAATCATTTGATAACTTGTATTCTAAAATGTCAATAGCTAGTAGGTTGAAGCATTTATCCGTTCACTCTCTACCAATTTTGTACACCAATTTGTAAGGCGAAGCTATCAAAGATGAACTAAAAATTGGTAATATGAGAAGGCCAGTAAACACTATTTTCCCAAATTGTTTGGGACAACAGATATAGATAGTAATGATTCAATGTCATTTAACATGAAAGAAAAGCCATTTATAGATATGAACAATCAATGGGCATAATTTTTTTAAGTTAACAGAAAAAATAATACTTCGATTAATTTCAGGGTGACAAATCTATTAGGCTTCCATCATTTTCATTTAGCTTGAATTGCATTGCTTGTAAAAACCATCTAAACAAATAATGTTATCTGATAACAGAAGATAAGAACCAATACCTTGCCATAAATTTCAAGGTGAAAGTTCTTTTAGGCCTCCATCATTTTCATTTAGCTTTAACTGTGTTTCTTGTAAATACCATGCAAACAAATAATGGTATCCTATAACAGAAGAAAAATCTACTGTCCTATCTTCAAAGGTTCCTTAATCCAAACATACTAAAAGCATGGCTATATAATTACAACCATTTACAGTTGAGGTACATTGAAAAGAAAACTTGAACCGGGAGTGCAGAAGCAGTAAACCAACTATTGTCATTGATTGTACATATCAAGAAATGCATGTGTCCCGACATGATGGGAAGTAATTGAATAATCTTGTGAGCATTATAAAATATGCTCTTTCAGTATGCTCTGCTTCTCCAGCAAAACATATATTCATTGTTTCTAAGGAATTGCGTTTAGATCTTGAGATGACTAGGTAAAATATCCAATCCATGACTCAAGTAGAAGAGTCTGTCAGTCAAAATATGGCCCCAGACAAATCTTACATCTACCCTAGAACGTAAACCCCTGTCTGATAACTCTCAAGGGTCTTAATTCATTTTTTATTGATATCCCATAATTGTCATATTTTCTTGACATCTCTTGTTACTTGTTAGAAATTAGAATATATTCACAGTTTACAGGTTCAGTCTGATGCTAAGAACAATGGGACATCACACAGTCAATACCTAACTTCACCGAGAATAGCATAATTTTCTTCCCTCTTATCGAGGGTTATTACCCCAAAAAAAATTCTGCAATAGAAAATAAAAGTTTTGTATGGTCCTACCCGCATGGGTCATGCAATATCCAAACAAAAAGAAGGGAGAATTTGAATTGGCCATGCTGGAAACAACCAAATGACAAGAAATGGCTAAGCTTGCAAATTCCTACAGACAACATAGAATGGAAGGTTTGATAATCCAAATAAGAAACCTAATAAAGATTTATTCCCATAAAATGAGCTTTTTCTAAAGTTATAAACTTCTTCTATCCTCAAAGTCACTCACACCATACTTAGAATGTTAAGTATATCGGTGTAAAACCCCAACCCTGCTAAGTCGTTATACTTGTGTGTAGATCTAGATTCTAGACTATGTATTACATTGGTTCCTCTGCTCTAGGTTTGAATTTTAACAATGGTACGAAGTTCCAAGGGAGCTACTCTACATAAGAAAATCAATAATAACATATAAACCTCGGAAGAGCTCTCAAAAAGGTTTCCACTCCAAGAAAAATAGAGTTACCCACCTTTGCTTTCTAACCTGAACCTTGGATTACTCTCACCAAGACGAAAGCAATGCAATGAAAAGAAAAATAAAACCATCCAATCTTCTCTTAGGCAGAACATCAAGAAAAACCGCCTTCAGTTTTCCTAGAGTGTACAGGAACTGAAATAATTGGAAGACATCTCTTCAACTTGTCTGGCATAATACCTTAAACCAAGAGTTAACTTTATCTCACCATCGTATTCCAACACATCTTTAGTATTCTTATTTACAATCACACATGCAGTCTCCATGCTTCAACTGAGCTGAATCATAAGATCAAGGGCATCAATTTTACTCATATTTGTTCCAGAAGGGGCATGTAATTTTAGGGTCATTTCAAAACTGCATAACATACTTTTCCCAAGAAAACTAGAACGTCTTACATTAACCTTAGGGCCATTAGAAAGGAATGCAAAAAATGTTCCTCTACAATTGTAAGGCCAAAAATTTAATATCAACAAATATTTTTCACAAGTTCCACATAATGATTCCAAAGCAAATATAGTTGAGCCATGCATATAGAACATTAGCAAGGAATGCAAAAAAATTTCCCTCTGCAATTATATGGCCAAAACTTTAATATATACAAATAATTTTCACAATTTCCACATAGTGATGCAAAAGAAAATATAGTTGATCCATGCATATAGAATATTAGATTGATATTCTCAAAAAGACACAAAACAATAACTATCAATTCGGTCAAGGATTAATGGAGATTTCCCCAGGAGGATGAAGTTGAGCTCTACAAAATGACTAATAAACTTCTACATGCCACTGCTTATTCTTCTTAAGCAATGAAAATCTCTCATCCCAACTTTATCGTCTCTTTTCTGCAACTCTTTTTAAGGTATATTGAATTCCAAGCATCATGCCCTTCAATACACAGAAGTAGATATGAGCTTCCTTATCCAAAAGCTGAAAATTTCCATCATTATACTGAACCTTGTGTTGTATATGAATCTTGCCCCCTCTTTTGTTACCTGTTGTTGCAAGTGTTACCTGTCAAAGAAACATAAAAAATACTTGAATACAAAAAAAATAACTTCATTTTAAACATAGTATAGATATTATAATCCATCAACAAAAAACAATATATTTAAATGTGAAAAACTCAATAGATATTATAAAGTATCAACAAGAAGAGTTCACACCTATTTTTCTTTATAGTGCATGTGCGTGTCCTCTTTGTTTGGGAAATAGATTGTGAATAGAATGATGGGTGATGATAATTGGATTTCCCACCCTTTGCTCCATCTGGGGTGAGAAAGGTCTTTTTGCGACCCCTGCTGCATGTATTTGGGCGCAAATTTGTTTTTTCCAGCATAGAGGATTCTCTAATATCACCCTCAGTTACCACATTTTTGACCTCTCCACGACTTACCATTATTATGGCCTCTCCATCACTGCAATCCTCTTCAATAAACAAAGTTGTTTCTTTTCCATCAAGGACAGTTTTTCTTGGATCTTCACCACATTTATAATAAGATGGCTGCAAATTCACTGAAAAATCAAATGGGTCATCTAATCCCATGGGAGTCCTATCAAAAGTTGGTGGGCCTAAGGGAACACTATCTGGTGTCATATCAAATATTGGCAAAGAGTATTGCCCATAGGAACATTGAATAGTGTCATTAGTATGAAATTTTTTGTTTTCTTCAGCGATGGTGTTTGATGTCTTATCATACAAAGCCTTTGAAATTTGCTCGAAACAATGAATTGTGTCAATACTATCAAATATCTGATTTTCTTCAACAACAACGTTTGGTGTCTTGTCATATAACGGGTTTGAAATTTGGTCAACAGAAGTATCAAACTTTCGTGAATTAAAAGGAGTTTCAACATTTTCCCCAACAATAGGAATTTGACTCATTCCTTCCCCATCTTTAACACCTTAATCCACCCTTTCCTCGATATCTGATGAAGATGGATCACCAATAGATACAATATTTCCCTGCATATATTCAAATAAATACATTCATTGTCAAAAAATATGTCAATAAAAGGGGTTTTCATTTAGTATTTTGTAGAATTATGTAACAAAACATGTGGTATCTTACAAAATGTACACTGGGTGACTCCTCAATAGATAAGGTATCATCCTCTTTACATTGGGAGGAGGTAGACAAATTTTTCAGTTGCAAGAAAAACATGCTAAAAAAAAAAGTGATTTTATTAAATACCATGTAGTATTGAATTCGTATCCAACAAAAAAAAATACAAATTTGAATAGCTCTTACAGGTGGTGACTCATTAAATATTTTACGTAGCATAGTCCAATTTTTGTCCTTAATGATTTTCTTGCGAACATTTTCTTTTAATGCAGATTTTTTTTCCTTTGATTGAGCGTCATATTCATAAACGTGTCTTCTCACACGTTCCAAAGAATTTGCACTCAACTCTTGAGCACACTTCACCCCCTGTAACATGAAAAAAAAAATGCATACATCAGTAAAGCATAATTTAATAAAAATACCTGAAAATAAAATTTCATTAAAAAAAATAACGTACTGCGTTTTGAACCTCTTTTCGAATGGCAGTGGTCTCAACAGCCTTTCTATTCTTCTTATAATGATATTCAATGTTGTAATTTTTTCGATAACGATCTATTTCCAAATTGGATTCAGATCTAAGCTTGTACCGAAATCCACGTGGCGCGCCAACATGCAATGTTATGGGTCCCCAAGAATGTACTTATTTTCTATGTTGATTAAATGTAGAACACTTGGTACGTCGTAGACCATTACATTCACTGGCCAAACAATAAAAGTAGTTGCACCCATTGTTTTCCTTAAGAACTCTATAATTTGAATCCTCCTGAAATAGTTACGCAGTGATATATTTAGTTCATGTAATACACTGCATCACTAATAAGACCATGTTATCTATCTAGTAAATAAATAAATAATCAAAACATCAATTGTTTAGAAAAAATAAAAACCTGTACTATGGCCATCTTATTCAAAGTTGTGATTTTTATCCAGCTTTTGCAGCAAGAAAAAAGCCTACAAAAATAATCATGTATTTATCTTAGTAAATACAACGCAAAATAATCAACTACTACAATAAGAATGTTTTTTCATGCGGAATGACACCCCATGTAGAATTAATAGGTCCAAGTCTAAGTAAAGCCATGGAAACTCACAAAAGAATATTTTTTCATATGGATAATATAACTTTACAGTACTGAAGATAACAAAACACAAACTAGAAATAGTTCAACGAGTACATCACACAACGCTAACTCACTTCCCCTATAAAAATGTCCCCGAGGTGTTCTTTTCATTAAAATTTCAGTACGTAGTTCTCCAAAATTACAAAAAGTAAGAGCCTTTTTTGTCGAGTGCTCTTGGGTATATAGCTAATCATCTTAATAATACATTAGTGCAATACTTTATACGATACATTACAAAATTGAAAATTTATTCTCCTCCCTAGCCTTGATTTTGTAGATAGGCAATTCAAATCTTATGATAAGAGGACATCATTTCAATTCTCCTAAAAGGAAAACTTTCTAATGTAATTGAATAATCGGTTGTTTTCTGAATTACAGTCTCCATGTCTCTTTTCAAAGTAGCAAAGTAAGAACTTAACATATGATGTTCTCTTGCTGGCTCAACAATATGTTCTTTTAAAGTTCCTTGGGTTACTATTGAGTTATGTTTATGAAGATTTCCCTAGCATTCATGGCCTCTTCTAATTCTGCAAAGACTTACTCTGTTGGCCTTGGATTTCCCAAATCCATGATTTTGGGAAACCTGCATTTTTCAATCAATTTATCTGCCAACAAGTAAAGCCACTTCGAGGTGATAATGGAGTATTCTATGTCTTGCTCCAACTTAATTCCAGTGCTTTGGGCCCTTGCAATGGATGTATAGTTCATTCGATGTTCCTCTTCGATCATCCTTGGGACTTCTGGAGATGCATCTGGATGTTCTTGAGGCCACCTATTTAGATCATCAATGGCGATGTGCACTCCTGTCAGCTCGATGTTATTCTTCTTAACCTGATCAGATAATGACAAAATTCGAGCAGCTATGTCTTGGAATTCCTGTAAACAAGGATATACTTTTTTTGCCATATCACATAATTCTTTTTGTAATTCATTAGCACATGCTTTGTGCTCTGTGACACTATTCATTTCCTGTTTATAACATCTATTTTCTTCCTCGAGGGCCATGTTTCGAGCCTTGTATTTCTCTGTGGCCATTGTAAATGCTACACTAGTTGAGGCCATAGATATAGGATTCTCGCTAGTGTCTGGGACTATTGTTCTTTCTGTGGTTTATGTAACTGGTTGAACAAATGAAACGGTAAATTTTCTTACAGTTCATTATACAATCTTTCCCTGGGCCCTATCAAATATGAAAGAGTCTAGGTCTGCCACTCTGCTAGCTTTGAAGGACGTTAACAACCCTAACCCTAGTTCTCCCATAGGGAAATGGCCTCCAGTCAATGGTATGCTAGAAGCCTCAGGTAGGTCAGTATCCATGGGATCAGTGTCATCGATTTCCTCCTGTGCTTTCTTTTCCTCCTCTTTCTTTTTCCTTTCTTCTTCTTCTTGTTTGAGATTTTCTTCTTGTTCTACTCAGAGTCTTCTTTGCTCTTGTTTCTCTTCTCTCTTCCTCTTTTTCTATTCTTCTGTTATTGCAATTTCTTCTTCTGCTTCTTCATTATGCTGAAGTGTTTCAGCCTCCTTCTCCAACCTTTCTTTTTCAATTGATTCTTTTGTAACACACCTCCTAGCTATGGACATCTACTCAGTCAACCGATGAATTTTTTTTTGGTTAAAGTGTGTGCACGTGTGCAGAAGAAAACAACCCCCTCGACTCTATGTCAACTCTCGAACCAAAAGGACGCCAGTAAGACGAACACAATCGAGACGACCCGACATATCATGGCGACGACAAGAAGAAAACGCCCCCGAATAGGAGGCGGAAACTAAAGGCTATAGGCAGAGACAAACACCAAGGGTTAGGCACAGTACTGTCACAGAAGAAAGGATCCGTCAGTAGAGTCGCAGTAGTGGAACTGTGCCTTTAAACAGCCCGAGACTACTGATACGGCTCAGATGTGTCACAAGAGTGGAACTGTGCCTTTAAACAACCCGAGACTCTTGATACAGCATGGGATTCCTTCCACCGGATTACACACAGTCATACATACTAAGCTGCAAGAGGAGGCTACATCCCGCCCGACATGAACAGACGACGCCATACAATACCACCAAGTGCTGCAAAATAAGGGACAATCATGACCTCTACGGGAGACACAAGTTATGAGGACTCAATCGACACTGTGCTTAATTTAATGCATTTCAACATATAAGTTCCTCATTAATAATAAACCTTACCATTCTTAATAATTAACATGGAACAATAATAATGTCGATGTTCCTTACCCTACGCATATAATCAGCCTCCTTGCTTGATTAGTACTCTAGCCAACAACAACATTTACCCTTAACAATTATTATTATCATTAACTTGACCATAAGCATTAACATTAGGAATTACAATCAACGGCAGCTAAAATAATCCAACTTGACATTGACATGACAATAATCATTAACATTAAACAACAATAATGTTAGCATTCCTCGGTAATATAAGGACTTCGCAATTTCTAACCAAACTCGTGGTAAACTACCATGACTGCACCCTAGCCTAGCTTCATTACATTAAGATACAAGGACTTCGCAAGTAATCCATCATACATTATCTCTAATTCACCATGTAGTAATAATATAGCTCTACTCACTCCATCATCATCAAATTTATTGGCGCGTTTAAATCAATCATTCTATGTACCTCCTGTCAGGGTTGTTATTCCAATAATCAAGGATAAACCTATAAAGTAAAAACATTGGCATCCATTCTTCATTATTACATAGATTCTTATTGTGCATAAGACTAAATATAAAACCCAAATGGAAACCAATTATTGAAGCGTTACTCCACCGTGATGACACAACCACTCTCTTTTTCTTAAGGAACATCCTCTAAATTATTAAAATCTCTTGATAACAAATAAAAGGGTAAGGGTAATAAACATCAAATTTAATGAC
>JZKD02S1674816.1:49744-64475 GCA_000966675.3 Picea glauca
TGGTGTGCAAAAACTCCTTGGTTGCAAAGCTAATAACAACAAAGGAAATGAGACAAATGTACAAGCAAATGCATCAATCTACGAGCATAAATGAAAGCATAAATTGTATTATATCTCAGATTTAATACGAAAATAATATTTAACTAGCAGAATTTTGGGAAAGAAGCAATGTTTGATATTATTCCCATGAAAAGAAAATGCTCGATCTTATTTCAATAAAAAATAAACTATTAAGGAGAAAATTTAGCAGCATGTGGGCTTTAAAGTATTACCTGGTAGTAGTACCGTTGCTATGGATGGATGCTATACTGGTATGGATGGATGTTGTACTGGTGGTGGTTCTGCTGCTGGGTTTCTTAGGATCTGGTTCTGTAGGATCTGCTCGATCTCGTGCTGGTGAATCCACAAGCTCTGGTACGACTACTAAAACTGCTGAAGCTGCTACTGGTTCAATTGGATCAACAGAACCAACAGAATCAACAACTGTATCCACTGCTTCCACTAGGCTGCTAATAAAACTGGATGAGGCGGGACGCAGACAATGCCCTGGATGCCGAATTCAGGAGTGGGAGGAAACTGGATGAGGCGGGACGCGGACAATGGCAGCTGGTTCAGGTGGAGAAGGGACGTGAAGTTGGTGAATTGATGGCGGGGATGGGTGGGTAGGTGGTGAAGTGATGGCGGGGATGTATGTATGGGATGGCGGGGGTGGATGATGTAGGCCGATGATGTATGGATGGTGGTGTATGGGCGGAGGTGGTAGAGGGGATGGGCGTATGGACGGGCAGGCGGCCGGAGGGCAGAGATGATCGGCGACGGGAGTCGGACGGCAGTCAGGACGCCGTGAAAGGACGGCCGGCAAAGGTCAGTTTCGTTTGGGGTTTAGCTTACGCCTATTTGTACAACTAGTTCTTATTCCATTTCGCTACTTTATTCCCTATATATTCCTCTAATCGTATTCTCAATCACTCAAGGATACAACACATCAGCGGAAACCTGTTTGAAAGCATACCGTCCACAGATGCAGATGCGATTTTTATTAAGGTGAGAAATACTGTTCGATTTTATTTGTACGTTAATCATTTGATAATATTTACTTTGGATGCGTCCATGCAAATTACTATTACTATATTTACTTGTAAGTCTATTTTGGATTTGTCAATCAAAGAATTTTCTACATATATGGGACGACGAAGGCTGCATCAAGCTACTGAACAACTGCGACCAGGCCGTTGCAGATAAAGGCAAGTTAATAATAGCAGAGGTTGTCCTGGATTTAACTGAAGATTCTGACCTTATTGGATCTGCCCAAGTTTTAGATGCTCTTATGTTGACTGTGTCACCGGGAGGTAGAGAAAGGACCCAAAAACAATGGACTGAACTTCTCAAAGAAGCTGGTTTTTCTCTATCTAAAATCGTGGGGAGGAAGGGCACTATAACTAAAATTATTGAAGCAATCAAGTGTTAAATGTTTAGATGAATTCCTACAGTCTATTTATGKCAGAAAGTGAACGTTCTTTCCTTCACAGCAATGTGTTTTCCAGCCAAAATAGATGCAGCAAAGTATGATGTAATCGCATAGGTTAAGTTTAATTTATTGCATTAGTAATATAGCTATGTTACTTTTGAATACTCTTTAGTTATGATGTAATCACATAGGTGATGTTTAATTTACTGCATTATTAATATAATTATGTTATTTTTGAATACTGTCTTGTTGTATAATTTATTGCATTGTAAATGTCGTATAAACAATTTGATTATATTATAATCTCTTGCATTGTAAATGTCTTATAAAATTTTTGATTATAATGTAATATAAATAATTTAATAGTATTTCTCATGTTCAATTATTCTTATATTATTAATACACAAATAGCCTATTTCACAAGGCTGAAGCTAAATCTTTTATCTGTGTAGATTTTTTTATGCTTTAGAAGCAACCCATCTGTCAAGGTAGACAATAAATATTTTGTGTGTGCAGTCCATGTAGTACCTGGTGATGTCATTAAATAATTTTTAATTTTGATGATAATGTTTTGATTAAAGAAATTGGAGTTTACATTTTAACTATTTTAAAATAAGTAATCTTATGTTTTGAAGATGTTTTATTATTGGGAAGATGTATGATTCTTTATATTGATGAAATAAAAACATCATATCAGTTTTAAACTTTAAAATAAGTAATATTATGTTTCAAAGATGTTTTATTATTGGGGAGATGTATGATTCTTTGTATTGATTAAATAAAAACACAATATCAGTTTAGTTTAAATGTAAAAGTTTAAAAACAAAGAAAATTATATATATTCGGTTACATTTAATTAAAAATATTGTAATACTTTTCAGTGTTAATTGTGTTTTTGAGATATGAGAAAGACTTACTTAGCTATGCTCTCTAATATATGGGAACACTTAGTGAAAATTTTAAGTGAGCTACAATTTAGAAGCCATTATAAGTATACATTTTGAAATTATAAAACTTGTGTATTGTATTTTTTTTTGTTTTTCAATATGATTAATATTTTAAGCATTGCACCCATTGAGGAAGTAGTATTACTAGTCACTTAAAATTGTATTTTTATATTGATAATCAGTATTATATACTTATTTAATTGAGAAATAATAGAAATAATGTATCCTTAATAAAAGTGTTTTTTGAATTAGGGTTTTCAGTTCTTAAATTTTGTTGGGTTTTTACAGTCTCCCAAGTTCTTGAATTAGTAAAAAAATCGTATGTTATGTGATATTCACTTAAAAATAGTTCCAAAATTTTAGAGATTGGATCTTAGTATTAGTTTAGAGGGTAATTTAACATTAATTTTAGGAAATCTTAACAATTAAATATACATGGAATTTTTGGGTATTTATCAATGTGTAAAACAATAATTTATAAACTTGAGAGATAACTTAATTTTTGAGAAAAATATGGAATCATTCTAACACTTTCACATTAGATATTGCAATGAAAATGAAATCAATTTTTGAGAAAATTATGGAATCATTTTAACACTTTCACATTCAACATTGAAAATAAAAATGAAGTAAATGTGAAACCTATTGAATGTTATGATACTTAACAACCTGTGATAAACAACATGGTAGAATTCCACGTTATCTTTTTTTGTACATGTGGGACTAACCTGCGGTTTCTGAAACCGCGACATAGGGGCATCTAAGCCGTCAAAATCACCCTAGGATACCAACCCTTAACATGGTTGGATTTTTTGTCCCCTCAGGTTTCGAACCAGTGACTTAAACATCAGAGAGTGCCTTAACAACACACTCCGTCACCGACTGTCCTACACCTTGGGGACATAATTGCACATTATTAACAACACAAGAAAAATATTTTCATTAGAAAAATTAACAAACAACATTAGAAATTGTGGCGAGACATATCTTTGGATATATAGAGATGCCTCAGTTAAAACGAATTTCAAATTATACAGAGGAGTAGAGCTCCATGTTATTGAAAGTTTAATGGAGGGTTTGTTGTGTTGATTGTGGAAGGTATGTTGAAATGGTTATGTGATTAAGTTAATAATTGTTGTTGTTATATAGAATATTGTCCCATATTGTGGGAGTTAGATATCTTTCTTTGTTTAAAATCTATACCACATAACAATATCTATTTCATATCTTTATAGAATGATACCAATTAATGAAGTGAAACGTACCAATTAATGAAGTGAAATGTAAAGTAGTTTGGTTGAGAATGATGTTGCAACCAAGGAGAACACACCATTGTAGTGAAATATTTTTATGATAAGATTGTGTTGTAAGAAAATAAATACTCTATTTTTTTCATGTGTGTCCTAAATATCTTATAGAGAACATGATGGAAGAAGAAAAGGACATGCGCAATCCAATATATAAGTTTATGTTATTGACGTGTTCTAGTAATGTAAACTAAAAGAGAATGCAATATATCAATCATTGAATAGCTACATTGATTTCAACAATGATATATCACAAAACAAAATAGGGCATATTGATTTCAATGATGATATTAAAAAAATAATTTACAAAACGAAGAGAATTAAAATTATTTCACCAATGATATAACAAAAAACAATAGGCCCATTTATTTTAGAGATGGTACAGTAAAAAAATATTTTGAGGAATTAGTTGCAATGATTTCAATAATGACATAATGTAAAACAATGCAATGCATTGATTTTATTGATGACACAATGATAAATGATTTAGAGTGAAGATTGATTTCAATCATGACATAATGAAAAACAATATGGATCCATTGTGATCATATAATGAAAAAATATTTAGCATAGTCAAGTAGTTGTATTCATTTCAACAATGATATAACATAAAATAATGAGACTAATTGATTTCAATGATAATGATATAACATAAAACAATAGGGTACATTGATTTCAATGATAATAGTATGAAAAATAATTCCTCCAATTTAATTAATTTTATAAATGATAGGAAGGAAATTAATCATCGATATTGATTCAAATTGTGAGATAGTGCAAATTATTAAGGGAAATGACTTTATCCATAACTCACTGAAAATATACTAAAATTTGAAGTAGTATACATTTTTTGGTGATATTAAAAAATATAAAATGTGAAAAAATCACCACTTCTCATATTGTATCATTTTTACTACAATATCTTGAGTTAAAGCTTTGCATGGTCTCCCATTTCAACCTCCATTTCCATATGATCAATAGGAAAACATGAGATAGAGATTATACATGCACAAGTTCATCTTAAACATATACATGTACAAGTTCATCTTAAACATATACATGTAGATAAAGATTATCATTTAAAAATTTCATGTTCCTAGGCACTACTCAAACCAATGTAGATCCATGCTAAGTCCTTATCTATCATGCCCCAATGTAGATGCATGTTAAATCGTTACTTTTTTCACTTTAAAAGGAGGTTTGCAACTGAATGGATTTTATCCCTCTCCAAACATGATAGAACCAAAATTAAACTACATCTATATAGATAGATAACAAATACATCTATATTGATACTTAACAAATTCATCATATCAATTTGTAAAAAAATTTAATGAAAAGATGCAAACTGTCATCTTTTTAATTCTCTAAAACCTTGATTTAAACATTAAAAAACTAGCTTCTAAATGTGCTTGCTTGAGATTTCCCATTTTAATTATAGAGATTCCAATGAAAGATTGTTAACTTTTACGAACTCTAAACATAACAAATTTCATCATCATACAATATAATTAATGTTAAATATTATATATATAATATATTTGTTCCAACTAATTTCAACATTATAAAATATATTTAATGTTAAATATTATATGTATAATATATTTTTTATATTGAAAAATTAAAATATTATATATTTTATGTTAAATATCATATATATATATATATATATATATATTATATTAGTTATATTTAAAAATTAAGTAAAAATGAAGAAAACCAACAACCCTATATGAATTAATATGAAGCATATTTAAGACTTAGAGTATGATTGGTTCTTCTACGACTAGGGTTTAGGGCTTCACAGCTGCCTTGAATTGTGCTACCACAACAACGGCCCCGCTGGGGCTCATGTCTCGCAGGGAGGGGGCGTCGACTGACGCCTCCTACAGCCAAATCACGGAAAATGAAAACCATGCAGTAGGAGCAAAAAGGCCGACCTTTGAGCCACCTCTAGACATGCGCTCGAAGCTTCTAGTGGAAGGGACCTTCAAGGATTGGGAGATGGACATTGATCCAGTTAAAGAGATTGCCCCTGCAACCGCGTCAACTCCTTGGATGCCGAGTAAATTCATTCCATAGGCACCACAAGCCCCAAAATATGTCGTCATCTCACCAAGCATAGAAGAGCAGAAACAATACATGCGAGACTATGCCCTGGTGGGAAAATTTCTAGGGCTTTGGCATTCTGAGCGTGATCTAGTCAAATGGATACAATACTGGTGGAAACCAAAAGGACACTATGATTTACAACTGGGTTCCAAGGGGTTCTTCACAATCAGCCTCCACAACATTGAGGATCGCAATCACATCTTTGAAGGGGGGGGAATATTTCTACAATTCGGCTGGACTCTTCTTAAGATTCTGGACATAAAAGTTCAGCCGTGAGAAGGAAGACTTTGCCCACTCACCGGTATGGATTAGACTGTACTCTCTTCCCTAGGAATTATGGCTGGAAGAGGTCATGGCCGGCATTGGCAACACCATTGGCATCTATGTTAAGTCCTCCGAAGCCACCAGGTAGTGGTGCTACACATCTTATATGTGAATCTGTGTGTATTTGAACATAATTAAGCCGCTCCTAGGATCCATCACATTGGAATATCATGAAAAGGATTGGTCCCAAACCATAGACTACGAACACATTCCATTCCAATGCAGGAAATGCCATGAACATGGCCATCTCTTCAAAGAATGCCCTCTCAATATGGCTAACAAAGAAGGGAACCCAGAAAGCGGCAAAGAAAAGGATGGCTTTGTACAACCAGCAAGGAAAAGAAGACAGGGAGGAAGAAAACAACCAGCCCAAGTAAGTAAAGATCCCTCAACTAGCAATAAGTTTGCAATTTTACAAGACCAACCAGAAAACCCCACAACCCCTACAAACCCAAATGCACCACCTCCAGACAATGGACCCCAGTTCACTAGAGAAAGAACTGAAAGGCCCCCACAGGGTAAGGAATCGAATCTCCCTCCCCTAGACTTGGCTTGGGATTTGCAAGACTAGCAAGAGACAAAGGATGGGGACAAGGAAATGGAGATGGAGGAGAAAGACCTAGCAGGGGTGGATCTGGAGCACCTTGAGCATGCCTACAGGCATAAAAAACTTTACACTATACCCAGGGATCAATTGCGGAAGGTGCACAAAGTCTTTCTCAACTCTTCTGCTGGGTCCTCAATTCGAGCTAGCAAAGCCCTGGGAATCCAGGGTAGTCCGTAAAAAAACCCAAATAAAACTCAAAAAGATGAAAAGAAAAGGGGGAGGAAATCCACTAACAAACTCATACAAGAAATAGGAAACTTTATGGTAAACTCGGGAAAAATCCACCTGATCTCAGACAACTTCCCTCCTCTCCCCACCCACCCATCATTATGAAAATAATCTCATGCAATATCATAGGCCTCAATGGACGTAGCAAGAAAAAAATGCTACGGGAGCTGATCTTAGCGGAAACACCAGACATTGTACTATTACAAGAAACAAAATGTACTTTAGAAGACATTGACAGGCTACTTCCCTATTGCTGGAGGCAAGGAATAGCGACCTCAATCGATGCCACAGGAACAACCGAAGGATTGGCTATCCTATGGAACACCAACACTGTGATGATGGAAAACTTCCTCACAACCAAATGGTCCATCACAGCAGATTATAGGCTCATCGACTCAAACAAGACCAGACATCTGACCAATGTCTACAGCCCGACCAATCCAAGGGATAAGCAGGCCTTCCTCAGAAGCCTGAGTTACTTATCCAGTCTTACCCTGTACAATAGATGGATTGTTGGTGGTGATTTCAATATCATCTGCATCCTAGAGGAAAAGAAAGGAGGATCAAGACGACTGGATCGGGACTCCAGCAACTTCAATAACCTAATAGATAATCTTCACCTTATCGACCTGGAGGCCAACAATGGTATTCACACTTGGACAAACAGAAGGACTGGAATACATCAGATCGCATGCAAAGTGGATTGTTTCCTCATCTCGGAATCCCTCATGATGGATGGCACGGTAATGGAATCTACTATCCTGAACCTCTCTGGTTCATATCACTCGCCCATACAACTTTGGTTGGATGTCCCAGCCACACTGGGTAAGAAACCCTTTAGGTTTGAACAATTCTGGCTACACCACCCTGATTTCCAAACAAATATCCAAGATTTGTGGAGGGAGGCAATGATCCCTTGTGGATCCAAAATGTACAGATTCCAGTAAAAGTTAAAGAATCTTAAACAAACTCTCAAACTCTGGAACAAGCATACCTTCGACAACATCTTTGACTCCCAGAAATAGCTGTCAAAACAAATGGGTGAAATTCAGCATCAGATCATAATGCAGGGGCTAACAGATGAGCTAAAAGTTCAGAAAATAAAAGTAAATCAACAAATTGAAGCTAGGAAAAGACAAGAAGAGATCTTATGGAAAACAAAGTCATGGATCCAGTGGCTCAAGGAAGGAAAACACAACACCAAATTCTTTCACAGAACTGTTATCGAAAGATGGCATTCTAATAAGATCATGCATCTTATCTCGGATGAAGGGGAAACCATTCACTCCCATGCTGACATGGAAACAACCTTGATCGACTATTTTCAAAACCTCCTTACAAAACCCCTCCTGGATAGACATGAATCCATCAATAAGGTTACGTGGCATGTGCCCTCCCTCGTCACCTAGGAGCAAAACGCAACACTTCTTTGGCCCTTCACAATTGAGGAAGTAGATCAAGCGCTTCAAGACACCCCTAAATGCAAGGCTCCTGGCCCCGACGGCTTCACCAACGACTTTTTTCACTATTGTTGGCCGATGATCAGGAAAGAGGTATGGGAAATTTTTGAAGACTCTAGAGCCACTGGACAGGTCCACCGGGCTCTCAATGCCAGTTTCCTCACCTTAGTTCCTAAAGAGGGGCAGGCACATCAGCCCAAGTAGTTCAAGCCCATAGCTCTTTGCAATTTCATCTACAAACTCCTTACAACAGTGATAGCTCGGAGAATCAAGCCTATCTTACCGACAATCATATCCCCAGAGCAATCTAGATATGTTGAGGGCAGACAAATCCTGGATAGCGTCATCCTAGCCCATGAAGTAATTCACTCTCTACAAAAGACCAAAACTCCAGGTATGCTCCTCAAATTAGACCTCTCTAAGGCCTTTGATAAGATAAGTTGGGAATACATGCAAGCAATGCTTCTAGATTCTGGTTTTGATCAGAACTAGGTGACTTGGATTTTGAATCTACCTCCTCATATTTCTTCTCTCTTCTCATCAATGGCATCCCCTCACAATTGTTCTCCCCCTCAAAATGGATTAGATAGGGAGATCCCCTCTCCCCTTTCCTCTTCATAATATTGGCCGAAGGTCTTAGCTGCTCCATCAATGCAACAATCGAAAAAAACCTTCTGACATGTTTACCCCTGTATGACATCTCACCCCCTATCTCACATAGCCAATTTGTGGATGACACCCTCTTGATGGGTAGCCCTACGGTCTATGAAGCCAACACTTTCCAGGAGATCCTCCAAACCTTCTCAGCTACCTGAGGTCTGGAATGCAACAAGGATAAATCCCAAATCTTTTTCTTCAATACGCCCCCTCAGATCCAGCGCCATATCTCAGAAATCCTAGGTTTCAACAGAAGCTCCCTTCCATCCAAATACCTTGGCATCCCTTTGATTGACAATGCCCTCTGAAATTCCTCTTAGGAAAATCTTTTGTCGTCCTTTTCCAAGAGGCTCTCCTACTGGACCTTCAGAGCCTTAAACCTTCCCAGTCGTCTCACTCTCCTCCAAGTTGTTCTTCGGGCCCTCCCGATCTACTCCTTTTCTGCGTTGGTTTCCCCAAAGTTCATCCTCACAACCATCAAAATATTACAAAGAAACTTCATTTGCCAAGGCCTCAACAAAGGGAATAAAATAACGCTAGTCAGCTGGGACAAACTCTGTTGGCCCAAAGAGTAAGGAGGCCAAGACAAGGTTCTCAGTGCCAAAATTTGGTGCCATTGGTTAAAAAATCCCAAGGATCTCTCGGCCAGACTTTGGAGGAAGAAATAAGCTCCAAATATGGTAGAGAAGAAGCTAATCCGTTGGAATGGGGACAAATCAGGCTCCTTCATTTAGACAACGGCCAAGTAGAACAGACAGCTGGTGACTCGACATGCCTTCTGGGAGATAGGAAATGGGGAAACGACTCTTTTCTGGAAAGACTCCTGGCAACAGTGGCCAATCCTGAATGCTGAGGACTGGGCCCATGACATCTGCACCCAAGCCACACGGGTAGGCCTGAAAAAAGTAGCCAACTACTAGCAGGAAAATCCCACGGAAGACACCTGGCGCTGCTGGCACTTGGATAGGGAACGCATTAACCTAGAGGAGCATGTAGATCTGGCACCTTGGCAAGAAGAGCTGGCTAAATGAAAATTTTCCAAAATTGCAGGAGAAGATATTCTTTGGTGGGGATACAGGCCAAAGGGTACCTTCAGCACGCGGGAATCCTACCAAATCAAAACTCAATTAGACCCCCTCCCAGCTTCGTAAGTTTGGCATAAAATTTGGAGTCCTAAACACTGGCTGAAAATCACTCTCTTCCTCTGGCTGGTCTCCCACTCAAGCATTCTAACATGGGACAACCTCTCGAAAAGGGGTTTTGTGGGACCCTCTCTATGTATACTCTATGAAGAAGCAGAGGAAACCATGAACCATCTCCTCAATTCTTGCCCTTACACTACTCTAATCTAGGATCAAGCAGCACTTATCATGCATACCTCGGACTGCCTCAGAGACAGCATCCTTGAAACCATTGCGAACTGGAGGGACCAGGCTTTCCACTCCCCCCTCCTTAACCGTATTTGGAAACTTCTACCTGGCTTTATCCTTTGGAAAACTTGGAAAGAAAGGAACATAAGACTTTTCAGAAGTATCTCCCTCCCGTGGCAACAGTGTTAGCATCTATTCCATCACAACATTCTGGAAACTCTCCACCTTCGGAAGTGGTCTGATGTAGACTTGACCTGCACTCCCTTCAAACTCCCCATCCTCCGGAATTGGACCCCTCTCCCTTCTCTTCAGGCTCTCCCCTCCTCTTCTCTTACCACCCCTTCCAGCAACCCCTCCTTTTGGTCTCCTCCCCCAAAAAATTCCATCAAGTTCAATTTTGATGGAGCCTCTAAAGGCAATCCAGGGGCTACAGGCTATGGAGTAGTCTTCCGCAACCATCTTGGGCACATCCTTATCATATTTGAAAGATCCCTTGGGCATTCTACGAACAATGCAGCATAACTCTGGAGTCTTATAAAAGGACTACAATTGGCCATCAAAAACAATTTCACCAAGCTAATCGTCGAGGGGGACTCTCAAGTCATCATCAACATGTTGCACAGAATTTTAAACAACACTAATCCAGACAGAATATTGCCTAGCTGGAGACTATCACATGGGCTATAGATCATCACAGATCTACTGTATTCAAATCAGGCTATCATTCCCGCTCACATAAGAAGGAAGGCGAATCAAGTAGCAGATGAACTGGCTAATCTGGGTACCAAATGGAGTGGATCGGAACTCCAATGCAATTCAATCCTGTTTGATGATCACCCTATTCTCCAGTAGTGTATTCGCAAAGCTAAAATGGTGGATGCCTCCCTGGATGGGGTGTTAGTGCGACACACTCAGCATACGACAAAGGCAGGCTCCAGCCACCCAGGCATGGAGCCATGTGACGGGCTCGTGCCACCGCTCACCACCCTCCTCTGAAATTAAATAGCCATTAATATGACATGAAGGGGCACTTATGCAGTCTCCCTCTCCTTATTCACGTCTTTGTATGGCTTGGTTAATGGTGTATGTCTCTCATCTCTGCTTGTGTCCCAAAGGGCTCCTCCCTTCGCAGCCATGGCCTAATCCTATTTGAATTCTCTGGCTCGATGTTAGCACTACTCACCCCTAGGCCATAGACCTCCGCCTGGTGCACCTAGTCTCCTCGGCCAGTCACAATTACCACCTTATGCCACGTCCAAGGGGAAGTTCGTGGAGGGGCTCTCCTTGGAATCCATGCCAGCCCTCGGTCTCGCCTCCCAGCTCACCCTCCATCTGTTCCTCCCCCCCCTTCCAGTCTGAGCTTTTCATTGCTTCCTCTCCTGCTCCGATGAATTCTCAACCTAACTGTCTAGCAATCATCCCCCGGATGTCGCGCTCATTCTCGCATCTCTTTCTCAACCCTCCTGTGAAATTGACGACCCCCACACCAGTCTTTGACCCTCTGAGAAACTCAGGAGGCGAGCCTCCTCCTCCTCGTAAGCCTGGGAACGCTGGGTACCAGTCCACTGACTCCTTCAATGGTGTGCAGTTCAAATAAAGCCTGGCCATCCTTCACGGTTTGGTCTTTGAACTCCACCAGGGGGTGGAGGACCTCCAACTCTGCTTGCAAGCTACAAATGAAAAGGTGGCACTCTTTCTTCAGACTCTCTCCTCCATGCACGAAGCTTTGTCCTCGGAACTGGTAGAAGCGACCCCAATGGAGGAACCCAATGAAGCTCCTGGTGGAGGAAATGACAAGGTGCAGTGCTCAGCAGAGATTGGAATGGAGCAGGGTGGGAATGAGAGCAGGGTTGTGGAGGTGGAATCGGAAAGGCGACCGTTGTAGAATGCTACGACAGGTGCTGATAGAACCGCGTGCGATGTGAAAGTTGAAATGCAGTGGGCAAACCAGGTGACGTATGTCGAGGAGGAGCCTTGGACCGAGGACCTCCATGCCACATGGCCAGGGTATCTACCGGGTGTCTAGGTCTACAGTGTTTTTCGAGGTCTGGTTAGCCTCTTTTAGTTTTAATTGATGAACAGTTTGTCCAAGAATTTTTTCTTAGCCTATCATACTACCTATGTTTGACGCCTATGCTGGCTGGACTAGTTTCCCCTCTGTTGGGGAAGTCCAGTAAGTACAATATGGCTATTTCTGTATTTTTCAACTCTGTTTTGGTTTTGGAAGGTTTTAATATATGATACTTCTTACTTACAAAAAATAAATATGAAGCATATTTGTATTCTAATTCTTAATTCCATATATGATTGAAATTAAATTAATAAGAAAAAATCATATATATCTATGTATCCAAAATATATTAATATTCTAATTATTTATATAATTAAAATTAAATTAATTAAAAAAATATGTTTTTCATATATGTATATATAATTATAGAACATTTGCATAAGTATGGACAAGTCCATCATTTTTAAAACCTTTTTGTCTTTCAATTTTGAAACTTTATTTTAAGTTAAATTCATCTTTATGTTGACATAGTATCCCTTGTTTATAATGTTTTATGACCATTTTCATTTGTAACATAGTTACCAACTTAACGAGAACTCTACAAAGTTCTCGTTTTTCGAGGGGTCCAATTTTTTACCCTATTTTTAAAAATGGTGCTACAGGTAGCACCCCCCCTCCGTTGTTAGATGGTTTTAGATATTTTAAATTTTTCGATCCACAATGTTTCCACATTATTTTTTTAAATACTCATTTTTCATCTATTTTCATTTTTTTCTAAATATATATATTTTTTATTTGTATTCATCAGTGTTTTTAGTCTTTTTTTCATCCTTCTTTCAATCTTAAAAATGTTTTTTACCATTTACTTTTTTGAAGTTACGATTTTTCATATAATTTTGTCTCCTTAATTAATTTATTGTTCCATACTTTTAAATATAGTGAAAAACATCATTTTTAAGACATTGTTTACCTTTACTTCAATAAATCGAAAAAAATTTGTAATTAAATAACATTATTTTTGAATATTTATAAAAAAATACACATTTTATAGCCATATATCATAAAAAACCTATACATTTTGGTACATATTCGTTAAAATAACATGTCAAATAAAGCATTTTTATGGACACAATTGAACAAAAAAAAGTCTAAATTTTATAAAAAATTATCATTTTCTTTCATATTTGTATACATTTGAAGTTAAGAAATAACAACATTTAATAAAATTTTCCAATGTATAGTGATTCACATACAAATAAAACGAAAAAAGGAAACAATGAAAAGATTCATCGCAAAACAAAAATAAATACATCTTTATTGTTATTTTCAAATATGAAAGTCAAATCATTACAGTTATAACTCATCAAAAATTTGCAAAATTGAGCATCGTCTTCAATGCCATCTTTAAAGTAATCAACAATATCATATATCCCAAATTCATCATTCTCAAGAGATACATTATCATTTTCTTCGATGTCATTTTGTGCTTCCATTGTGTCATTTTGTTCTTCCATTAGTTCTTTGATATCTGCAAGTTCTCCAAAGTGATCATTTGCAATCATTCCACCTAATAGTACTTGAGGTTCTTTTGAAAATTTTGCCACCTTTGATTCACTAAAATCTCCTTTCCTGAAGCCAACTTCTTGTGTTTCATCTCGAAGACCTGGAATAGCATTAATTCTTTATTGAATAAAACTGCATTGCATTGGGTCACTTTCAACGACTATGCAATTCCTTCCTTTTTGTAGGCAACACACTAATGTTGTACATAATCACCAAATACAAAATAAATAATGAAGTTAGATACTGTAAAAAGACAAATTAAAAATAATCTAAGATTGAAGTATGATTTCATAAATATTAGATCATAATTCTTACCTGAACCTGAGTACAAATCCAAAACCCAATCTCCTTCATTTGAAAAATTATCTATAAGATAATTAATTAATGCTTGTGGTTTTTGATAAAAGTTAACCATCTCTCGTTTCAAATATTTTTCTTCATATGTTATCTTTCTAACCACAACATTGTATTCCAATAACTACTACGAGTCTCTCCATCATTTACATTGACAATAATAGAATTATAAGAATCATATTTTGTCCAGGTTGCAAGATGTATACTTTCAAAATCATGTTTAAATGATTCTTTCTTAGAGCTCTGAATATTTGGCTTGTGCCTATAACATAAATAAGTGAAAATTCAATTAACTTGTGAATTAATAAAATTGTTTTCTAATC
>JZKD02S1674816.1:64895-74898 GCA_000966675.3 Picea glauca
ACACATAAAAAACACATGTTCTTAACCATTAAGTATATAATACTTTTAATTTTAAATTTGTAGTAAGTTGATCTTTTTTCTCTAAATAATAAAGTTTCATTTACCTATTTTTCTCTAAATAATGAAGTTTCATTTACCTATTGCAATTCCTTGTGTACTCGCTGGAAATAAATTAAGTATGTTTTGCAGTATTTTAAAACAAGGCTGCATTCATTAAACTAGTGATCCCGCATCATTTCTTTGTACATAGGCAAATTCAATAACCAATGTAAAATATTCAATTTCTCATGTTTTATTGCTTGATTAGTCCTCTTCCTTCACAAGCATTTTTATTACCTGATTAGTCCTCCCTCTTCCTTCATAGCCAAGTAATAACACTTTTCTAAATTTTCATTCTTCCATTTACCTATTTCTACCATTAAGTGGTACAATTTTAAGTGATGAGACCTTAGTTTGAATTAATAAATTATCTCTTTTACTTTTAAAGATAGACAAGATTTCTAAATTTTTTTTATGTTTGGAGTTGGACATAGTGTATGAGAATTGATGGAAAAAAAACCAATTTGCTCCATGCAATTTTGAAGTTCAATGATACAAAACCCATGACTATCTCATCTTAATATAATTATATAGTTATATCTGTCCTTTATGGAGAGTGCTTTATGAATGGAGTTCAACATGGTGTATGTGACTTCGAAAGAGAAAGTCACGTTACACCATGTAGTTGTGAAGCTTATCAATGACACACTAATCCAAAGATTATAAAATTTTATTATAACTGCTTACTTGTATAAAGGTATGTATAAGATTAAGATACAACAATTTTTTTATTTTTTATATGTTTAGAAGAGATCTTCTAGAATTATATAAACAACATTACAAAATTTTAAAGGTAGGTATGAGATTAAAATACAAAATTTATGTTTATGAGAGGCATTATAGGATCTAATTTTATAAAAATTATTAAAAAAAAATTACATTACATTTTTAGTGTTAATGATCTTTATTCCAATAATGTCTAAACTTCTAGGCTTCAGTAAATTTTAGTGGCACCAAAAAATAAAAGCTTACACATTCAAGAAAATGTTGGAACTAAATCCAGATGCAAATCATGCTTAAGTCACTCCATGGCCACACCAATTTATGCCATTTGGGATGAGTTACTGAAAATTTGAGAAAACATGATGCCTTAGAAAAGCCTAAAAGTTTGTAGAGTAAAGCCAGAGTGCTAGGTGAAAAATAATCAGTAAAAATCATTCGTTTTTATTCCATGATTAATTGGAAACTCTAGTAATACTAATTTCACATAACTTGTCCACAACTAAGCCAAACTTAATCAAACATTCATAGCCACACAGTCACATACACACTACATGCACTCTGTACATAGTAACATACCTACGAAAAATCAGAGAAAATTGGATTCTCCTACAATGAGATGGGGAGACTTGCAATGGAAGTTGTGAATGTAAGCATTAAGGCATTCATGTTCAAAGGGATGGTTCTAGTCTTTCATCTGCATTCTGATTTTATATCAGATAATACCAGCTTGTGTATTCTGGGAATTTAATCCATAATCTTCATCAACACTCATAACCTAAGTTGCTTGAAATGTGGAAACAGATACTAGTTTCCAAAATAGATATGTTGTGGAAATGTGACCTCCCCCAATTTTGGAAACGCATTATTTAAAAAATAAAAAAAGATATAAATATTTCAAAATATAGATTTTTTTAAATTGCAGCACAAAGAAAAACATTCTCCCCAACATGAGAAACACAAATATTTTATCCACGCAGTGCACAAAGAAAACCATTGTTCTATAGGGACCTAACATCGTAAATGACTTTCATGGTGAAAGGGCCTCTTGTGCTCTTCTTTCTCATTCCTAGACTAGCTCTGCAACAATAATTGAGAAGTCATGAAAGGGTGCGTTACTACCTATTAAAAGCAAAGAAGCATAAATAAATACAAACAATTTCGAGTTCTTACAATAGTCTCATATTACTCATGATTCAGAACTAGTCATAGAAAGAAATATTGAACTAGAAACCATTTGCAATAGGAATTAACATAAAATTTTAGAGGGGATCCAAATATTCTATTTAATCTTGATTCTTGAACAATACATATTTTTTTGTTTAAGTTTAAATTTGAAGCTCCAATAACTTTTTGTTTAAATTTAAATTTGAAGCTATAATACCTTAGTGTTTTAACTTTATTGTTTTTGCAGATAGGACATTCATAGATGGAAGTACAAGTGAATTTTCCCGTGATAAACCTTATAGGGATCCATGTTCAATCTTTTTCCATGTTTGAATTATAGTTTATTTTCCTTCTATTCTTTCAATTACCATACTTTTCTACTCTTTTCTATATACCATATAAGATTTCTTTTATTTTATGTTGTGCCTGGGGCTTGGCCAAGGAGGCTGGCCGATAAACAGGCATTGAAGCTAAAAGCACATGCAAAAAATTACGATGAGCCGTGCTTCATCTTTAGATTTATATAGTTGGTCACTTGTAGTCTTCGTCACCTCTTGTACTCGCATATGGTTAAGCATGGTCATTTTCAACCTTCAATATATGTAGTCTTGGTCGCCTCTTGTCCACACTTTCCTTTCCGAGCTTCTCATTTCTGGTTCACCTAGGGTTTTTCTCAACCCCTCATACAAATTTTCCACGGTAGGTTCATTTCAACCTTCATACACAGTTCCCATGTTGATTTCCATGTTCGTAATTAGTAAGTTTAAGGTTAGGAGGGAACTATGCTAGTATTTCTTTTATACGAAATTTACAAAATATACATAACTTAAGATCACTTGAGTTTTGTGTGAAGACCCTTTGCTGATCCTTTTTCAAATTTCGTATGAAGACCACAGATAACCCATCAATATATGATCGTGCGACTTGAATGGATATTCAAAAGAATAGTATGTTTCCAGAAGTCAAGAAAACATTTAAAATCCCCAAGAGATATTGATCTTCTGAAGATAGCCATGAATGCACTAGATAATGTGGGGCTTCATTGACCCATCTCAGTTCCTTTCTCTATAAATATTGAGCTTCAATTACCCCATCCTAGCATGCTTTCTGCTTTAGCTCTCTATTAAGTATTATCCTTGTTTCATTGGAAAATGTACATGATACCAAGTGAAATTTGAGTTGTTGTATATTGGTGTCTCAAGACAAATAACATTGGTCTGTGACTATTCATGTTTTTATTTTAGATTTTTAGTTTAAATTATTAATGATGCTCTTCGTTGATAATTTTGTTGGTAAATGATGTGAGCAGAGAGGTTCACCGGTTCATTTAGAATCCACTTTGAACTCCATTCCAATACTGCTCTTACGGTTGCCAAAGAATCAATTGCTGCAAGTAAATTGTAAAATATGAAAGTCTTCGAACAGACAATGGATAGAGTTACGGGCTCGTAGAGATCCCCAAATAGAAAGTTTACCAATTCTAGATATTATGATGGAATCACATTCAATTATCAGCAGTTTGAATATTTTATACAGAATCACTGGCTGTTCTCTGTTGCGCTTGGGGCTTGGCCATGGAGATTGGCGATGCCCGACATCGCCCTAGACCTCCTGTGGCTAAGTCAAAGTTCCATGGGACTGTGCCTTATCCGCGGGGGGGCTGGGGCAATGTCGGGCATCGCCAGCCTCCATGGCCAAGCCCCGGGCGTAACAGAGAATGGCAAGTGATGTTTGTGCACAAGTTTGGATAGAGAACAACGCTGGCGGTAGTGCAGGGGAACAAACACAATGAACAAAACTATATTCAATTGGATGTATCATTATCGTTGGATCGATTGGATTCCATTACCACTCATGATGATCAGGTTTCCCTATGTTAAAGGGCAAGTTTCAATTGTAGATGTACTATTATCTGTTGCGCCCGGTGATTGGCCATGGAGGCTGGCGATGCTTGGCATCACCCCAGCCCCAGTGCAGCTAAGTCACGGTCCCATGGGACTATGCCTTAGTCGTGCGGGGGATGGGGCAATGCCGGGCATTGCCAGCCTCCATGGCCAAGCCCCGGGCGCAACAAAGAACAACCAGTGATTCTGTATAAAATATTCAAACTGTTGATAACCGATCTCGTTAACTAAGAGTGTGTTAAGCTATCTCCATTGGCTCGTATCATTTTCCTTACAATGCCCCATGAAATCCCATTGAATTGAAAGCTAAGGGATAAGTACAAAGCCCATTACTTAAAAAAAAATGCAAAGGCTACTGAATTGATGTGGTAGTTTAAATGTTCTATGAAATGATTTTTTTTCACATGATATTGTAGATTAGTGGATTTAAATGATTACTGAATTGATGTCGTTGTTTAAATGTTTTATGAAAATATTTTTTTTCAGGTGATATTGTAGATCAATGAATTTAAATGATTATTTCTATATAATGAAAGTACCCAAAAAAAATTTAGGCTGAATCCATTTCTACAAAAATAAATTTTAAACAACAAACAATAGTGATTTTACATAGGTTTGTATAGTCGAATTCGTCTTATTAAGACTAGAAAATTTGCAGTAGCAAATTCAATCATTTTGTAGGCGATTTGATCGAAATAAAAAGTTATCGGGCCTGAAGGAGGAGCCAAAAAGAGCGTGTCTAGATGCACTACACTTTAGACATGTATTCAAATGTTGGCATATATAAACAATTGACTACTCTTCTCACCAATGTGGGATATATCCCATCGAATGAAAACTGAGTCTGTGCTCGAATTCAAGAACCAATTCACACTCCTCGGTGATGAGTTTATTTTGCAGATGGAAGTTAAATGCTAGAGGCACAATGTTTTTGGTTGATCACATATTCAGATCAGCCATTCGAGGAGGAATCCACTCGTCAACATGAAGTGTTGTCCAAACAACAAGGTTATCATCAAGAAAAGAATGCACAGATCATCCAAGGGTTAAAAGCTCAAACCAGGTGTTGGGAGCTCAAGCACCTAGGTGTCACTAATAAATGTGTACACCCTAGTTTATTCATATATCATGTGTGAGCACATTTCCCATAGTCAATCGAAAATATTGAATGTGTCTGGTTGCCATGAAGGTGCCAATGAGGAGTGTTATAAAAATCAATGAAATCCCAAGTTATCATGCCAATGTATTGAAAGCACTGAGTTTATGGGCATTGTTAGTGTATTTTTGTGCCAAATGAATTATTTGGCAGGGGAAGAACGCCACAAGGAAGCATTACGTGGTTAGATAAAATGTTCACTTTCTAGCAAAATTCCAAGTGTCAAAGGAAGTTAGGGCATCAGTAGCATCGGTAGAGTCCATGTCGCTATGCAAATTTCACAACATCATTTACCAATTCTAAATATTATGATGGAATCACATTCAGTTATTAGTAGTTTGAATATTTTATACACAATCATTGGTTGTTCTATGTTGCACGCGAGGCGTGGACGTGGAGGCTGGGGATGCGTGGCGTCACCCCAGCCCCCGCGCGGCTAAGGCACAGGCCCATGGGACCGGGCCTGAGCCGCGGGGGGGGGCTGGGGCAATGCCCAGAATCTCCCCAGCCATGGCCAAGCCTTGAATCTAACCTGCAAGATCTAAACTTTTTACTATTAAATAAAAATAATAATATCCCTCGATCAATCTCAACTCAGTAAAGTATAGAGGTGACCCAATCTGCAAAGAAGGATAGCCGCTCTATGGGTTGTTCTTTACAGGAGAGAAAATTGGAAATCCAACTTTAATCATTCATTACAGAAATACCAACACCACCTTATTGTCTCCTGCCATATCTACAAGGTATTCTACCACCATTTGATATTTAACGTGATCATTTATTTTGATGGAACTTGTGGTTAGAGGGATTTTACACTCAGTCATTCCCTTGTTTTGTGCACAGATCGATTATGTTATATAACAGTCGTTTAGTGATTTGACTCTCCAAGATTCGAAATACTAGGGATTGGATACTGATCATAATATTAATATGATCTAGTTTTATGGTGTATGTTGAATAGATCTCTACTCTACCTTATGTTCTTAATCCCCAAAGTTTAGGAATATCGACCGCTATTATGTATCTCTTAATTGTTGCTTGAATGTAACTTTATATTTGAATCCATTACCTCAAATGATCGAAGTATTTATGTTAATATTTGCAATCAAATAAAAGAGTTCTTATAGCTACAAATATTAGTGTATTAGGCCCATTATACCCTCAACTGCACCATAACTTAAAAGTTTTTCAGGTTTGAATATTAACTAAATTAAATGGTTTGAACAAATGTCATGGCTTAAGCCAGTGTCATCCGTGCACATTATTATAAATAATCTACTGGCCATAGATTTCTACATCCAAATCCAATAGACAAAGTGAAAAGTCCAACATATTGACTTTGCTCATGCCTGTTGGATGCAAAAATATGCAATCAGTTAAGGTCAAGGTAATCTACCCAATCATTACAAATAATTTGCCCAATTAAAATGTGTGCGTGTAGGTAGTGAAACAATGACACGTTACTCAAAGTGCTTATTCAAGCTTGATTATTAACTATTTGGTAAATAAAAAGGGATGCTAGTGATTTAGTGACAGATCAGCTGGGAATTAAAAATGAAGCAGTTCATTACTTTAAGTATTTTTACAGTGCATCAACCACAATGAACAAGATATTTTTCCACTTATGGTCGATGAAGAAGAAG
Organism: Picea glauca; assembly: GCA_000966675.3. Lineage (NCBI taxonomy): Eukaryota > Viridiplantae > Streptophyta > Pinopsida > Pinales > Pinaceae > Picea > Picea glauca. The sequence goes on from JZKD02S1674816.1 coordinate 71,585, forward strand.
TGAATACATTGTACAACCCAGTCACATTGGAGGAATTGAAATTGACTCTATTTCATTGTAAGAAGGAAAAAAATTTGGAATCGGACGAGTGGACAATAAGTTTTTTATTTATTTATTTGATTTAGTCGGTGAGGATCTCTTAGCGATGGTGGAGGAATCAAGTATTTTAGGCAAAATTGCCGATGGCCTAAATGCAACATTTTTGACATTGATCCTGAAGGCCAATAATCCAAAAACCTTCAAGGACTATCATCTAATTTCCCTTTGCAACCTGTGTTATAAGCTTATATCTAAAGTTATTGCCAATCGTATCAAACCTTTATTGTCTAAGTCAATCTCTTTGGAATAGATGGGCTTCCTGAAAGGTAAACATATACAAGATGCAATCGGTATGGCTCATGAAAGCCTTCACAGTATTAATAAGAATAATTTAAAAGCCCTTGTCTTAAAACTAGATTGAAAGAAAGCCTACGATTGCAATGACTAGGACCTTCTTAGAATGATCCTCTTGAAAATTGGGATGGGATTACATTTGGCAAATTGGATCATGTCTTGTATCACTTTATCGTCATTTGTTGTCCTTATTAATGGGGAGGCTATTGAATTTTTCATAAGCGGAAGGGGAATCAGGCATGGGTGCCTTTTATCACCTATTCTATTCATACTCATCATGGAGGGCCTCAGTTTATTATTGAAAAATAGTCAGGTGGAGGGAACTATCTCAGGTATAAAGATTGCTAGAGTTACCAAAATCCTTCATCTTTGGTTTGTGGACGATATCCTCATTTTATCCAAAGCTAGCCTATTGGAATGGAGAGAGATTGACAAATTGATTTCACTTTTCTGTAAACCCTCTGGCGTTCCAGTGAACTTATCAAAATCAACATTCCATTTCGCAGGAGTGTCAGAACTTGAATTGGGCAAGTTCAAATTAGTTTTGCACTATACCTTTAGTGATCTCACTAATAGGTTCTGTTACATGGGATATTTCTTGAAGACTGGAGCACATCGAACAACAGATTGGGGATGGATTGTTACCAAAATTACAAACAAAATTGACCATTGGTGTAACAGGTCGCTCTCACTGGCTGGGAGATATATCTTGGTTAAATTTGTACTGGAAGGACAAACAATGTACTAGATGTCCATGGAAGCTTTGCCTCGTTTGGTTTTAACCAAAATTAGAAAATTGATTTTCGATTTTTATGGAATGGCCATCCAGAAAGACAACGTTTTCACCTTTTTAGCAGGGAGTTTCTTTCAATACCCAAAAGGAATGGAGGTTGGGGTATCCGCAATCTAAAACTGTTCAATATGGCATTAAATATAGTCACTCTCTGGCACGTCTTAACGCAGGAGAGTCTATGCCATAGTGTAATCAGAGATAAATATCTACAAAATACCTCAATTATTAATTGTCTCACAAGACCAAACCATAAATACAATTCTACATCAAGGGTTTGGGTAAGTCTCCTCCACGCACTCCCGATCATCCTTCATTGGATTACACGGTGTCCTAGGACTAGAAATCAAATTAAAATCGGTTGTGATAGGATATTGGGAATGGGAATTAGATCCATTTTCAACACTGAGCTATTGACAACACTCAATAGTAAACATGTGACATTCCTCTCACAAGCATCGAAGGCGCAGGAGCATTATAACAATACTCAGTGTTGGAGATCAAGCAACGAGCTAGGATTAATGGTTGCGCAAGCAACAAAATGGTCAAATTACATAAAATATTTATGTGGAGAGGGGATATTGTTTGCAAATACCAAGGATGAATTGAAATGGGCTGGAGGTGACCAGTCTGGGGAATTTATAGTCTTAAATTGATATAATGTGATTCTATCCACCTAGTCCATGTCAATTTGGAGCGGATGAAAGGTTGATTGCTAGAAATGGTGCACACAATTAAAAATAATTTTATTATTCTTACTCACTGTTGAAAACAAAATTCTTACCTGGGGTGTACTTCTTAAGAAAGGATGGATAGGTACGGGACTTTGCTATCTGTGCAAACCAAATTCTGAAGATACTCATCATTTTCCCATTCACTGCGACTTCACTAAGAGAGTGTGGGATTATCTATCAGAACTTCTAAAATCAAATTTCAGGTGGAATGGCCCTACAATAGGCGACTATATGGAAGCATGGATACAGAACAGGTCAGCACCCTAGATTCTCCCATTAATAACGATTTGGTTTATATGGAAGGAACGTAACTCAGTACTATTCAAAGGGAAGTATCCTTCATTAACCATTGTGGTCTTCAAGATACTAGGAGCGCTCAATAAAAAACATCTAGACAACAAATCCCAGACACTACAATTAAAACCAATTTACAGAATTCAAGGTTATTTAGTGGCCTTTTTTGATGGGGCAGCAGAGGCAATGGGTTCCAGATGTGGGACATGAGGTACTCTAAAATGTTTTGAGGCTCCGGATTACAGAGGCTACATAAATTGTGGTGCAAGGACAAATACTAAAGTGGAATTAATGGGATCATGGGCTTCTCTTACGATTGCGAGACTTTTGGAAATTCAACATCCACAGGTTATGGAGGATTCCAAAGTGATCATTGATTGGCTTAGTTCAAAAGGGAATCTTCAAGCGATCAATATCGAAGGGTGGAAGATTAGGATAAGAGAGCAGATGACAACTTTTGAAGGTATTAAATTCCAAGATATTTATAGGGAATCCAATGAGGAGGTTGATAAGCTATCTAAGAGAGCTCTTTCCTCTTCAAAAGGTAGACTTATTTTTTTTACTTGGGATGGAGAAAGTGAAGGACCAACCCAACATATAAAAATTTTCTAAATCTTGAACCTTCTCGACTGAGTGTGGTTTTGAATTATCGAACATGGAATTGTCATTGAAATGATCAAACTTTATTATAAATTAGGTTGGGCATAGATGCCATGTAATTTTTCAGCATCAGTTGTAGGTCATATGCAGGTCGGTAGGGATGACATGGAATGGTCGGAGGCATTTTCTTTTATAGTGGGATAGGAATAGTATGGCAGTTTTTTAGTCATTGCCCATTTTGATGAGGATGTAAAAAATACATATAATTAATATAATTTTTGAGTGTTTTTTCTCCTGGAAAAAAAAATCTTGATTCTTAACATCATACTAAATCTAGCGTTTACTGGAAGGAATCGTACATTAACACTTCAAATGCAAGATGGGAGTATGTTGAACCTAGTTGTAGATCTAAAAGGCATTTGACATCTGAAATGTTGGGCATGCATGTTGACTTAGATGGTGCATTCATCGACAATAGAGAAGAGTATGGATCATCTACATAT
>JZKD02S1674816.1:76486-101391 GCA_000966675.3 Picea glauca
ATTAAAAGGTTATATTTTTCGATCTTAATTTTTTTTGAATTCAACTTTGAATTTTAAGATTTGTTCATGCATTTTAAAAGAGCTCAGTTTAGTATAAGCTACGATTTGGGAGGTTTTCTTAATGGTGAAAATGTAGAGTTCTAAGTTTGAGGTGAAGAAATTCAGCAGTAAGAATAACTTCATTCTATGGAAGCTCAACATGCGAGATATGGTTGTGCAACAAGGTTTGCAAAATTCATTGGATGGAAAGACAAAGAAGCCAACAAGCATCAGAGACGAGGACTGGGAAGATCAATATGCAAGAGCTCTTAGTACTATTCGTTTGTTATTGACATATGAAGTCTTTCTTAACATCATTGAAAAGGAGACAACAATAGGCTTATGGAAGAGATTGGAGAGTCTATATATGACCAAGTTCTTGAAGAATAGAATCTTCTTGAAGAGGCAGTTGTACAACTTGTGGATGAAAGAAGGTACGAAAATTACTGATCACTTGAATATTTTCAATACTTTGATTTGTCAATTATCTAGTATGGATGTAACATACAAATATGAGGACAATGAAGTTATGCTACTGTGATTGTTTATAGAGTATTGGGATCATCTCGTCACAACTATGTGGTTTAGCTCAACAGATTCTATTGATTATGGCACTATTGTGGAAGCTCTATTGTATGAAGAAATGAGGAGAAAATATAGTAAGGAAACCTCAAAAACAGAAGAAATGGTGGTCAGAGATCAATCTATAGAAGGAGGGAAAGATCATAAATGTACAACAAGGTCTAAGTCAAAAGACAGTAAGGGTAAGATAAAATGTTGGTTTTGTGACAAATCTGGGCATCTCAAGAAGGATTGTTGGAAAATACAACAAGAATCCAAAGAGGACTCCACAAAAGAAGAAAATTCGGCTACTAGTATGGTTGATGAAGTTTTTTCTATCTATTGTGTGTCACCACTTGTGTTCACATAAAAGGTGCAGGGTGGTGATGGTTGAGTCACTGTAAAATAATAATAAAAAATGTATTTACTTTGGAATTGTAAAAATTATTGATTTCATGTAAACGGGCATACGTCTATAAGACTTGGATAGGCATGCGTACCCCTGGTTTATGAGGCCACCTATGAAAATTCTAGACGTAGATTTAGGTAGATTGAATATGTGGCAGGGCATGTATGTTGGGTTAACCTTGACGTGGTGAAAGAGTTAATGAGTTAAATCTGGTTCTTAGGTCAAAGAAGATGGTTTCTTTGTGTCCATGTTTTTTGGGTATCTTGTGGTATTGTGTCCATGGATTGCATGTAATGAACCCTATAAAAGGATTGGTGAAATCCATTGTAAATGGGCCCAAAGGTAAGCGATGAAGGCTTACATGGGCAGTTTTTCCAGATTTGGTCAAAGTTCTTTGAATGCAAAGTTCAAGATGGAGTAGTGTGTCTAGGTTAGAAATGTGGGTCTATAGAAAGGCTAATTTGTTGGCAGGTCAATCAAGTGTTTGACAATATATGATGAAGGTAAGTTCATATCCATGGAACTTGGAAAGTACTGCAAGGAAGCTTGAATCGAATAGGATTGTTCAGTAATGCCAAGTTGCAACAATAGTTGTGGACGTCAATAGTTGTGTTATCTAGTAACTTGGTTACCATTGGTTGCAAAAGATAGAAAGATTTAGGAAGAGGTATGAATAGGTCATCTGGTAATTACTCTTTTGTGAAATTATTCAGTTGTGATGCTTATGTTTTTTATCAGCATTCTAAGTAGGACCTAGATCAAACAGGTGAATATTTGATATTTTATGATGTTAAGGGGTGTAGACTGTGGGATCCTACTACCTACAGAATCATCATGGAAAAAGATGTAGTGTTTGATGAATTTTCTTTTATAAAAACATACATAGTAAAGGATGAAACATCCAAATAATCATTCATAGTAGAAGGGTATCTGGAAGGTATTTATTTCCATGAAAGTCTCTCAGCAATTTATAAAAACTTGTTTCTATTCATGTTGTGTTAGGACTAGTTGTGTCAGTACATCTAGATGTTAAAACTCTTTTACATAGAATTTTTTGGATAAGGAGATGTATTTGGAAGAACTAGAACAGTTGGTTCAGAATCACAACTGAAGATTTTTTTGCAAAATCAGGAATCATTGTATGGCCTAAAACATGCCACGAAAATGGTACAAGATGTTTGATTCCTTCATGGTGAGCCAACTTTTACACGAAGTGAGTATAACCACTTTTTTTTATGGTATATTCATTATCTTTATGTTATATGTTATACTTATTGCAAGCACAAGCATGGTTGAGGTCAATGGGTTGGCTAAGTTGGTTAGGACGTCGTTATGAAGGATCTGGGAGCAGAAAAATAAATCTTGGGGATGGAAATACACAAAGACAGGAAAGATGGTAAGCTTGGTTATCAAAATAGTAGTATGTGGTGAAAATAATCGAAAAATTCGATATGAATAATGTGAAACCGATAAAATCTCATTGGATTTCCATTGTAATTTTTTCTTTAGGTTTATGTCCTAACTCATGAAGAAGAAAAAGGTTATATGCCTCAAGTATTATATGCTAGTAGGAATTTTTATGATTGAGATGGGAAACGGTCGTCATTTCACATGTAGTTGATGTTTTCAGTAGACACATGGAAAAACCAGATGAAGAGCATGGAAATAGGTGCTTCAAACATAGAAGCACAAGTATCACCTACAGTGGTTGTAGTGATTTAGTCTGTGGTTTTGATTCATGAAATTTGGGTGAGAGGAGATCTACCTCAGGTTATGTCTTGAAAGAATGCAAGGATCTATTGGGTAAGTTTGGACAGGTACATGATGTGGTGGTCTGTGATCGTCAAAAGGTTGTGCATTTGACTAACGGTTCAACGTATCAAAATGGGCCGAATGCATTGGTTTTTAAGACAAGTTTCTGATGGAGGTACATTGGTCGATACTGGAGTGAATCGTGCAGGTATGTTCATGTAACAGTGGTGTTAGAGAAGTTGTGGAGCTGTGATGGTGTTTGGCTTATATTGGCTTGTAGAAAAGATGATGAATCAATTAAAGGCGTGATATATTAGGTAAATTATTGTCAAGGTGGAGATTGTTGGAAACATCCTCACGAATTTCCCATGCGGTCAAATGCACATGCATGGATCTATATTAGGAATATGCATGCATGCACTCTTGAAATGATTGTGTAACTCGTGGATCTAATTATAATGAGTTAGTCTAATTGTTTGAGAGATGCTATATATACGAGCATACCCTTAGAGGTGAGAGTGTAAGGTGTGTAAAGTGTGTGACATAATACTCTTTGTGTCTGTGAGGAGAGGATGGTTGTATGTTTATGCTAGCTATTGTAATTTTCTCTTGACTTTTTCTCGTATTGGGTTTCCACATAAATCATTGTGTCCATTGTATGATTGTTGTTCTCAGTTTAATATTGCTTGTTTATGCTCTTCTTTTATGTTCTCTTTTGTTTCCCATGTCCAATTTAATTATATTACTAATTCTAATTTGTTAATTTTTAGGCTATATTAAAAATATTTTATTATTATTTATTTAAAATTTAAATATTAATTATTTAATTATTATTTTGATCAAATTCTCTTTAAAATATTTTATTATTATTCAAATTAAATAGCTATTTATTTCTTGCACCTATTTATTCTTGAGAACAACTATGCATTTAGATTCGTAAGTGAAGCCATCTAAAATTAAAATTCACCCATACTTTTCAATACCAATACAAAGTAGTATTTAATTTGGTAGGGCTCAATACTAGTACAAAGTCGTATTTAATTTGGTATGGAAAGCCATAGTTCAATATTGACGCCTTATTAACAAAATCAAACCGTGACTTTTAATATAAACGAATTCGAATTAATTTTCAACGTATTTAATTCCGTATGGAAAGTCATCTAAAAAGAAAAAGTCTTATTTTTAATACCCCTCTGGATTTGAACCTGTAACCTCTTAAGAGGAAGCACATGTTCTTAACCATTAGAGAATTCGATATTGAAAACCATAATTTAATATTGAAGCCATCTAAAAATTGATCCATAGTTTTCAATACCAATACAAAGTCATATTTAATTTGGTATGACTCAATACTATACAGTCGTATTTAATTTCGCATGGAAAGCCATAGTTCAGTATTGACGCCGTATTAACAAAATCAAACCGTGACTTTTAATATAAACGAATTCGAACTAATTTTCAATACCAATAAAAGGTCGTATTTAATTCGGTATTGAGAGCCCTAATTCAATATTGAAGCCATCTAAAATTGACTCATAGTTTTCAATACCAATACAAAGTCGTATTTAATTTGGTAGGGAAAGCCATAGTTCAATATTGACGCCGGACAAAATTGAACCATAATTTTCAATATCAATAAATTGTCCTACTTACTTAATTTGGTATTGAAATCCATAGCTCAATATTGATGCCATCAAAAATTGAACCATCGCTTTTCCACATCAATACAATCAAACCAACGAAATAACCATACATGACTTGTTTTCGTTTTTCTTTTTATTTTAAGCCAAGAATCTTAGACCATACCTTTCAATTTGGATACAAACAAACTAGAGCTTTCAAGCGAGGACACCAAAATCAAGCGATAGCTTTCAAATTGGATACCAAAAAACTAGTTTTTTCAAGCCATGATACCAAAGTCAAGCCATAACTTTCAATACCATTAAACTCGAACGTAAAACTCAAAGCATTCGATTGCGGGATGAGTAAAAATACAAAGGTGTCCGCAAAATATTATTTATTTGGTTTCCCTCTTCCTTCACACTTCAAGCGTTCGCTCCCCTCGTTCTCTTGCAAACACATGCTGCTTTGATGCCTGGCTGAGACAATATTGTTGGCATGTTTACGGGCATAGTTGCTTGTCATTGATGGCAAGAACAACAACGATGATGGTATGTTTACAGGCAACAACAACAACAACGATGGCATGTTTATAGGCATAGTGTGCTTATCATTGAAGGCAAGAACAACGATGGCAAACATGAAAGCAAAAAGGAACAGAAGCGGCAATGGCAAACAAGAACAACAAAGACGAGATCCATAGGAGAAGGTTCACAGGCCAAAACCTTTGAATACTTAGAAACTCTTCTAAATCGGAAGAAATCGTAAGCTTAGGAGGAGGAGTGACCATGGCCGTCGGATCACAGTCCAAACAGGAGGAGAGTGCAGAAGAGGAGAACATATCTCAGTTGTTGGATTAGAGCATGAAGGACCAACAACTGTTAGATCCAGTGGAGTTGCAAGGAAGATAAGCCCATGAGTCATTCAACACTCCAAAGTTGTGAAGGAATCCTGGCTGTCCATTGAGGGAGGACATGTGGTGAGAGATCAACATTGCACTGATTCGCAAGTCAGGAAATCAGAGATAGGAGAAGTGAAAAACTCACGAAGTCCGAGTTCTCGAAGGAGAGATTTAGACCGTTGGATCGCGGACTGGTCTGGGTCGTTGATCGGACAAGAACTGAAATGCGAAGTCTTGAAGTGCGAAGAGAAGATCTGGGTCATTAGATCTCAGAGCATCGTGGACCATTGATTTGGTAAGCAGAGAGTTGGGGCTTGGGTCTTCAAAGAAAGGCGCGAGTTGATGTCTTATGTTGCGAAACGTGAAATCCCAAAATGCAGAAAGTGATCACAATCGTTGATCGAAGAAGGATTGTGGATCGTTGATCTGATGCAAGCGTGAGTTCTGGAATCAGAAGAAGGGAGGTGAGCCAACCTTCGACATCGTGAAGTGCATAGTCACGAAAGGTGAAGAGAAGATCTCGATCGTTGGATCACGAAGATATCTAAACCGTTGAAATACGAAAGCTCAAGGATCGTTGATTTAAGGTGGTTGGATCTGATCTGCAGAGCGTGAAAGAACAAATTTGAACCGTCCATTCAAGAGAACCGTCAAGATCTTGAGATTGACGGTCCTGTTTCATTGCAGGGATTGAAGGTTCGCGAGCTTTAAAATGTTTTAGGTGGGCCGCAATCGAAACCACAGTTTCGGAGAAATGACACATGGAGCTCTGTAGTGAATTGTGGGGTGAAAAGCAGGTTGCCCTCAAACCACCTTTGGACGGGTCCGCAATCGCGTGGTCAGGTGAGATCATCGCCCAATGTCATTTCGAAAGAAGAAGCTAGAACTTGCTAGACTGAGATCGCTAAGCGCTCAAAAGTTAGGCCTGTGGTCATAGTCGAGCTCACATCAATGGAAGATTGAGGAAGGAGCTATCATTGCTAGGCTCCACCATGGAGTTTCACGAGTTGGGAGAATCGAGGCAACTCACAGCAGATAATCTGAAATGCGAAGTTGCGAAGGGTCATCTTGGTTGATGACTGGTCACCGCTAGTGGTCACGTGAAAGGAGGGGTTTATCAAGAAAAGCAAGTTCCCACTGTGAAGTTTTTCTCAGGAAGAGAAAAGGCACCAAAGGGATGAGTGCACAGAGGTTCTCTTAGTAACTGCTAGAACCAAGGGATTATATTTGCCAGAGAATTCGAGGATTTGCAGGGTGATCACTAGAGGAGATGAAGAGTCTCGAGGTAACTGCTAGTGGAATGAAAACTAATCATAGAGACGATTGACAGATAGAAAAGTGTTGAAGACTGTAACTATCAGAGAAGCCAAGGAATCTCAGGATAATGGTCACTTATGAAGAACAAACTCAGTATAATCGCCAGAGAGGACGAAGAGTTAGGTGTATGATCTGGCAGAGGACTTAGCATGATAAATATATGTAAAACAAAGAAGAGATGGTTGCTTCTGTTGAGAGTTATTCATGCAGGTAGAAGCATGTGATGCGCAGCAGCTGAAGCGCACAAAAGAGGCGTAGTGCATATTATGGAAATGCTGCACAGAGCATAAAGTGCAGAATAAAGACATAGAACATAAATTCATATCTAAGAGAGGAAGAGAAATCCAAGGTGTGCATGCAGAGATAGAGAAGAAGAACAAAAAGCTCAAGAAGATGTGAGCAAGAAGACACTGATGCAAGCAGAGCAGAGCAGTGTAGAAGAACAGTGATGAGACTGGTAAGCCATTGAAAAACACTGTATCATTGTAATAAGTTTTTGTAACGAAGTTTTTATAATCAGGGTGGTAGGGAGGTGCTAGGGAGGATTGTTTTCCTCATAGTTTCAAGTGGGTGCTTGAACACAGGGAGTCGTAGCTTCCATCGGGTTGCATTCATAAAAACCAAGGTGGTAGGGTGGTGCACGAGGGAACTATCATTCTCTTTTATACAGGTTGGTGCCTATGTGACTGGAAGTTGGTGCTTCCATCCAGTTTGTGCTGGAACACTCAAGGAATAGGTGCTTCCTTCTAGTGGGTGCCAGAGAAAATAGATAGTTGGTGCTCTCAGCAAGTTGTCGATTGTAAAACAGAGGTGGTAGCCTCAAAAGGAGTTGGTGCTTATAAGAATGATAATGTACAGAAAATAAAGACTACTTATCATATCAAGAAGAAGAGGTTTTTCTTTTATGGGTTTCCTCAAGAAATATATGTCTCTGTATATTTCATGTGTGTAATTGATGTTGAATATTCTATTTCTTACTTCCTTGCATTATTTTGATCATCATTGAGTGGTCTGTAAAGAGTTTAAAATGGTCATAATTGTTTAAGCACAGTGACAACTGATTCACCCCCCCTCTCAGTTGTCCAACAAATATTCACGAGCGTGTGCTCCAAGTAGGCAATAATTTCCAGAAATATCATGGCACATGTGACGATTTCTAGTCTTATGCAATAGGCAACCCAAAGGTTAATGACTTCTTCAACGAAGCCATGGTCTCCCTCACAAAGATGGATATGAGGGGGATTTTGGCTACTTGAGGTGGCTTTCAGGACGTCAACACGCTGGTCGACGTGGGGGGAGGGCATGGAGAAGTGATCGGTAAAATCATCATTGTGTATTCTCGTATCCACGCCATCAATTCTGATCTCCCTCATCTCTTTGCAACTGCACGAACTCTTCCAAGTATTCTTATTTTGCTATTTTAGTGGTCTCAATGGTTAAAAAAACATTTTCTATTTCAGTGAGTTCAGTGATTCTTATTTTGTTGTTTTAGTGAGCTCAATGGTAAAAAAACATTTGCTATTTCAGTGAGTTCAGTGGCAAAAACAACTTATTTTAATAAACCATATATAGTAGTGTTAAATAAGGAAATAAAAAATAAGTGAAAATATTTTCTATTTGAGTGAGTTCAATGGTAAAAAAGAATTTATATTATAGGGAGTTCAATCGTAAACAAATTTCTTTAAAAAACCATATATAATAATGATAACTAGAGAAATAAAAAAATGTAATAAAGTGCTTTTGTAATAGAATAAATATTACATTTTAGTTATGAATATGGTGCTTGACATAATAAGACATATGTAATAGTGATAAATAGAGAAATAAAATATATGTAATAAAGTGCTTTTGTAATAGAAGAAATATTACATTTTAGTTATTAATATGGTGTTTGACATAAAAAGGCCTTGCTACATTCATCTAAATAATTTGATTATTATTATTAAAACTCTTTTCAAAATTTGATTATTATTATTATTATTGAACCGTCCATTCAAGAGAACCGTTAAGATCGTGAGATCAACGGTCCCATTGCATTGAAGGTGCGTGAGATTTAAAATGTTTTAGGTGGGCCGCAATCGAAACCACGGTTTTGGAGAAATGACACATGGAGCTCTGTAGTGAATTGCGGGGCGAAAAGCAGGTTGCCCTCAAACCACCTTTGGACGGGTCCGCAATTGTATGGTCATGTGAGATCATCGCCCAATTTCATATCGAAAGAAGGAGCTAGAACTTGCTAGACTGAGATCGCTAAGCGCTCAGAAATTAGGCATGTGGTCATTGTCGAGGTCACATCAATGGAATATTGAGGAAGGAGCTAGCATTGCTAGGCTCCACCGCAGAGTTTCACGAATCGGGAGAATCGAGGCAACTCACAACAGATAATCTAAAATGCGAAGTCGCGAAGAGTCATCTTGGTCGATGAGTGGTCACCACTAGTGGTCACGTGAAAGGAGGGGTTTATCAAGAAAAGAAAGTTCCCATTTTGAAGTTTTTCTCAGGAAGGGAAAAGGCACCAAATGGATGAGTGCACAGAGTTTCTCTTAGTAACTGCTAGAACCGAGTGATTATATTTGCCAGAGAATTTGAGGAGTTGCAGGGTGATCACCGAAGGAGATGAAGAGTCTCAAGGTAACTGCCAGTGGAATGAAGACTAATCATAGAGACGATTGATAGATAGAAAAGTGTTGAAGACTGTAACTATCAGAGAAGCCAAATAATCTCAGGATAATGGTCACTTATGAAGAACAAACTCAGTATAATCGCCAGAGAGGACGAACAGTTAGGTATATGATCTGGCAGAGGACTTAGCATGATAAATATATGCAAAACAAAGAAGATATTGTTGCTTATGTTGAGAGTTATTCATGCAGGTAGAAGCATGTGATGCGCAACAACTAAAGCGAACAGAAGAGGCATAGTGCATATTATGGAAAAGTTGCACAGAGCATAAAGCACAGAAGAAAGACATAGAACATAAATTCATATCTGAGAGAGAAAGACAAAGCCAAGGTGTGCATGCAGAGACAGAGAAGAAGAAAAAAAAGCTCAAGAAGATGTGAGAAGGAAGACACCGATGCAAGCAGAGCAGAGCAGTGTAGAAGAACAATGATGAGACTCGTAAGACATTGACAAACACTGTATCATTGTAATAAGTTTTTGTAACAAAGTTTTTATAATCAGGGTGGTAGGGAGGTGCTACGGAGGATTGTTTTCCTCATAGTTTCAAGTGGGTGCTTGAACACAGCGAGTCGTAGCTTCCATCGGGTTGCAGTCATAAAAACCAGGGTGGTAGGGTGGTGCACGGGAGAACTATCATTCTCTTTTATACAGGTTGGTGCCTATGTGACTGGAAGTTGGTGCTTCCATCCAGTTGGTGCTGGAACACTCAAGGAATAGGTGCTTCCTTCTAGTGGGTGCCAGAGAAAACAGATAGTCGGTGCTCTCAGCAAGCTGTTGATTGTAAAACAGAGGTGCTAGCCTCAAAAGGAGTTGGTGCTCATAAGAATGATAATGTACAGAAAATAAAGACTACTTATGATATCAAGAAGAAGAGGTTTTTCTTTTATGGGTTTCCTCAAGAAATATATGTCTCTGTATATTTCATGTGTGTAATTGATGTTGAATATTCTATTTCTTACTTCCTTGCATTATTTTGATCATCATTGAGTGGTCTGTAAAGAGTTTAAAATGGGCATAATTGTTTAAGAACAGTGACAACTGATTCACCCCCCTCTCAATTGTCCAACAAATATTCACAAGCGTGTGCTCCAAGTAGGCAATAATTTCCAGAAATATCATGGCACATGTGACGATTTCTGGTCTTATGCAATAGGCAATCCGAAGGTTAACGACGTCTTCAACGAAGCCATGGTATCCCTCAAAAAGATGGATATGAGGGGGATTTTGGCTACTTACGATGTCTTTCAAGATGTCAACACCCTGGTCGACGTGGGGGGAGGGCATGGAGAAGTGATCGGTCAAATCATCACTGTGTCTTCTCATATCTAGGCCATCAATTATGATCTCCCTCATGTCATTGCAACTCCACGAACTCTTCCAAGTATTCTTATTTTGCTATTTTAGTGGTCTCAATGGTAAAAAAGCATTTTCTATTTCAGTGAGTTCAGTGATTCTTATTTTGATGTTTTAGTGAGCTCAATGGTAAAAAAACATTTGCTATTTCAGTGAGTTTAGTGGAAAAAACAAATTATTTTAATAAACCATATATAGTAGTGGTAAATAAGGAAATAAAAAATAAGTGAAAATATTTTCTATTTGAATGATTTCAATGGTAAAAAGGAATTTCTATTCTAGGGAGTTCAATCGTAAACAAATTTCCTAAAAAACCATATATAATAATGATAACTAGAGAAATAAAAAAATGTAATAAAGTGCTTTTGTAATAGAAGAAATATTACATTTTAGTTATGAATATGGTGCTTGACATAAAAAGGCATATATAATAGTGATAACTAGAAAAATTAAAAATATGGAATTAAGTGCTCTTGTAATAGAAGAAATATTACATTTTAGTTATTAATATGGTGTTTGATATAAAAAGGCCTTGCTACATTCATCTAAATAATTTTATTATTATTATTAAAACTTTTTTCAAAATTTGATTATTATTATTATTAAAATTTTGTTTTTGAAGGATTATTTTAAATTGTTAGTATAACAATAAAATCAATATAAGGAGGGAATATTTTATCTAAAAAGTTAATATAAAATTAATATAGAAAAGGAATATTTAGCCCTAAGTTAAAATGTTTCTTAAATACAAATTGCATTGTAATTAAGTGTAGTATAGTTGAAATTAATATTAAAATTTATTAAAAGATATACTTTTAATAAAAATAGTTTCAAATCATTTATTGATTTGGAGTTAAGATTAAAAAGTGATTGTAGTTTAATCAGGATTAGTTTTCTAAAACAATTGCAAGTGCCACTGCAATGGTTATGTCCCTGCAGAGAAAAAAAAAAAAAGCTTTTTGTGTGTATTATGATAAAAACTTAATATAGTTCTGAATAATTGATGGTTTGGTTTTCTGAAACTTGCTTGCCAAAACGTGGGTAGACACCAAACAAGGCGGCACGTGGTTATATGGTACAAAGTTATGGTAACTCAGTTTGTATAAAAAAAATTAAAATAAGCTTTTTTATATTATATTTAAATATAAATAAATAAAAATACTAAAATCATGACAATGTTACACTACAATCTTATAAAATTGGAAAAAACTAATATATAATATATATTTCCAAAACAATTTACTAATGTTTAGATATAATAAATAAATGTTTAGTAAAATAAATAAAACCAAAACATTAGATATGATTTTTTAAGAAAATATTTTTTGTTATTTTAAGAAAAGAATTAAATGTCCTAAAAGATTTCTGAATTAGGATTTGCAAATCTTCTCCCACTTATGAAATTTTTAATGACACATTTCAAAACCAAACCATACTCTATATACTCTGAAAAACAGTCCTTTATAATACTATTTGAAAGTTTTTTTTATGGCTGGGCATTGTCAAATGAAGCATCTTCAAAATGGTGTCAGAATTGTCAATACAAGCTACGCTATGGCTGGAGCAGAACATGTAAGTGCCAACATGTCTGTATGGACTTCTCTTTGTAACCCCATCTGACCACTTTTGAAAATCAAACACACAGACTTTATTTTTAATTTAAAATTATAATTTGAAAATAACTCATATTTTTTATTTTATTTTTTTTTAATTTCCTAATCATTTTGGAAGGATAATGCATACTACATATTTTCAAAAAGTTAAATTTAGAACCATTTAGATTTAACAACTTAGCATGCACTACTTACATGTGATATGTCAATATCAAGATCCTACATAATTTTGAAACTGAAACTCATCTTCTGGAATCAATTAAAAATTAGAAATTAAAGTGTGCTTAATTAAATTATAAATACTTTTGAATTTTCCATGATAAAAAGATTAAATGCGTACCTTTCAATTAGAAATTATAAATTAAAGTATAAATACTTTTGAATTTTCCATTATAAAAAGATAAAATGTGTATCTTTCAATTTGAAATTATACCTGACTTTTCAATTTAAAAACTATTGTCGTTGTGATATACAACTATGTATCTAAATGCTACATAGTTCAGTAGTTATTGTATGTGCGAAAATTGCAGTAAGCATTCCGGGTAAAACTAGCCAGATTGAGATTTGTGAGGAGATAAGGAACGGAATTGTCACAGTATGAGGAGTTCCTATATATATAAGACATCAACCTAAGGAGTTCCTACATAACATAAAAAAATAATTAAAAAAAAAGTCGAATTCTGGATCTGAAGGACAGAGTATGACCTCGTCTACTAGAAGCACGAGACTCCCAAAAGCTGCTTTACCAGGTTAGACAACAATATAAACAAGTGTCAGGGAAGTGTTCCCGTGGTGCATATACAGAGGAATGTCGTCCACGTTTCTCACTTATCAGTAGTGTCAGGGATACATTCGCTTGGTGCATATGAAATCTACCATGTTTATATTGCATAGTGGGAAGCCAAGTGTTTCACATTTTATGATATATTCTACGTGTTATTTCAAAGGCAGGAGTGATGGAGGATGGCCATGAATATCATCGCCTTAGGAACGAGCCCTTCTTCTTATAATGCCTCATTTGTCTCCCTATCCGACCTGGTCTGCCACCATAACTTGGCGTCAGCATAAAAATACGTCACTGTCGAAGGGAGGGCGCTGTAAATCATAAATTGTTCTTAATAAAACAAACAGTTCGAGACCCCGGTTTTGGGATTCGACCCCTTCTCCACATACTATTTTTTTTTTCTAAAGTGACAGTTACATTTGCAACAATTGCAGACTGTTTGCTTGTTCACTGGGCTTGGGGAGATTGGTATTACATCTCCACTGGCTGGTTGGTGGGCTGAGGCAAAGGTTTAACTGGTAAGCCAAATTCAGTTTTTGATATAGAGTACAGAGGCACATCAAATTCAGTTTTTGATGTAGACTACAGAAACACAAAAAAATAGATTAAACGATTAAAGGACTTACTATTTTCTCCGGTATGGCTTTGTTCCTATTTTCTCTCGTATGGCTTTGTTCCTCCAGCGGAGTAATCTGAAAATAATATTGTTGAGCCCAATATTGTTAATCCCTCTTGTGAAAGCAGTGGACACCTCTTGTGAAGGCGGTGGAGAAGGTGGCCAGAATATTGTTAATCCCTCTTGTGAAAGCGGTGGACACCTCTTGTGAAGGCGGTGGAGAAGGTGGCCAGAGAGTTGTGCATGATGGCCGCAAGTTGTGAAGGCGGAGGAGGCCGAGGTGGTGGCATTAATGAAATCCAAGCAACATGAAAAATCATTTGTCAAAGATTAAAGCATTGACATAAGTGACTGTCAAGCATCCATCATAGAAAGAGTTTCATAAACTTAGATTATCTAAAATTACAAATATAAACAAAAAGTGCATATCCATTATGGCATAAACTTAGGTTATTTAAAATTACAAAAACAAATAAAAAGTGCATATACATCACGGAAGAAAGTGCATGTGCACTAGCATAGCCGCTAACTCGCAGCTGGTGAACGCGGAACGGCCCATAAATAAAAACTCTCGCGTTAAAAAAAAACCAATGAAAGCCAATGCATGAAGAAACTGCAAACTTCTCAGCCCATCACATAAATAGTGGCTAAATCTCACACAGAAAACAAACCCTCCACATCTCAGCCACTTACTGACAATTGAAGAATTCCAAAAGTTAATTATTTAAACATGGCAATCATATGATGTTACAGTAATTTTTTAATATGATTAAGTAAATGTTAAAAAGTAAATAGGTTAACGGATGCATTTATAAATGCAAAGAAGTTATCAACAATAAATCTAACTCATTGATTTTGGAGGACGACTAAGAATATGCCAGCATCTTCAATGCATCTCGAGTAAATTAAGCACCGAAGGAATCAATTTTTGGCTCTATATATACTAGCACAGCTGCTAAGTCGCGGCTGGAGAATGCCGAAAGGTATGGGCTGGTACATGCAATTTTTTCCCTTTTTTCAACTTAATTTGGACTTGTATATGCATTTCTTCCTTCTTTTTAACTCATTTATTTGTATGGAGTGTTCATCCAAAACAGTCTCATTATTTTATGTAATTAAACATAAAGACAATCACATTTAAAAGAGTGTGATTATTTTATGCAATTAAACATAAAGACAATCACAATTATATAGTTGTTGATAAACCCAGATATACATATTTCATTTACAAACCCTAATGAGAATTCTAATTAAAATTTGAAAATTTGAATTTGTAAATAAAATAAGTCCTAAAAAAATTATGTTTAAATTTGTAAACAAAATAAACTTAAAAAAAAATTAAAATTAAAATTATGTTTGTTGTNTTTATAAAACAATTATCATTAAAATTTGGTATTCAATTTGTCTTTGGTTGAAAAATAAAAAGATGAATCTTGAGTGGAAGGAGGTGATAGTCCATTAATTAATTAATTAATTAAAAAAATGAATGCAATTTAATTTTTTGTCTAGATTTCATTTCTTCATTGAGCTAACTTTTTGGAATCCTATACTAAGTGAAAATAAGCTTCATCGCAGTACATTTTGAGCATTTCAAAGATTCAATTACAAAAAAAACTTCCGGAATTACTTTATTAATAAAGTGTTTTGAAAATAAAATAAAATTAAATGTTAATATTCATGAATGAATCAAATATACCCTAAACCTAGATCAAATTCAAGTATCTTTTGCCCACAAAAAAACCAGCAGATGTTCGGTAAAGCTGATGACGTGCGTCGGGATTTACCAAGTGGTCAGGTCGGGTTAAAACCATCAATTATCCCCGGCATCACATTGAAGACTGAATCCATAAGCATCACATTGAAGAATGAATTCAGAAATAATCATTGAAGACCAAATCCAGAAATAATCACTGCCGTAAAACTAATCAAATCCAAAAATAATAAGTGTTATAAAAGAGGTAAAATCCAGAAATAATGAGTGTTGTAAAACGGGTAAAATCCAAAAAACCCAAGAAAATTGAAAAAACATATAACCAAAAGAAAAGAAAGACAAACATGTACTTCGATTTAAAGATCAGTGTCAAACAAGTGACATCAAACGTTGTACAGTTCCAAAACGATTGAATATTAAGTTTTTTTCGCATTGAAGGTACGCAGACTTGCAAGTTGGGACCACTTGGTAAACCCTTTCGGCCTTTTAAAAGCTTATCTTATACCACCTTCGGGATTCGATCTCTGGCTGTCCGAGTAGAGGGCAAGAGATTCTTCGGCCTTTCTTTTCCTTTCCATCAAAGCTACGCGATGACTCCACATTCCTTCCCAGCAATGCCGCCTCCTCCGTGGTGCCTAATCCTTTCAACGAATTTATGAAAACCTGCTCTATAATAGCATAAAATGGAGGATGAAATTGTTGAGATTCCACCTCGCACCACAGCTTTCTTTACCTATGTTCTTCCCAACAGATCGTAGCTACCACCATCTCCTTGGTATTTCTTAGCCAAATATTTCATTATTGTTCTCGACTCTGCGACCACAATCACAATTATTATCAGAACACAGTCCTATTACAGGCAATCGATTGGGTTGCGGGTTCCTATTATTCCACCTACCATTGCATCTTAGGATGCCTGGCACCATAGATTACCATGCACTTGTAGAAACGATGATCTAATATGAAACACTCATTCAATATGATCCGTGGACAGCTAAATGAAAATGAAACGCTCTTAGTTATCAAAGTAATTTTTAAATATGATTAGGTAAATGTAAAAAAGTAAACACATAAAAGGATGTCTTTATAATAGCTAGAAAGTTAATGATTGAAATCACGGCCATTTATTTTGTGTGACTACTAAGAATATTCCAGCCATATTTAATCCTGTCCATAGAAAACTTATTAAGCACTAAACCCCTATTAAATCTTCCCATTGTCAATAGGTGTACATATTTTTTTAAATGTGATGTGTTAATTCCATATTAAATTAAGGAGATAAGGAATCAATACTCAAAGCTTTATAGTTTGATATTGATGGTATTAAAAAAATAAATAAACAAACATAATTGATTCTCTATCTCATATATTGAAAAGGAAATATACATATATAGGCTTTCTAGAGATGAACATATCCTTTAAAAAATCATATATAAATTGGACAAAACCTATCCAATTGAGTGTTATTGGTGTCACTTATCTAATAGATTATATCAACCATTTATCTACACTCTAACAATTTCAAAATCTATTGACAACATTGTAACAATTTGCGAGCAATTGTATTTCTTCATTTGTTTCTAACACTCTTCATTAATGGAGCATATCTCTACATATTAAAAACATTGGCTTTTCCAAAGGCTTAGTGAGTATGTGAGACATATTCTCATTTTTGTTAGAATACATCATATAGGCTTTCTAGAGATCAACATATCCCTTAAAAAATCATATATAAATTGGACAAAACCTATTTAATTGAGTATTATTATTGTCACTTATCTAATAGATTATATCAACCATGTATCTACATGTTAACAACCTCAAAATCTATTGACAACATTGTAACAATCTGCGAGCAATTGCATTTCTTCATTTATTTATAACACCCCCCATTAATGGAGAAATGAATTATCGATGATATCTAGCATATCTCTACATATTAAAAGCTTTGGATTTTGTAAAGGCTTAGTGAGTATATGAGACATATTCTTGTTTGTGTTAGAATACACCAAATCAATTTCTTTTGATTGAATCATTTCTCTTAGAAAATGATGTTGAGTTTCAATGTGTTCTCATCTTTCATGATAAATTGGATTATTTGTCAATTTCATTGAACTTTGATTTTCACAATTGATAGTTGTAGGTACTCCTTTCCTTTCTCCCATGTCTTCAAAAATGAACCTTAGTGTTATACTTGTGTTTTTCACCATAAGCTAAACAAAGATACTATGAATTTGAAATGCACTTCAACTAGGATGAATTTTCTCATCAAAACCTTGGCCACCCTTCTTCCTCGTAAAAGAGTGACCAACCACAATTTCCTCATATAATATATGTGGTTGGACATGGGTTTCTTATATAAAACCCCTTTGAAATGGAGAGTTACGAGAAGATTAGATGGGTATCGGTTGGAAAAAGCTCATAATTGTGCATGGAGTGTATTCACTCCACTCACATGCCATGCAGTTTTTTTTTATCTCCTCAAGAATATATAAGAATGAGCCAAAAGATAGGGGAAGAGTCTAGTCGTGTAAATAACAAAATCCTTATGCTTCTAAATGGGAGAATGAATCATTGGTTTATAGTTTTCTGCAATTGTTTAGTGCTCAACATAAACATTAGTGAGGTGCGAGACATATTGGCTATATTACCATGATATGGTTCTAGATTATGTGTGTTCAACAGTGGTGAAATCATGGCTAATGAGATGGAATTTGAATATTGGATCTAGGAGTACGATAATATATCTCGAGGTAATCATTCTTGTTGTAATTATCTTTTGATAAATATAGATATACATTCTTTCCCCAAAAAATATCTATGTGTATGCAAGTATTTTGTGTATTTACTAAGATTTTGTTGATCTAGGTAAGCTTGAGTTCCTAGATTAGGGATTTATTCATGCAATATTCCATTTAATGTCTTATCAAAGAACGAGGAAGGTTTTTCTTGTTTGATGATTATGTAGGTAAGTTGGTAAATAAATAGTGTTGGAGTTGGATCTATTGAGAATTCATTGCATACATTGGACAACCATCATGACTAAGGTATGTTTATCCTTCCCTATTTCATTTACTTATGAAACTTCATGATTCATCTCAAGAGAAATATGTATGATATATATCCTCCCTCCTTTCCATTGCATCACACATGTGTTATGGAATTTAAATCTAGAGGGTTACAATGGTAATCGCACTTTGTACAATGAAAATTATTGATAGGTCATGGATTTCTAGTGGTGTAACTAGTGACCCATTTCTGTTTGATGGAGAAATGAACAATGACCTCCCTTAAAATATTATTGAATTTTGAAAAAAATAATGTGTCTCATCTTTTATCTCTTGTATGTTCTTCCTAACAATGTAGGGTGGGAATTAAGGATATAACACATGTCCCCTAATGTGTGAGGTCAATAAATGAATGGATGCTTGAAACAAATTATAATAAAATGTCATAAATGTAAGACAACCTGAGGAGAGAGAAAATAGATCAAGAATCTGAGGATTAACTATAATCAAACACCAAGGATATAGACATATATAAATCATACCCAAGGTAGAAATCCCTAGAAGAATAAGAGAATCAAATCATGACTGCAAAAAAAATACACTGTGGATCCATGACATGAAATGAAAGACCATGGCCATGAAAATAAATACATGGTGGATCCATGTAAAATAAGTAATGATCATAGCCACCAGAAAATACAAGGTGGATATATGTCACAATGTATACATTAGGAAGACAATGAGCACTAAGAAGAGTGCCCTCAAAGTCTTAAAAGTATTCATATAGAAGTGATATACTTCATCACAACTTGGGAGTGGTGATGTGAAGAAGTGATGTGGTCCCAAAACCAATGTCTTCATCCCAAACCACGATGGTACAATTCTACAACATCAAAATAAATGAGTTGATGTCGAGCATGGTAGAAACTGTGTCATGACTACTCATTAAGGTATACAATTAACAAATGCAAGGGAATCATCGATGATGAAAATGGACCCCAACGTACCTAGTAAAATATATCAAGTATGAATAGAGGATCAAGTTGAGTTCTTTGTTTCTCTTTATTTCTGATGGCATTGCAAGTGTCAAGTTGGGATAAAGAGTTTAGAGATCAAGCTCAGATTGAAAGCACCGATGAAAAAATTTGAAACTAGGTGCATCACACTTTTTCTCCCTCTCTCTCTTTATGATTAGTTAAACTAATTTCAAAGGGATGTTAGTGTCCACTTGTATTTTTCTATCTTGGTATAAGGGTGTGTAATCCAAGGGAAATTTCACCTGTCTACAGGGGAATATTTCCATAACAAAATTTGACGACTCCGTTCGGGAACAAATTTTCAGTTTGTTCCTTGGTTTCTCCATGACCTTTGTCTATATTTAGATACTATTTGTTGATTTAATATGTATTTATATCTTTTTTGTATTTTGTAAGTTGTCTCAGAGAGCCTCTCACTTAATTTTCCTAAGTTATTGAGATTTTTGAGCCTTTTTCTCAAACTTTCTTTAGAACTAGCACCTCCTTACAATTCAAGTCAAAGCATTGTTACTTGATTGACACTCCCCTAGAGTCTACTAGGGAGCACTACAACTCTCTTGTGCTTTGGTTACTAGAGCATCATTTTTCCTTTCCTTAGGAAATTGCATACTTTCTTGCTTGTTAGGTATAGTATTTGGATATCTTTCTCTAACTCAGATCTTATTATGTCTTAGAATTTATCAATTGTATTTTATCCCAAACCACAATGGTGAAATTATACAACATGAAAATAAATGAGTTGATGTCGAGCATGGTAGAAATTTTGTGATGACTACTCATTAAGGTATACAATTAACATATGCAAGGGGAATCACCGATGATGAAAATGGACCCCAATGTACCTGGCACAATATATCAAGTGTGAATAGAGGACCCCAACGTACTCATACAATTAATCGATTAGAAGTCAATGGTGTAAATCCACTGTCTATCGCAATGTGCCTGCCATTGAGGACTGTAATATCCAAGATACTAGTTGGTTTATATATCCCCCATGGATAATTTGTTGAATTTGATATGAAGAGATACATTGAAGGAGGGTTGATTTGTAATACTATAGAGAAATCCAAAGAACATTCACAAAGAAAGACAAAAACAACAAAAAATATGAGTAAGTAAAATGAACCATTCATCTTATTTAGTAGAATAGGCAACCTTTATATAGGATAGGCTGAGCATATAATGGTTGTAATCAAAAGTGGAGAAATTCTAACTAACCAACAACTAGAAATGGTCCCAAAAAACCTAACAACTATTAGAGTTGACTAGTTCCTAGTGGTTGGGACTTGTGCCCAACCTCCTAGGTAGAGATGTGCTCCATATGGCCTTTGTGGTGAAGTGCACTCCATATCGAAGGAGGTGCACCTTTGTGGTAGCACCACGTTAGTCTACCTCAATATGTGTGCTCTCCTACTTGCGGAGTGTGCTTTCTAGCCTACCAAATTTCTCCCTATTTAATCCTTGAAGTGTCTCGTATTTTGTGAGAAACTATGGAAACTAATGAGACATGGAAGAATGTGATATTTGTTTAGCTTGGGATGGAGTTTGACCCTTGTGACCCACTTTAAATGAAGTGTTATTTTGATTGCGAGTAATGGTTATGCGTGTATCTATTATTGTGTCCTGAAGGAGAGGTAGTTGGAAATCTGGAACCAACTCAAAGGGGTGCAAAATGGTGACGACTTCTTCCAGGAGGGGAGGCTCATAACATTTCAGTGTGTTAACATTTACCACATTGTGAATACCCAAATGTGGTGTAAATTTGAAGTGATACGAATTGTCTCCAACTTTCTGCAAAAATGTGTAAGGACCATAGTGAAGGGGTTTCAATTTGTGATAATGTTGGGAATGAAAGAGTTCGTGCTCCATGTGAAACCATACCTTGTCACTAGGGGAAAGAGAAAGTGGCTTCCTATTCACATCATGAAGAGACTTATAATTTTTTTGGGAATCTTATAAAGCCTTAGAAACTTCATCTTGTTTATGAGCCAAGGTTTCCAAAAAAGATGAGGTAGAGGTTTTCTCTTTTTGTTTTCGAGGAGTACCAGAAGGTTGGAGCTGTAAACAAAACTCATAGGGGGTAGCAGGTTGATAACCAAAGAAATATTCAGAAGGGGACAAGCTAGTAGAAATATTAACTACCCTATTTTAACTGTACTAGACAATGTGGAGGATGGCATCACATTGTTTAGACTTGGTAAACTGAATGCAGAGGTCATGGACTGGGCTGTGGTTAACAATTTTAGTTTGTCCATTCATATGAAAATGAAAATAACTGGATTATTTTAGGTAACACCCCAAGAGAGACCCGAGATTTTTCCAAAATGTATTGAGCAAATGAGCATCACAATCAGAGATAATGCTTGAGGGGAGACCAAAATGAGTCCACACGTGAGTGAAAAGGAGATCCGTAGTTTTAGCAACAAAAGTAGTCTTAGTGCAAGAAACAAAAATGGTTATTTTTGAGAAGTGACACACAACCACCCAAATGGCATCATGATGATGGAATTTCATGGGAATACTGGTGATGAAGTCCATATAGATAGATTCCCAGGGACGTGAGGGAATATGTAATGGCTGATACATGCCATACTTGTGGTTAGGGGACTTAGGTTGACTATAGAGAGTACAAGGTTGGATAAATTTCTCAAATTGGTGTTGTAAAGCATGCCAAAACAAGTGGCATTGAATATGTTGAAGTTCCCACCATAATAGAAGATGTGGGATTCACGAATGACAAAAAGGTGATCATCAGTAGTAGGAACACATAGCTTTTCAAGCTTATAAAACCATTCATCCTCAATGTGGTAGTCTAGGAAATGGTTTTGGTTAATGATAGTAGGTTGTTGCAAGGTATTCCAAATGGTACTAAATAAACGGCCAGAGGCTTCAAATATTCATAAGAAACACAACGTAAAGAAAATATTTGAAGTATATGAGGAGGGGGGCAACTAAGAAGATAAACCATGTGATTGGTGCCCCATTTCTTATATTTGATGACGAAGTGGAATTGTTGTAGATAATCAACCCACTTCAAGTGACGTTGTTATTGGAACTTAGACTGAGAAAAAATAAAAATCAAAGGGTGATCATCAGTATGAAGAATGGTCTCCTTACCGAAGATATCGTAGGTAATGTAATGTTGTTTGGCTTGAACCATTGTCTTAGAATGATAAGAAATGGGATTTCCTCCATGTTTAAGAATTGCACCAATTGCAAGTTGAGAGGCATCAGTCTCAATTTCAAAAGGTTGTTTAAGATCACGTAAACAAAGGATAGTTGTTGAACAAAGGACCTTTTTAAGGAAGTGGAACTGCTCCTGAGCCAACAGAGTCCAAAGAAAAGTGGAATGATTGGACAAATGATGAAGGGGCTTGGTTAGGTGAGAGAAGTGAAGAATGAATTTCCTATAAAAATTGATGGCACCAAGAAAAAATTTAAGGGACAACACAGACTAAGGAGTGGGCCATTGTGATAGAGAATAAACTTTTGAAGCATCAATATAGAAACCTTCATGATTTATGACAAACCCAAAATAAGAGACCAAAGTCTGGGAAAAGGAGGACTTGCATTCATTCCTAACACATGAGGGTGTTGGTGAGGCCAAAAGGCATCATCGTCCATTCATAGAGAGAAAATGTGGTTTTAGAAGTTGTTTTCCAAGTGTTAGTAGAAACCACATGCACTTGGTGATAGCCCATTGTCGGATCTATCTTTGTAAAATTCTTTTCTCTTTTGAGCTAATCAAGCAATTCTTTGACACGACGTAGAGGAAAAAAAATTTGGACGGTAATCTTGTTGAGAGCGCACTAATCAGTGACTAAATTACACTGGCCACTCTCCCTCTTGGGAATAATGAAGGTGGGGGAGGCACAAGGAGAGCATTTGGTTACATATGGTCAACATTGAGAAGTTGTTGGAGTTATCGTTCAATTTCCTTAGCATCACGAGGAGCCAAACGGCTCTAAGGGGAATTAGGAAGAATAACACCATGAATGAGGTCAATAAAATGCTCAATAGGGTGCTGAGGTGGAAGGCCTTCCAGAGGGGAAAACACATTAGAAAATTCATAGAAAACAATAGACAGATCAAATGAAATGGAATTGGGTGTCTAATCTGGATTAATAAGGTGCACAAAGAATAAGTAGAGGGATTTATTGAGGCTTAATTGGAGGACGATAGCTTGGCTAGAGAGTAGTAGTGGAGATTTAAGGGAAGAAGAGGTAAGAAAACAAGTTCAACCAAATTGTTTGACATGATAATGATGGGTTTGAGCATGATAAATGGAATCATGTTGTTCCTGGTATGGAATTCCCAAAAGAAGATCCACACAATCCAATGGAGACACATCACAAACGACAAAATCACAAAAAGGTTCAATGGAAAAGGTGACGACACATTGTTGTGTGACCATGACAGGAGTTTCATCCTTATGAACGCACCCTAATTTATAAGGATAGGGATGAGGGGTGGTGGGTATGTTTAATCAGTTCACCAAATCTTGAACTACTAAATTCTTCTAGATGCCATTATCAATAATGAGTGTAGAAAGAGGCTAGTTGATTTGGAAATTTTGGGTGAAGGGAGGGGCAGTCGAGGTAGCATTAGAATCAACAACCATAAAAATAAAAGATGGGTCTACAACCATGGTATTTTCTAAGTATGTTGTCTCAAAAGGAGGGGGTATTCAAGATGAGAACTTTGGAGTATCGACAAAAAGAGTTTTGCCAGTAGACAGATTCTATAGGACATGAAAATCAAAGATGTTATGGAAAGAATACTTATGGAATATGCACCATTTATCATACTTATGGGAGGATGTAAGAACCTAATTTTAAATTAAGCCTAAAAATAGTCATAAATTTAAACAGATAAAAATTACTTCTAATTAATTTCTTTCATTCATCATATAAGTAGCAGAAATTCATATAAGAAACAGAAATCTAAATAACAACATGCTAATAATTTTAAATATCCATTACATATTCATGAGAATGAATACCTAAAAATACTTCTGTGTGATGCTAAATTCCTGACCTCTGAATGTCCTCCCTGCTGCTCTGCCCATCCTGTTGCTTTGAACAAACTGTGCCCCAAAACCAAGTTTTCCTCCCTACCAAATAGGAATAGAGCCTATGTGGCTCCCTAGCTCCAGGATACCGTAAGGAATCCTAGGCCCCATGCCCAAAACCCCCAACAAACTGGTGCCCCCTGTACTGATCCTTCCCGACTACAGAACTCAAACTCTCTCCCCAACAAATCCAACAGAACCCTCCAAATATCAACCCCCCTCCTTTTGTAAGCCTCCCCCTCATATGCCTCCTTCCCCTTTCGTTATCCCCACATTCATCGTCTTATCCATTTATTAATGCTCCTTATCACCTCCATATACATAATCCTTTAATTTAAACAATTAAATTTATTAACCCTTTTAAATTTAATACCCATGTCATTGAATGTAATAGGTAATTAATTAATTAATTAATTAATCAAAATTATAAA
>JZKD02S1674816.1:101401-126074 GCA_000966675.3 Picea glauca
AAAGGGGTTGAGATTTTGGGTAGAAGGTTAAAAGTTCAATCTTAAGGGTCATTTTCTGCGTATAAGTTTAGAGCCCTAGCTTATTAGTCTGTAGGGTAGAATACCCAACAACAGAGATCAAGGAATCATGAGTAATTCTATAGTATGATGATAATAACAAAGACAACACACATTACTTGATGATGATCCCAATGTTGCATGGTGATAATCCCAATGTGGCATCTAGACTCCACTCAACCGATCAAACTGAAGTGTGAACTAAAGAGAATATTCTCCTAGAGGAATATTCTCTCTAAACTATAGGAGACTAAATAATGACTAATAAACATAGTTAAAACCTTAGGGAAAAGAAATCATAGGTGTGTGTGAAGTATCTCCAACACCCCCCATGAATATTACTATGGTGAAAATAAAGAATGGTTCCCCATAGCGAGGCCATGATAGGTACCCAAATACAAAATATGCACTGGAATAAAAGAGGAGAGTGGGAAAACCTCATGGGAAAAACTGCCCCTGAAGGTACAATGTATGTAAAATAAAGAACTCACAGTTGCTAGGAAACTATGTCCTTCACTCCAAGACAACTGTGCCAAGAATGGAACTTGTTCTCAGTGAAGGTCTTGGTGAAGATGTATGTAATTTCTTCTATTGAATGAAAGAAATGCAAGTTGATGATTCCCTAATGTACTAAGTCTTGGATGTAGTGCATGTGGATCTCGATGTGCTCCTTCTGCTAGCTCTGAACTATATCTCTGCAGAACTTCTGAGTGCTCTCGTTGTCACACAAGATGGTGATCGGTCGATGAAACTAAATTCCCAACTCAGTGATAAAATCTAGTAGCCACATAGCCAAAATGGTTTTGTTAACTACCCCTCTATACTCAGCCTCAACCGAGGATAGAGAAATAACATCCTCCTTATTTCTCGACCAATAGATAGGCCCAAAATAAATACTAAGTGAGTAACCAGATGTGGACTTGCGATCAATGCTATTGTCGTTCCAATTAAAATCAGTGAAACCAATGAGGTCCAATGTAGAGTCTGTTGCATAATAAATCCCAAAGGTGATGGTTCCCTATATGTATCGAAGGATACATTTTACATCCTTCCAATATAGGTCATGCGGCTCCTGCATGAACTTGGAGACTGGTCCAACTACAAAGGAGAGGTTTGGTCTGGACTTTATGAGATACATAAATATCTCCACTAGCTTTATGTATAGTGTGTTTTCAACTAGTGGAGTGTCCCCGCCATCCTCAAGTATGACTCCTGATAGGAAAGGACTCAAGGCAGACTTGCAGTCTGTCATGTGAAATTGCTTAAGGAGATCTCGTGCATACTTATCCTAATATAGTTTGATGCATGATGCATCTTGACTAATATCAACTCCAAGGAAGAAAAATAGCGGGCACATGTCCATCATCAAGAACTTATCATGCAAAATCCTCTTAACAACAACAATTGGTGAAGTCGAGAAACCAATGATCAACAAATCATCAACATACATAAGTAGGAGTAGAAGTGAATCATCCATCCTGAGCATGTAAACATTCAGGTCCAACTTACAATGTACAAGGTTATGTGACAATACGTAGGAGTCTATCTTGGAATACCATGCCATTGAGGCCTCCTTGAGGCCATAATGAGACTTCTTTAGTTGACATACCCAATATGAATCCTCCATAAATCCCTGGGGTTTCTCCATATAGAACTCTTTAAATATATCATTGTGAATAAATGCATTCTTCATGTCCATTTGATGGAATTCCCATCCCTTCTCTTCCATAATGGAAAGTTCCAAACCTATGGAATCCATATTCTCTACTGGAGCAAAGGTCTCATCATAGTCAATGTTGTGCACCTGCTGAAATCCTTTGGAAACTAGTCTTGATTTGTATTTGTTAACTTGTTCGTCCATTTCTCTCTTGGTCCTGTAGACCCATATGCACTTGAAAAGGTTCCTTCCTGAAGGAAGGGGAACCATATCCCAAGTCTGGTTCTCAACGAGGGAGTTGTACTCCTCCTTCATGGTGGATTTCCAGTAGCCTCGCCATAGGACTGTGGAAAGATAAGTAATAATGTGAGAGAGAGTGATCCAGATGGATATCAGTGGCCACCCGCCTATTCCAACTGCCAGTTTGAGTTTGGCAGTTTTGTTCCTATTTTTCGAGTCCCTGACTTCCAGGGCCGTTTTGAGGCCCTAAACAACAATTTTAGGGATCACCACAGTTTGAATGTACATGTAGTCAAGTTTGAAAACATCATGTGTATTCCTCTGGCATACCTTTCCAACAAGCTATCATAGGCCCCAAACGGAGATTGTATACCAAAGTTACGCCACTGGGAAGTTGATACACCAAACTACCCAAAACGGGGTCCACAAAAATGTTGCTTTTTCATCTTTTGTTGTTAGGGTTTTGGATTTTCTTTATGTTAATAAGTCCTTTAGAGACTCATTATAACCCATCTATTGGTGAATGTGAGTATCCATCACATCTCTTCTCAAAGATAAGCTGTCACCATTCTAGCAAGTCTATCACTCTGTATTTTTATAGTCTTTGTACATTTTTGTTAATTAATAAAAAAATTGTATTACTGTATCTCTATGTTTATGGTTGCATTTCTGATATATTTAAATGTTATATTATTGGATATATGAGATATCTCTATACATTTATTTATTATATCTCCACTCTCATTTTGGGCCAAAAATAATCTGGATCTATTGTATCAGAGGAGGCTGCTCTTGATCATTTTTAGTGCATGTCCCCGACGAGGTCTGAGTATAGGAGATTAATATGGAAAAATAAAATAAAAATAGCATAGAAGACAATTATATTAATCTGTTGCTTGAGCAAGCTCTCACTCGATAGAGGGACAAAATGATGTAGAATTTTTCCAACATCCAACAATTCTTGTCGATAACAACATGTGTGTCTTCGTTAAGAATCCACTTTGGAGGCACCTCACCTTTCAGGGTACAAGTTAATTTTGATATTACCATATTTGAGGGACAGATAGATCTGGATGCCCTAGAAAAATGGGTAAATATTATAGAAGGTTATTTCTCTATTCATAATTTCTCTAACAAGGAAAATATCACCTTCACATTCATTAAGGCCCTCCCCCATGTCAAACATTGTGGGGAAAATTACTGGGAGAAAAATTCCATAGAGTTTGGAATATATGGGTTCGAGCCCACCTCAAATTGTTTTGTGGATGCGGTAAAGGAACAATATTACCATGTTGGAAACTATGAGTATCATTATATGATATGCACCACACTAAGGAAAGAAAGGGGCCAAGTAGTTCTAGAGTTCACCAATACCTTCCATACCTTGCACACCAAAATAGGTATCAAAGACTCCAAACAAAATTTGATTCTAAAATACCGTGGGGCTCTACACATATACATCAAAACTAAAATGGATTTTTTGTACATCTCATCACTCGGTGTTTCTTATCGATATGTTTCTAAAACCGAGCATAAATGTAAGCACTAGAACAAATGAGTGTTTGGGTTTTCAAATACGAAAAAACCAAAGTATGATAAAGACAATCCTAACAAACAACCTCATGAAAACCAGTCCAAGCCACACAAAAATAATGGTCATGAAAGGGTGAAGGACACTAGAAAATGGTACGATTTCCACAAAATCCCTTGGAAAAACACCAATGAATGTCTCTCAAAAACATCATTGGTGGTTGAGATCAAAGACAATATGTCGAACCCTGATTCAGAACCTGATTAATAAAATATCGATAAAAGAAAGATCATCGACAAATATCCTACTACTATTGTCGCGAGCACAACAGTTAAACTAGAAGAACAAACAGATCCTAAAGAGGGGGGGTGCCTTTTTCATTCACGGATGGGGGTGAAGAGGACATCACTTCATTTTATTATTGATAGTGGAAGCCAAAAGAACCTCATCTTAGTATATGTCATCAAACAGTTGGGATTGTTGACAACACCACACCCACGACAATACAACATCGGGTGGCTTTGCCAAGGATGATATCTTTGTGTCATCCAACAGTGTCTATTGTCATACGACATCCATACCTTCAAGGATGAGGTATTATGTGATGCTTCCCCGCTGGATTTCTGTGACATTCTCTTGAGCCAACCATATATGTGTAATCACCATGCTATCTATGAGTCTCGACCCTATAGTGTCATTGTTACTCTGAGGGGTCATCTCTACATGATACCATAGGTATTTCCAACTATTGTCCCACCTAAACAATTCCGCTAGGTAGTATCTCATACTAAAAATTTTAGCTTCTTCACAATCTATTTGAAAGGTGAACAGAAGGATACTGCAACCACTACAACCTCAACCCAAGCACCTTCTATCCAACAAAGGCAGGTCAACAAGACAACAAAAAAAACACAAAGATTCCCTTTTCACACATACATCTCATGTAGCCCAACTGATTGAACATATTCAACCCTGCCAACAATAGGTTCGTGACATCCTTCCACATCACAACATTTCTGGCAAGGAAAGAAGCACACCAAGATTCAGTTGCAACAATCACTTTCCTCTCTCCCGTGGGAAATCAACACAATGGAGACCATTTCTTCTTAAGGAGGAAGGATTAATCTAGGTGGATATCGGTGGCCACCCACCTATTCCAACTATCTAATTTTGGTAGTTTCAGTTTGGCAGTTTTGTTCCTAGTTTTTTAGTCCCTAACTTTCGAGGTTGTTTTGAGGCCCAAAACAACATTTTTATGGATTTTCGTAGTCATATTGTAAACGAAGTCAATTCTGGCAGAAACATGTGTAGTCCTGGGTAGACCTTTCCAACGATCTATCGTGCACCCCAAATGGAGTTCATATGAAAAATTTATACCCCTGGGAAGTTGATACACCAAACTACCCAAAACAATGTCCACAAAACTGTTGGATTTTCATCTTCTGGGGTTAGGGTTATAGATTTTCTTTATGTTAAAAATTCCTTTAGAGCCTCATTTTAATCCATATTCTAGCGAATGTGAGTAGCGCATACAGATTTATGTAACGTCCCCTTCGTTACGACAACAAGCGAAGCATAAATTTTATTTTTTTTTGAATTAAGAGGCAAGAAGGAAACAACGACAATAGATTAACCACACCACAAACAATGAATAGAAGCACACAACCTAGGAAACAAGCTACTATGACACCATGCATAGGCATAAGGGAAATTGGGAAAACATGCACAAAATAACAAGGAGGAACGATTACCCACCCGATGCAAACAAGACACCCCTATAAGCTAAGGGAGAACTTCCCCTTCCCAACACAATGACATTGACGATCAAGGCTAGAACCTCAAGGTGCGTGAACCAAACGGATGAAGGCATTCCACCCATGCTCCCAAGAAACTTACCATGCTCTTCAGCACTCACACAATGCGCATCGAATCTGGCCAGGTTCTCGCTCACCGCTATCTCATAGGGTATGCCATGATCCCCTCATCAGGGATCATGCTATCCCCAGGTGATAGACAGGTCAACAACCTTGGCACCACACATCCCATATGGACCAAGGACTCTAGACAATCCGTCATGCTAGAAACCAAATATCGAAGGGAAAACCACACCCATACCCCAACAATAGGTGGAAGAAACGCCAGAGGATGAAGACTAGTGATGACGCAAGACAATATTCGACATCGTCCATGACCCAACCAATCACCCAGTTAAAATAGTCAATGATTACAATCTATTTTAACATGGGATACCATTCTAAATGGGGCATGTCTAAATTACAATTAATCATTAGTGCACCCACTAATTTAACATTAATGCAATCTATCTTGCAAGTCTAAGAAATCAATACTAGAACT
This sequence comes from Picea glauca, assembly GCA_000966675.3. Lineage (NCBI taxonomy): Eukaryota > Viridiplantae > Streptophyta > Pinopsida > Pinales > Pinaceae > Picea > Picea glauca. Next base: position 107,242 of record JZKD02S1674816.1, read on the forward strand.
CAATTATAATTCAATTTAGCAAGTCTAAAATTTTCAATCCAGTCTTTACTTCACCAATCAAATTTTAATCATTAAAACAACCCAAATGGACAATTCTATATTAATCCCAATATCCATCCAACTAGCCATTAACTTAAATAACAATAGTAACAATCTTAATGTAGAATGCTACCATTATAACAATTAATTTAGCAATAACAAGGAATTTAACATGACAATTACCTAACAATTAATATAGCAATAACAACATTAACTACATCAAGCAGAAAGTAACATTGAAACATTTATTAACTCAATAAATTACCACATGTGTCTATCTTTACTAACTGTACAAAAATGACAGTTGTCTACAAACACTAAAGGAATTTTCTAAGAAGTGTCAATGCCACAAATCCATACACATTCAATGAGAGACTAAGGCCATGTACCTAAAATTAGATTTACTGCCATATGTCTTTATTAAGATTTTATTTTCATAACTGTTAAAAGAGATTACTATCATAATCGTCTAAAGGGGTTAATTACAGGACTTGATCTTAATTAAAGTCACTCAGAACCAAACACTATAGTCGATGCAAATGCAAAAATCCTATCAAAATACTCAATACTGCTAAAAAAGGGGAGGAAAGTTGTTCCAATCCAACTATGCCAACTAGATGCACTGCTAGGTAAAGGTATAGCTTAGGAGTATGAACGTCGAGTTAGTTGTCTAGAAATATTGTCTTTTTGAGGTTAAGAGGCACAATCAACAATTAAGAAAACTTGTGGCCATTTGAATGCAACCACGGTCCACAATAAAAACCAAATTTGGGGTGAATAATTGGAAAAATGCAGTCATCAAATCTAAGGAAAATCGTTGTTCCCACGTCAGAAAAATGCGGTAAACAAACTTAATGGAAAATGTTCCCAGTCGACAACAAACTCAACAAATTAAAGGAAAACGTATCCATGCAACAACAAGTCTCAATCCACCTTTAAAGGGAAAATTATATCCACTCAACATCAACGCAGTCAACCAGACACCAATACGCTACACCATAACGGAAAAACATGGGCATTAAGGCAGTAACAATAAGGAGGTAAAATCCATGGTAATAAATTGTGGTAATTACAACAAGCTTAGGCAAGCATTTTAAAGCAAAATTGTGGTCGTATTAAACAACAAAATCAGTCACGTTTATAAGTGGCAAATGGTGGTCTGTAGTGACCTCAATTAATTAAGTAAACCTAAAAATTTTATACAATTAAACATAAATTTATTTCAATGCGTAAGTAATTCATTAATCATCGTAAACGCATATAATATTCAGCAGAAAATTAAATTTAACCATGTCATGAAATAGATTACATAAATATCACATAACTCATCAAATTCAGAAATAAAAATACCTATGCTTGATGCTAAATTCTCACTTATCTGGTTCTCCTCCCTGCTGCTTTGCCCACCCTGCTTCTTGACCAAACCCTGCCCAAACCAACTAACCACCTAGCCAGCTAGGAGCATCCTGTCCAGCTCCCTAGCTCTAGGATATCGCAAGGAATCCTGGCCCCCATTCCCAAAACCTCCGGCAACCTGGTGCCCCCTGCAATGGTTCACCAAAACTCCAAGACCGAACTCCTCAAAACCAGAAGATATCCAATAGAAATACAGACCTCCTCCAATAATTCTCCTTCCCCCAATTTTCATAATAATCTCCTGTAGGACTCTTCCCCATCAAATCTCCCCCCCTCATTCACTGACTCCCTATCCTCCATTAATTACCTTATCCTCCCCATTATTACCTTATCCCCTCCTTTATTATCTTATCCTTAACCTGTCATACGTAAAGTTTCATAATGATTAAATTAAATTTATTAATCCCCTTAATGCTTTACCTAAATCATTGAATGTGTTAAGTAATCAATCAATTAATTAATTAATCAATCAACAGTTATAACAATTAATAAATAAATAAATAATATTATTAATACTAATCATTGTTTAACTAAAACCATATTAGGAAAATTATTTATCTAATTAATTATACTTAATAATCCCTATGCAACTATTTAACTAGGGTTTTTACATACACCCACCTTTCAGGAAACATCGTCCTGAAGTTAAGGTATCTCATGGTACAAAGGAAAAGAAACATGGTTCACACATTCATAAGAATTAATTTACACTATTAGTAAGTAAGCCAAGAAAACTCATACATACGAGTGTACTTGTACAAGAAATGCATGTGTAGCTAGTACATACAAGTCTCGTGCATGTACTAATAATCAATAACTATCACCCTTATAGTAATTTATGTATGCATCCAATCCAATCAACAAAACTAGTCTTTTATAAAAGACAATAAACCAATCAAATGTTTGTGAAATCCTTTAATTACAATTATCCAGTTCAACAATTTTATTTAGACAACTGTGGTTTAGTTACATAATTATGAATATTCATATATACACATTTCCTTTTTAGAGGGAAAAAACAATAAATTCCACCATAAGAAAAATATCCATACTTTCTCAACTATTTCTACTCATCCCTCCTCCCTAACTTACTTCCATATTCATTCCTATCCTTCCTCTGCTGGACTAGCTTGGAGCGTCAACTATATTGACCTAACTCCAAATAGAACCCATAAGCAGAAGTGTCACTATCTTGACCAAGCTTCCCCAGCAGGCAACTGACAGTCATCATCACACATCTAGGGGAGCATGAGCTAACATCGTGCTCCCATGACTTTAGGTTTTGGAGGATACACGGTGGGAAATGCCTCTACCCCTCCTAATCATAACTAGGGTACACACCCTACAATGAAATATATAGTGGCACAGTGTTGCTGGGAGTTTTGTCATCGTTTATTCGGTTCTGGGCAGTCTCACCACCTGAAATCTTGCATTGGTCCACATATCATGGAAATGCATCCAAACCAATATAACTTAACATACAAATATTCATACCATAATGTTTCTCGTCTAGTGGTCATGACATCCACTTTAATCATCATTATCCCTTGGCTATTTCATAGCCCATAACCTGCAAATTAGTCTGTAACAAAAACTCATACATTTCTATGCATTATCATCATGTAATTGCATGCAATCATCATTTCAATTTGGTATCCGTGTACCAAAAACTTAATATCAAAGTTTTCAAGTTAGAAATAGATCTCATAATATCCCATAATTCAATTTCGACACCCATTCATAAAATTATCATTTACCAAATAGATTGCATCATATCCAACATCATTCTAATAGCAATTAAACATTCATAAAATTTACATTCTCACAATATGTTGCATCATATACATCATCATCAATAACGTTTAAACATTCATAAAATTTACATTCACATAGTAGATCACATTATATCCGTCATCATTAATAACATTTAAACATTCATAAAATTTACATTCACATAGTAGATTGCATTATATCCATCATCATCAATAACATTTAAACATTCATAAAATATACATTCTCACAATATATTCCATCATATCCATCATTATTCAAATACATATAACATTCATAAAGGTTCATACATCTTAAAAGTTTAAGTGTATCATTTAATAGTTTCACTGTGAGTAGAAAATAAAAGTGTAGGCCACAGGTAATCCTAGTTGTCTAAGTCAAAAGGTGGTGTTACATACACCCCACCTCTGAGAAACATATTCTCGACGTGGTCAAAAAAGTGAGGGATAGTCTTGTCGTAATGTCTCGGCATCTTCCCAAGTAGCAGATCCTAGGCTATACTTGTCCCACTAGACCTTAACTTGGTCTACCAGATGGTTCCTGAGCTATTGGACTCTACAGTCCAATATGCATAATGGTTCTACCGTGAGAGTTTCCAAGTACGATTCCTACAATTCCTTCCAAATTAGTTTATGTGATTCATCAACAACATAATGACGTAAAACAGATACATGAAAAACATTATGCATTTTATGCAAGTGGGGTGGCAGTACGAGATGATAGGAAATGGGTCCAATTTTCTCTTGGATTATCAATGGTCCTATAAATCGAGGTGACAACTTTGTCCCCTCCCTGAACCATATGGTACTCTTATTAGGCTTGATACAAATGAAATCTTGGTCTCCCACTTCATAACTCTGGTCGATCCTATGTGCATCCCCATAGCTTTTCTGCCTATCCTGTGCTTCCTTTAGTCTCTTCCTGATTTGAATCACCTGTTCCTCCATCTCTTGAATCAATTCTGGCCCAATTTTTACTCAGTCTTCGAGTATATCCCAACTCAATGATGTTCTGCATGGCCTTCCATACAGGGCTTCATAGGGTGGCATTCCGATGGAGCTATGAAAACTATTATTGTAGGAAAACTCTACCAAAGGTAGGTACTTCTCCCACCGGGTTTGATTATCCATGACATACATCCTAATCATGTCTTCCATGACTTGATTTACTCTCTCATTTTTCCCATCTGTTTCAAGATGATAAGATGTGCTTAAGTTCAATTGAGTCCCCAACGGTGACTGAAAACTTGTCCAAAACCTAGAAGTGAATCTGGAGTCCCTATCGGAAATTATCTTCTTAGGTATCCCGTGCAAACAGATAACCTCTCTTACAAACACATGTGCCACATAAGTAACATCATAAGTGTCTCTAACTAGAATAAAATGAGCACTCTTGGTTAACTTATCAACTATCACAAGAATGGCATGGTGTCTATGATATGTGAGTGGTAACCCCACAACAAAATCCATAGAGATGGCTTCCCACTTGGACATAGGAACATCACGTGGTTGTAGGATGCCTATCAGGTGATGGTGGTCAGCTTTCACTTGTTGACACGCTAGGAACTTGGCGACAAAATGGACTACATCATGCTTCATGCCTACCCAGAAGAAGAGATTCCTCATGTTTGCATACATCTTCTTCACACCCGGATGAGGACAATAAAGTGCTCTATGGGTTTCCTTCAACATGGTACTTTGAATATCCCCATCTTTAGGGATGTACATCCTTCCTCGATCTCTCAATAGTCCATCTGCTTCCAGACTATATCCTTCATACTTTGGATCTAACTGCCTCCAACTCTAGAGGTTTGAAGTAACCTCTAAATACCAATTGTCTCCTTGAAGTTGTTTCAACACATGTTCCCTCAGATTGACCTTTAAGGGTACCAAGAAGAAGACACGTGGTCTCCTACTCAAGGAATCTGTGACTGCATTTTCCTTTCCCTTGATGTATGAAATACCAAAATCATACTCACTCCATATGCTTTTCCTGACATTCAGATCCCTTTGAGTGAAGAGATGTTTTAAAATTTGATCGTCCGTTTTGAGCTGAAAGTTTCACCCCACAAGATAGTGTCTCAAAAGTTTCAAAGCTAGCATTACAGCTTCCAACTCCTAATCATGAGTAGCATAAAGCTCTTCGTGTTTCTTCAACTTCCTTGATGCATAATATGTCACTCCTCCATCCTGCATTAGCACGACCCCCAACCCTTGCTTGGAGGCATCCATGTAGACTATGAAGTCCTTTTCCATATCCAACACTCGTAGAATTGGTACACTAGTTAGTAACCTCTTAAGCTCGATGAATGCACTATCACATTCTTCCATCCATTCATACCTGACCCCCTTGTGCTGCAAAGTGGTGATGGGTTTTGCTATTTTTGAGAATCCTTCCACAAATCTTTGATAATAACCTGCTAGCCCCATGAAGCTTTTCACCTCATGGGCATTTTTCAGAACTGGCCACTCCATAATGGCCTTTACCTTTTTTGGGTCCACAGAGATTCCTTCACCGGAAAAGATATGACCTAAATAGTGGATCTCTTTCTAGAAGAAGGAACACTTCAACAACTTCCCATACAATTTGTTCTCTCTAAGGTAGGACAACACTACTCGTAAGTGTTCCTCATGTTCTCTTTCGTTCTTGGAATAGATGAGGATGTCATCTGGAAAGACTTGTAAAAAATAGTCTAAGTACTTCTGGAATACGCCATTCATGAGGCTCATGAATACTGTTGGCGCATTGTTCAATCCGAAATGTACTATGACAAACTCGTAATGTCCAAACCGAGTTCGAAAGGCAGTTTTTGGGATATCGCCTTCCTTAGTCCTTAACTAATGATACCCTGATCGCAAATCGATCTTTGAGAATACCACTGCTCCTTTCATCTGATCAAAGAGGTCATCTATTCACGGCATTGGGTACCTATTTTTCATTGTAGCACAGTTCAAGTCCCTATAGTCTATACATAATCGTAAGGACCCATCCTTCTTATTTACAAAAATTATTGGTGCACCCCAAGGTGAGAGACTGGGCCTTATTAGCCCTAAGTCCAATAACTCTTTCAACTAGATTTGAAACTCACAAAGTTCTGGTTCTGTCATCCAATATAGAGTCTTGAAAATTGGTTCTGCACTAGTTTTTAGCTCAATAGTAAAATCAAGCTCCCTCTCAAGAGGCAACCCTGGTAACTCGTTCAGAAAAACATCCTTAAATTCTGACAATACCGGGTACTGATCCAATGAGGGTCCCTTCCTTTCATTCACTGCTTCCACTACATATAGTCAACACCCTTGCCTCAAGCATCACTTAACCTTCATAGTTGAGATAAAGCATAGAGACACCTTTCTCCGTACACCCTGGATCTCCACTGGCTTTCCTTCATCGTCGACACAAAGCACCCTTTTTGCGAAACAATCTACCAAAGCTCGATGAGCTTCTAACCAATCAATTCCAATGATTATATCATACGCCCTGCGAGCAGTGACATATACCTTCAACCTGGTAGTACACACTCGCAGGTCTACTATACAATTATCGATGCTAGGTCCTATCACTTGTTTTTCACCCGAAGCTATCTCGACTTGTTTAAAGTCATCGTACTCGTAGGCTAGGAACCCACTCTTTTCTAATGTAGATGGTGAAATGAAACTATCTGTCGCACCAAAATCAAATAAAATGTTAACATTGATATGATTTAGTGTACCTGATGACTCCACCACCGTGGATTGATGTTCAGCCTGGTAATTATTAACCGCTGCATAAATCTAGTGGCTGCTACTGGCTCTTCTCATCGGGGCCTTTCCTTCTCTATGCACAAATCCTTCTTGTAACTCTAGGTAGTCATGTTGGTAATGGGGTCCTCCACATTCCCAACAGCTAACACAAGATTGAACCCGTGCACTATTTTGTGACTGTCTCTGAAACAAGTTCCTTCCCCTAGAATCCCTGCCCCTACTAACTACTCCTTGAGATGGCTGTGGACCTTCCTGCATCATTTGTGATGAACAAGATGCTGCACTCGTTGCCATTGAAATCCCTGCGGCTATTGTCCTTGGTTCAACTCTTTTACCATATGGAGGTGGCCTTGAGCCCCCTCCCCTGAGAAATGTCCTAGGGGCCTAACCTACGAATCTAGGATGATGCAGAAAGGAAGGTCTCGTACCTCCAGTTAAGTTCATGTATTCCTCCTCATAACGTGCATTTTCCATAGCTTCCACTACTGAAGACGGTTTCCACATCCGTACCATGGCCCCTATATTAGGGTTCAACCCATAGACAAATCGTTCTACCTGTCATTGGTCATTATCCATATATGAAACATACTTGACCAATTCCATAAACCTAATCTCATATTCCTCTACGGTCCTGTTTCCCTGTACTAGAGCATGAAATTCTCCTACCTGTTGTTCCTCATAGTAAGTTGGTAGATATTTCCTTCGGAACCTCTCCTCGAAAAGTTCCCAAGATAGGGTGTCTCGGGTAAGATGTTGTTTTATTTCCAGGTTGCCCCACTAGTTCAAAGCATTGTATCTTAACTGAAAAATTTATATCTTCACCTTTGAGGTGGACGCATAGTCCCTTAAGGCAAAACACCTTGTCATGCCTTCCAACCATGCTTCCGCGTGTTCACTGGCATGACCCCCGACAAACTATGGAAGTTTGATCTTCTGTATTTCTCTAGTGATGTCTTCGGGTGGAGTTCCTCCCCCTGAATCCATCAATGCTTCAGGATTACCCATTCTAGATGGTGGGGGATCCACTTCGATCCTTGTTGGTTGTCACCCCTTTAAAGTCTCATTTATGTCCTCCAAAGAGCGCAGTATGAGAGTTAGTTCCAATGATGGTGATGGCAGCGCTGGTGGTGTTGGCGGTGCCTGTGACGATGCTCCTCTACCTCAATTCCCTCGGGTCCTAACCATCCTATATGATTTATCCCACATCAACCAAAGTTATCTGGGTGAGTTCAAGGATGTTTCAGATTTGCGCAACTTAAACTAGAAAAGAGCGTTAGGCGTAAGTTTATTTTTACTTGTCTGTAAACAGATGTTAGTCTCTTTAGGGGAGATGGCTAGGTTAGGGCTAAAGTGTCTAAGCTTGATTTCTTCGCCTAAGAAAACTATTGACTCCCTCGCCTCATAACTACTCTAGCTTTGCACCATTCTCTCCAGTTCCTCTAGCATACCCTCCTAGCGCACATGAAGCCTCCTCCCTCTTATCTTGGTATAAGTCCTTATACTTTGCGTTTACAACTAATTAAGGTGACTTCCAACCCAATGTTGATTAATTACTAAAAACTAATAATCAAGGCTAAATTTAATCAACAAAGCCTATGTTTCAGTCGCCTTAATCAACACATTTAGTTAACCCATAAATTTTAATATTATCATTGGTATCCTACTTAAGTACCTAACTAATCACTTAGTTAATCCCTAATTTAATTAACCAATTGAATTAATTAATCTTCCTAATTATTCACATTAATTAGTTGATTAGTTATCACTTGTATATATATTTAGATTTAAATATTATTGTTATTAAATAATTAATATTTAACCTAAATTAAACATTAGTAATTTAAACCTTAATTAAAGATAATAACAATATCTTTAATAAAATATCTTTTTTTTTATAAAACTAAAAAAAAAGTAGAATAAAACAATTACATTACAATTAAAATAAAAAATATAGAAAAATTAAAATAATAAATGAATAAAAATAAATAATAATAATAAAAATAAAATCTAGAGTCGGGCAATGGATCCTCGCATGAGCCCCATGTGCCCCCTCTCTTTCATTCTTATCCCCTAACCCTAAAACCCTACATGCCTCCTAACAAACTGTAAATTCCTCTACCCTAACGCTCCCTCATTGTCGCCTCTCCACTCTACTCTTGGGACTGGTGCTGGTGTATTTTCAATGCTCTAGTGTCTTTAGAAAATTGATCCTGGACCTGTTGCTTTGTAGGTGCTGGCTTGTAATAGTTTTTTTTTTTGAAATACATCCTTTGTGGGCTCATCCTTTCAATGGTTTCGCGCTGGTATTTTCATTGGATTGTGATGTGTTGTGTGTTGGTGTAGGTGCGCTAGTTTTGTGTTGTGTAGCTTGCAAATCTTGGGTGCTTGGTGCTTGATTCCCAAGGATACACATTTTTGCTTTGCGCTTGATGCGTTATGATTGTGTGTTGTGTGGCTTGTAGTTTGCAGGTCGCGTTGTGCAAGTGAACGTGTACTGCGTGAGCTTTGGCTCCCTCCTTGGTGTGGGTGTTGTCAATACTTGGATTCTTTGCTTGATATTCGATGGTCGGGCCTGACATGTGTTCTTAACCTCAGTTGTATAGTTGGTGTGGTCAATTGTTAATGCTTTCGGGTGGCCTGCATCGCATAGGCTCTCCTTGGTGGCTTAGCTTTGGCACTTGTGCGTTGGCTTTCGAGTTTGGTGTTGGTGCGTTCAGCTCTGTGGTTACTGCGCCTCCTCCCCATGCCTTGGCACATGGTTTGTAGATTATTTTTTGTGGTTATTCGCATGGTGTTGGATTAACTATGAGTGTGCACTACCATGTGGGTGCGTTGGCAGCCTAGGCCATTAATATTTTGTTGCCATTGGATGTTCTAAGTTTCACTCTTGGCAAATTCTTTTATTTGATTTGAATACGAATTAATTTGTAGACAAATAAATACTTATATTGTTCTTTGTTTGTCGTTTCCCCTGACCTTAGACTTCTTCTTTTTATGAAATATAAAATTTATTCCTTCCAGGTACTCTTAGACATGTTGACTATTATGCATGAATTTCTACAATGTTCCTAAACAATTGCATAATCATCATTTTAAGATATTTTCCATGTATGCAAACTATTTGTATCAAGGTTTTCCAATCATTTAAAATTTTGTTGTTGCTTTTGTAATTTCAAGTAGAATCGAAGCGTCAAAAGACGTGATCCTCTATGAAATTAGAAACAACTATTTGGATCATAGAAGAGGGTTGATTTTTTTCTTGTGAAGGCAGTGTACTTATGTAAATGTGTGGATATATGTACAAACAATCAAACTACTTATTCAATAGACATTTTAGTCTTCAAATTTGGCTGTATTGTACAGTTTGTGTTTACACTATCATGAGTGCATTATAAATAGTTACTTCAAAATTTTATGTAAGTGACAAGGCACTATAAAACCTTCAGGGGCTTGATTGTTTTATTCGACAGCGTTGACAGCCCATCCCTTGAATTGCTTTACTTCTGTAACAACCCTGCTTAAATAGATGTATAGGATTATTAATTATAATTAATTTAATGATCTAACTATCCTAAAAGTTAGCTAAACAATAATTGTTTCTTAAATAACATTAACTAAATAATTGTTATTAATTACTTGTTCATGACTGTCAAGGATTAATTAATTATTAATTGAATCATTAATTAATTAAGTAAAGAATTAAAGGAGGTCAATAAATTATATTGTTAAATTAAAGATTACGTATTCAGGAAGGGATATGACATTAAATATAAGGACAAAATAATGAATAATGGGATAAGGGGCATTAACTACGAAAGGATAAGGTAATCAATAAATGGATAAGGAAATTAATGAAGGAGGGGGAAGTCGGTGAAGGGGTGATATGACAAGGAGAGCCTTATTGTGGAAGGCATTCTTTTATGAAGGGGGATTATCATTCTACGGGGAATTAGATTTTGGGGGTTCTCTTGGATTTGCACAGAGAGAGGAGAGTTTGAGTTATGTAGTTGGGTTGGATCAGTACGGGGCGGGGCATCGGTTTGTTGGGGGTTTTGGGCATGGGGGCCAAGATATCCATATGATATCCTGGAGCTAGGTAGTTGTCCTAGTTGGCAGGGTGGAAACTCGGTTTTGGGCAGAGTTGGTCTGTGGGTTCAAGTCGAGCAAGGCAGCAACAGGAAGGTCAACAAGGCAAGTGGAAAACAGAGGGTTAGCATCAGACCTAGGTATTTTAAAATTATGTATTTGTTTTATTCTGTTATAAAATTTTATTATTCATTGATCAATTTAAAATGCGTATGTGGTCAATTAAAAGGAATTGTTGAATTTTCTGAAATCAACTAGATATTATTGTTACAATTTATGTAATTAATGGATGTTAAATTTATATGGTCTCTACATATGGTATAAAATATTTTGTTTGAAATCTGAGCCTGAGGGCCAAAACTCCAAGCTCTAACTCCAGCTACGCCTAACCTGCAAACAAAACACAAAGATTTTAACAGAAATATAAAAAAAATAAATGCAATACAAATTGAAAATGTAAAAAAAATGAACAAAATTACCAAAGTAAAACAAGAAACTAGGGTTGTTACAATTACAAAGGTTGATTTACAGTAAATAAACCACACAAGAGCCTAATTAAAATGTGTTGGGAAATTTGTTTGAATTAGACATTCAAAGCAAGATTTAGCCCGGCTCAGAACAAAAACTGTGGCAAAGACCAAGCAAACAATAATATAGGCAAAGTGAGCATCAACTTGAAAATGTTGTATGTTGCACAAACTTCAAAGAATGATAAATAAATCTTGTTGACACTGTACAAGACCTAGCAAGATATGACTCAAATGTCTCTAACTAAAATCTAGTGTATTTAACTGTTGCAAGTAAAATATGCAAGAAGAAAAACTAAAAAATTAAATATTGGAATCAATCATGCTAATGACATAGAGTTCAGGAGCTCAGAAAGAAGCGTTTTAGAGAATAGTATTAGTTTACCTTTGGCATTAGAGGTTAATAGTCAAATGGGTAAATCAATATGTAGATCCATATATAGAGCGTGAAGACTGGAATTTGAGGCATAAAATGAGAGACTGTATCAGTTTTGACCGAGGAAGCCAGAATTCCTTTTGGTTACATTATCATAAACATTAAGGAACATTGCAGAGATTTGTTTCATTCAAATGAAAAAAAAATGTGAATGCTACAAGATCTTTGGCTAATAACTATGGACGGATATCAATTTTGAAATCAATTTTTTTTTTTATAAACGCCAGAAAATCTCGTTCAAAAGAATCTTTCTCTAAATTTCTCCACTGGTAGAATCATTAAACGATAAATTCAATTAGAATTCTGCATTTTGTCGAATGGGGGCAATAAAAAAAAAAAAAAAGCTTACCAGACAAATTCTTCAGCATTTTCTGTCAAAAAAATAAAAGACGAAAACATGGCTCTTCTTGGCTAGACTTGATTCACTGTAGAGAACACCGACGGCTCGACATCGGCGTCGATGGCTCCCATTTACGCAATCCTGTTGGTCGTAACCCAGCTATATATTCTTCTCGCCATACTAGTTTCTCTTCTAGAAATTTTGTTTAAGAATGTCAACCAGCTCACAAACCAAATCAAGGTCTGCTTCATGGACTGGAACTTACCCGACGCCTTCCATCTTCGAGATGATATTTCCGGGAAGTGGCAGGAGATGGTGCGACCTGCAATGAGGCCATCAAAGATAATGCGCACGCTCCTTAGGGATAATGCCTAGGATGCTCCATTTATCTACATCCAATAGTGTCTACAAACCTTTTCGGCTGACAACTGCCCTTGCCAGTACCCTCGACAAAACTTCTCTATAAGAAAAACCCAGAAAACCACCAAACCCTACAGCTTCATGGCTCTCAAGAATCCTTGATAAACAGTGATGCTTGTTGTTCAAGTCCATATCAGCCTTCTTACCATATTAAAATATCACAACACCAAAAATCTCCCTAAAACCGTAAAATCCTCCTCGAAACTTAGCGGATCGGGCTAATACCCCTCATGAATTTAAATAACAGGCACATGTATCGAATCCTATAAATCATATCGAAATTTTGGCTCAATAAATCTCTGATGGAAGAAGAATGCTCCCTCCGAAAAAAAAAAAAATATTACTCAGATGCGCCTGAACATCGAAGTTTCCAAGAAAATCTACCCGATCAGACAAATTCCCCACGCAAGAACCTAAAAATAAGGATGAAAAATAAAATTTTTAATATTGTCGGTTCCCACGATCGGAAAACCTTGATATTTACTTTTTTTAAAGCTACAATACACTATTTCCTGTAGCTCTTCCTTTGCTCTTCCTGTAGAAGCATCCTTCGAATGGAACCCTGAAAGAAGTTAAAAAAATTGAGAAGTATACACATGGAATAAAATCTGTCAAGATTGCATTAGCATATACACACTAAATATCAGAAGCCACTAGCAAGCTAGGGAGGCTCAACAATAGGGAATTTACAGTGACATAAAAGAAATCGAAACCTTAAACTACTTAATGATAGGAGAATATATTCAAAACAATAACACAACCATACCAACACCAGTGCCAAGAGAAGAGGAAAGAGGCGGAAGTGAGGGAGCGTTAGGGTTAAGGAAGATCTTAGGTGCTTGGTGTTGAGAGCCAGGGTCGGGCATGTGGGCCTCATGTGAGAAGCCCGACCTTAAAGGATGCCAGATAATGCCTCATTTCTCATTAAACTCTTGCCGAATTGAAAATAAGATTTTTTTTTTTGTAATATTAATTCTAATTTTATCTATTAAAAAAAAAAAGTATTAATACTATTACGTAAATTTAAATTATTTAAATTAAATTATTTAACTTATATTAAATTAAATTAAAACTCATAATTATTTAAATTTAATAATATATGCTAAGCTTAATATGAAAAAAAAATAAAAAATTAAATTGACTCCATGGGTTTTGAACCCACGACCACCACCAAGCGAACCACCTTAAAAAGAACACTAACACCAACATGACCTCATAAGTCTTTACAAATAAATTATTTTATTTATTTAGATTAATGGTAACATTGTCGGGATAAGAGTAGTATTATTATTAGGAAGATACAGTATGAAGATTAAGACCAACTGGCTTATTACCTAACCTATTGATATGGAGCCAGCTAACCAAGTTCAATCATAAGTAGTGAATGCACCAGAAATCAAGGTAAAGGATTATTTGGCACCGTTGATCCTTGCATCCCAAGTATAAACTTTGATTGTCCAAGCATCAGGTTCATGATACCGTACACACAATTCGTCGAGCCGAGCGTCAAGTCCCTCCACTCCATTCCACTAGTGAAAGTCAACACTAAATATCAATGCAACATTCGACAATGCCAACACTACACACCAAAGAAAATCTCCTGAGTCAAGCATTGGAGGATATTTAGTTATGAGTGAAAAGTTAAAAGGGCTTAGACTAGGACAAGCAGGAAGGAGGCGACATATGCACTAGGAGAGTAAGCATAGGAATTGGCGAGTATGGCGCAAGGCTAGCGTAGCTACAGGGAAAGGGAACCAATATTTTTTTTTTATATAGGGGTGAAGAAATCAAGCTTAGACACTTAATCCTAATCCTAACCTAGCCAATCCCCTAAAGGAGTAATGTTTGTTTATAGACAAGTAAAGAAAACTTATGCCTAACCCTGTTTCTAGTTTGAGTAGCACCAATTTGAAATGTCCTGGAACTAAACTTGACAACTTTGGGGTGATGCAGGTTAAAGCATATAGGATGGTCAGGAATCGAAGGAGTCGAAGTAGGGGAGATTCGTTGCAAGCACCGCAAACACCGCCAACACCACCACCACCATTGCCCAAACTAGCCCTCATACTGCGCTCATTGGAAGCCATTAACGAAACTTTAAAGGGGAAACAACCGGTAGGAACTGAAGTGGAAACCCCCACCATATGGAACGGGTAATCCAGAAGTGTCAAGGGATTCAGGGGGAGGACCTCCACCTGAAGACATCATGTGAGAATTGCAGAAGATCAAACTTTCGGAGTTTGCCAGGGGTCGTGCCAGTGAACGCGTGGAAGCATGGCTGGAAGGCAGGACCAGGTGTTTTTCCTTAAGGGACTATGCGTCCAACTCAAAGGCAAAGATCACAATTTTTCAGTTATGAGACAGTGCCTTGAACTGGTGGGGAAACTTGGAAAGACAACTGCACCTTACCCGAGACATAGTATCTTGGGAACTTTTCGAGGAGAGGTTCCGAAGGAAATATCTACTAGCATACTACGAGGAACAACAGGTAGGGGCATTTCATGCCTTAGTACAGGGAAACATAACTGTAGAAGAATATGAGATCAGATTTATGGAACTGGTCAAATATGTTTCATATATGGATAATGACAAATGACAGGCAGAGCGCTTCATCTATGGATTGAACCCTAAGATAAGAGCTATGGTGTGGATGTGGAAGCCATCTTCAGTAGCGGAGGCGGTGGAAAATGTGTGTTATGCAGAAGAACACATGAACTTAACTGGGGGTACAAGACCGACATTTATGCATCTCTCTAGATTCGTAGGAAAGGCCTCGAGGACATTTCCTAGGGGAGGGGGCTCAAGACCACTGCCATATGGTAACAAAGTCACACCAAGGACATTAGATCCAGGGATTTCAATGGCAGCGAGTGAAACATCTCATTCATCACCAATGGCGTAGACAAGTCCACGACTATCTCAGGGAACAATGAGTAGGGGCAAGGGTTCCAAGGGAAGGAAATCATTTCAGAGGTAGTCACATAACAATGGACAGGTTCAATCTCATGTTACCTATTGGGGGTGCGGAGGACCCCATTACCAGCGTGACTACCCAGAGTTACAATCAGAGTTCGTGCATAGAGAAGGAAAGACACTGATGGGTAGAGCAAGTAGCAACCAACATATTTACTCAGCGGTTAATAATCGCCAAGCCGAACATCAATCCACAGTGGTGGAGTCATCAAGTACACTAAATCATATCAATGTTAAGATTTTTTTTGATTCTGGTGCGATAGATAGTTTCATTTCACCATTTGCATTAGAAAAGAGTGGGTTGGCAGCCTACGAGCACGATGACTTTAAACAAGTTGATATGGCTTCGGGGGAAAAACAAGCGGTAGGACTTAGTGTCAATAATTGTATAGTAGACCTGGGAGTGTGTACTACCAGGTTAAAGGTATATGTCATTTCTCTCGGGGCATATGACTTAATCATTGGAATGGATTGGCTAACATCTCATCGAGCTTTGGTAGATTGTTTCACAAAGAGGGTGCTTTGTGTCGACGATGAAGGAAGACCAATAGAGATCCAAGGTGTAGAGAGAAAAGTGTCATTATGCTTTATATCAACTATGAAGGTTAATTGATGCTTGAGACAAGGGTGTCAATTGTATGTAGTGGAAGTAGTGAATGGAAGGAAGGAACCCTCATTGGATCAGTACCCAGTATTGTCAGAATTTAAGGATGTTTTTCCGAATGAGTTACCAGGGTTACCTCTTGAGAGGGAGCTTGATTTTACTATTGAGCTAAAACTTGGTGCAAAACCAATCTCCAAGACTCCGTATTGGATGAGAGCGTCGGAACTTTTTGAATTGCAAATGGAGTTGAAAGAGTTACTGGACTTAGGGCTAAAAAGGCCTAGTGTTTCACCATGGGACGCATTGGTAATTTTTGTAAAGAAGAAGGATGTATCCTTACGACTGTGTATAGACTACAGGGACTTGAACCATGCTATAGTGAAAAATAGGTATCGGATGCCACGAATAGATGACCTCTTCGATCAGATGAAAGGAGCAGTGGTATTCTCAAAGATTGATTTGCAATCAAGGTATCATCAATTAAGGATTAAGGAAGGTGATATCCCAAAAACTGCCTTTCGAACTCGATTTGGACATTACGAGTTTGTTGTAGTACCTTTCAGATTGACCAATGCACCAACAGTATTCATGAGCCTCATGAACGGCGTATTCTAGAAGTACTTAGACTGTTTTGTACAAGTCTTTTTAGATGACATCCTCATCTATTCCAAGAATGAAAGAGAACATGAGGAACACTTGCGAATAGTGTTGTCCTGCCTTAGGGAGAACAAATTGTATGGGAAGCTGTCGAAGTGTTCCTTCTTCAAGAAAGAGATCCACTATTTAGGTCATATCATTTCTGGCAAAGGAATGTCTGTGGACCCAGAAAAGGTAAAGGCCTTTATGGAGTGCCGAGTGCCAAAAAATTCCCATGAGGTGAGAAGCTTCATGGGGCTAGCAGGTTATTACTGGATATTTGTGGAAGGGTTCTCAAAAATAGCGAAACCCATCACCACCTTGTAGTGCAAGGGGGTCAGGTATGAATGGACAATAGAGTGTGATAATGCATTCATTGAGCTTAAGAGGTTACTAACTAGTGCACCAATTCTACGAGTGTCGGATATGGAAAAGGACTTCACAGTCTACACGGATGCCTCGAAGCAAGGGTTGGGGGTCTTGCTAATGCAGGATGGAGGAGTGATGGCCTATGCGTCAAGAAATTTGAAGAAACACGAAGAGTTATACGTGACTCATGATTTAGAGTTGGAAGCTGTAATGCTAGCTCTGAAAATTTGGAGGCACTATCTTGTGGGGTGAAACTTTGAGCTCAAAACAGACCATCAAAGTTTAAAACATCTCTTCACTCAAAGAGATCTGAATGCCAGGCAAAGGCGATGGAGTGAGTTTATGAGTGGGAGACCAGGTTTTTAGTCGTATCAGGCCTAATCAGAGTACCATATGCTTCGGGAAGGGGACAAAGTTGTCACCTCGATTTATAGGACCATTCAAGATCCAAGATAAAATTGGATCCGTTGCAAATTGTCTCCTACTGCCACCCCACTTGCATAAAACTCATAATGTATTGCATGTATCCGTTTTACGTGATTATGTTGTTGATGAATGACATAAACTATATTGGAAGGTATTGTAGGTATCGTACGTGGGAAACCTCATGGTAGAACCGTCATGCATATTGGACCGTAGAGTCTGACAACTCAAGAAACGTTCGATAGACCAAGTTAAGGTCCAGTGGGACAAGTATAGTCCAGGATCTGCTACTTGGGAAGATGCCGAGACACTACGGAGAGACTGTCCCTCACATTTTTTACCACCTCGAGAACATGTTTCTCGAAGGCTGGGTGTATGTAACACCACCTTTTGACTTAGATAGCCAGGATTACTTGAGGCCTATATACTTTATTTTCTAGTGACAATGAAACTATTAAGTGATACACCTAAACTTTAAATGTATGAACTTTTATGAATGATTAAATGTTATTGATGATGATGTATGTAATACAATCTATTATGTGAATGTAAATTTTATGAATGTTTAAATGTTATTGATGATGATGTATATGATGCGACGTATTGTGAGAATGTGAATTTAATGAATGTTTAAATGCTATTAGAATGATGTTAGATATGATGCAATCTATTTTGGTAAATGATAATCTTATGAATGGGTGTTGAAATTGAATTATGGGATATTATGAGGTCTAAGTCTAACTGGAAAAAATTGATGTTAATTTATCAGTACAGGGATACCAAATTAAAATGATGATAGTATGCAATTACATGATGATAATGCATAGAAATGTATGAGTTTGTGTTACAGACTAATCTACAGATTATGGGCTATGAAATAGACAAGGGATAATGATGATGAAAGTGGATATCAGGACTACTAACCAAGAAACATTATGGTATGAATATTGTATGAGGAATTTATATTGGTTTGGATGCATTGCTATGATATGTGGACCAGTGCATGATTTCAGGTGATGACACTGCCCAAAAC
>JZKD02S1674816.1:132124-142851 GCA_000966675.3 Picea glauca
TTTAGACCTAGACTTTAATTTTCGTGTTGGGAGACAATTTATTACAGAATTTGTCTTAAAAATTTCTTATCACGTTATTCATCCTAAGGTCATCTAGGTTCATTCATTTATCATTAACAACATGGCGTTCCCTTTGGGATGCACTAGGTTCTTTAAGGGTTCCACTCGCCTCATCTGTTTCCCTTGCGTGACGTGCCCTTCAGGATGCATGACGCACTCCAAGGGTGTCACTCGCCTCATCTGTTTCCCTTGCACGACATACCCTTTAGGACATACCACATGCTCCAAGGGTGCTACTCACCTCTTGACTGACTTGGTAGACATCAAAAACCCCTGGAGTCAATACTCCGCTAGGTGAACTTGTGGGAGACTAAGACCCTCTAAGGAATAAGGCCCCCGCCTTATTGTGCACCCCTTAGAATTATCGTCAACGACTATTGCAGTTTACCCTCATGGCATCAAGGGTTGTCTAGAACTAGGTAAATGTTAACCTACAATTCAATCCACGACGGGAGTGCTAGTAGCCTGTGGCAGGGATGTTGTCCACATCTCTCCCTCAACATCTCTGGTAGTCATGTGTGACCCCTCTACTCCACATGTGAGTTTGGTCGGCAAGATATCGTCAGCTTGCATCATCAACAAATCATGTCATCAATATATCCACAATCATATCATCTAATCAGATGTGATAATATCACATATAAAACAATCAAACCCCAATGGTTCACTCCCTGACTCGATTCAAGCTCCAAAGGGTTCCATCAATGCCTCTGCATCCTTGAGGTCCAAAATCTTGCACACTCAGTAAAACTGAATCAATAGCACATGTCTATGTCAATTCAGTAAAACAGCATTTCATCAACCCATAATGCCTCATAATCAAAATCAATGCTTTGATAGCATAATAATCCGGATCACTTACGAGCAAGTGTCCTCAAAGAATAAGCTCGCTCAATGTCCAAGAGAGGGATGTTAAATAAACCCCCTCTTGGTCTAAACTTTGTCCTAAAGTTTCATAGTATAAGTGCTGAAATAATGTGTATCCTAGTAGCATGAGTCTATCTATCAAACAAGAATGGAAACTATTGGTGCATATCATGTGCATCCTCCCAGGTTGTTGAGTGCGAACTATAATTGTCCCACTCTACCTTGACCCGATCTATTGTTCGATGGTATAGCTGTTGAATGTGATGATCCAGGATGCGGATTGACTCGGCCATGAGTGCCCCCTTGTCTGATACCTCCAAGGAACTCACGTCAATAACATGTGTAGGATCAATAATATAATGCCTCAAAATAGATACGTGAAAAACATCATGCAAATGCCTCAAAGAATCAGGCAAAGCTAGTTGATAGGCCACGGGCCCCTTTCTCTCCACAATCTTGAAGGGTCCCATGAACCTAGGAGAGAGTTTAGCTCCATTTCCAAACTTGATTGAACTCTTATATGGTTTAACCCACAAGAAGACTTGATCGCCAACCTCATAACTACGGTCGAAATGATGTGCATCGACATAACACTTTTGTCGATCCTGCGCTTCTTTAATCCTTTATCTTATTGTTTTCATTTTCTCTTCCATTTCATGGATCACTTCTGGTCCCACCAGGACCCTATCCTCATTCCGATATGAACTCGAAGGCATTTGACATAGTCGTCATAAAGAAAATCGAAATGCTGCATCTTAATGGTGCTTTGGTAATTGTTTTTATAAGCGAACTCCACCAATGGAAATAATTCTTCCCAACATTTTTTTTGGTCCATCACATACATGTGCAACATGTCCTCCAAGGTCTAGTTCTTTCATTTGGTCTATCCATCAGTCTCCAACTGATACACCATACTGAAGTTAAGTGGGGTTCCCAAGGCCTCCTAGAAACTCATCCAAAATTGTCCAGTAAACACCAATCCTGGATCAGATATAATCCTCTTAGGCATGCCATGCAGCCTCACAATATCATTGATGAAAACTCTAGTTATGTCAAGTTCCTGATACATTGTACGCACAAGAATAAATTAATAACTCTTTGTCAGAGTGTCTACTACTACAAAAATTGAGTCATGTCTCCTTATCGACAGTGGTAATCCAACAATAAAATCCATCGAAATAACCTCCCATTTTGATTCAGTAATAGGGTGTGGCTGTAGTAATCCTTCTAGATGTCTATGTTCATCCTTTACCTACTGACATTCTAGACATTTGGCCACATAGTTTACTATGTCTTCCTTCATTCCCTTCCAGAAGAATAAGGGTTTAAGGACTACCCTCAACTTCGTGACTCCAAGATGAGCCATGTAAAATTCTCTATGAGCCTCACTTAGGATCAAGCTCCTCAACTCGTCGTTCGATGGTACGTAAATCCAATTTTTAAACCTCAATAAACCATCATCATCAAATGTAAATCCTTCAAATCTTGGTACCATCATTGTGTTTTGTCTGATAAAAACCTTGACCTCTTTGTACCAGTCATCATCACACTGTAAAGTTAAAATCTTTTCAGGTAGATTCGTTAGAACAGGAAACATCAAAAATATGCGTGGTCTCTGACTCAATGAACCTACCACTTGGTTCACTGTTGCTTTTCTGTAATTAATCTCGAATTCATACTCGCTAAGTAATTCTAACCAACGTCAATGTCGTGTGTTCAGGTCACCTTGCATAAGGATGTGTTGTAGTCCACAGTGGTCAGTATTTAGTTCAATTTTTTGTCCAACAAGGTAGTGTCTCCAAACCTTCAAGGAATATATGATGTATAACAACTTCAAATCGTGTGTCGCATATTTCTCCTCATGCCTTCTCAGTTTCCTCGATATTTAAGTGATCACTCGATTGTCTTGCATCAACACTCTTCCAAATCCTTCCTTGGATGCGTCAGTGCATACCAGGAAGTCTGCGTCCATGTTAGGGACCTTTAGTATTGGTGTTGTTGTCAACAACTCCCTGAGCCTCTGAAATGCTTCCATGCATTTCGTGGTCCAAACAAACCTTTTACTCTTTTTCTGCAATTTCGTGATCAGATTTGCTATCTTCGAAAATCCCTCAACGAACGATCGATAGTATCCTACTAAACCCATGAAGCTACACACTTTTGGGACATTCATCAGTCTAGGCCATTCCATAATAGTGTCTACCTTTGTTGGATCCAGGATGATACCTTCACCGAAAATGACATGCCCTAAGTAATGAATCTTCGATTGATAAAAATAGTATTTGGACAACTTCCCATACAATTTGTGCTCTTGTAAGCACTGTAGTACCAAGTGTAAGTTCTCATCATGCTCCTCCGTTGTCTGAGAGTAAATCAAAATATTGTCAATGAATACTTGGATGAACTTGTCCAAGTACTCGCAGAACACCCCATTCATTAAACTCATAAATACCCCTGGGGTGTTTATCAGTCCAAATGGTAAAATAGTAAACTCATAATGTCCAAACTTCACATTAGAGGTGGTCTTAGGGAAATCATCCTCCTTGATCTATAACTGGTGATACCCTGATCACAAATCGATGTTTAAGAACACTGTCGCACCCTTCATTTGATCGAATAGATCATCAATTCTCAGCAATGGATATTGATTCTTGATCATTTCCTTTTTCAATTGACAGTATTAAATGGAAATCCTCCATGACCCATCCTTATTTCATATGAAAATAATAGGCACACCCCACGGTGGCACATTTGGACGTATCATTCCCAGGTCCGGCAATTCCTTTAGTTGCATTCTCAGCTCCTGTAACTCCAGGGTAGACATTCGATAAGGCATTATAGATATCAGTTCAGTCCTCGGTTTTAGGTCTATAGTAAACTCCAATTACCTCTTCAGTGGCATCCCAGGTAACTCCTCTGGAAAGACGTCTACAAATTCTCTCACCACCGAAAGGTGTTCTAGACCTTCTGCTACTCCCTTCTCATTTAATGCATGGATTGCATAAATATTTCACCCCTTGCGCATGCTCTTCCATAGCTGCAAGGAAGAGATGAACCTCAGGGAAACTCCCTAGTTTCAACCTACAATCACACATGTATGTCCCTCATCATCAACCAAGCTCAACCATTTTGTCTTACAGTTAAGTATCGCCTCATGCAATTCCAACCAGTCCATACCAATCACGACATCATAAGATCCTAAGATCATGACATACAGGTTGGCCCTGGTGAAAAAATATCCCAGGTTAAGGGTACAACCCATAACCTTTCCTCCAACCTTCTGTTTGGCTCCTGACGCCATCTCTAAGAAGCCGAACTCATCATGTTCGACTACCTTTATCTTAATCCTTTTTATCACCGCTCCCGAAAATAAACTCTCAGTAGAACTAAGATATATCAAAAAACTAAGGGTATGGTTAGTAATGGTACCTGACGTCTTGAGAATAGTCGACTGGTGCTCGGCCTGGTGGTTATTCACGACTACATGAATCTGATGGGCCTTGCCCATATCTCTGATGGTAGTGGTTCCGGTTGATATAGATGCTCTAGTCCTCTCCATTAGGAAGTCACGCTGATAGTGTGTCTCCCCACACATCCAACACCCCTTCTTTGGTCTAGTACTACTCATACTCGAAGTAGAAGATGATAGCCCACTAACCTGGAATCCTAGTTTGTTATGCTGAATAGGCCTAAACTGTTGCTCATGCAGTCGACATTTCTACTAATGTTGTCGTCCCTGATAAGGTGTCCACTGTTGAGGCATCGATTGTCGAGGTGTAGTGAAAGTGGATCCCCTTTGGAAGTCAGGATATCCTGGTGTATGTCTGGCTGGTGTCTGATGCTATTGCGCACCAAATAACACCTGCCCTGCTGGTCTCACTGGAGCCTTACTTTGACTCCTGCTGATAAGATCCTCCTATGCTATGAGGGCCTTTTGGATTACATTATGCAAGGTTTGAGGCATCAAAATCCTAACCTTTGCATGTATGTTTCCATTAAGTCCGAACACGAACATGTTGACCTTAAGTTTCTCTGTGTTAAGATGTAGAGCATACCAAAGAAACTCCATAAAATGGGCTCATACTCGGGCAGCGTATGACCACCCCGTCGTAAGGTGTTGACCTCGTTGAGATGACACTCAATGAATTACTATGATAGGTACCTCTCTTGGAACCATTCCTCAAACAGTTCCCATGACACATCTTCGATGACCATGTTCAGTTGCGGTAGGAGCATCTTCCACCATAGAAGAATGCTCCCCTTCAGTTGAAAGACTACCATGCAGACCTTCATGTTGGAGGTATAGTCGTGAAGTGCAAAGAACATCGCCATATTCTCCAACTATGCCTTGGCGGCTACACCATCCGAGGCACCAAAGAAATCGAAAATTTGACCTTCTCGAGCTCATGGTGAATGCTACCAGTACCGAATGGAGCGCATGATGGACCTTGAGGGTTTTCGACGCCTTGGCCTCATCTCTATCCAAAAGCTGATTAGTGCCTCAAACATCAGCTGAAAAGACCTCATCATACCAACCACATCACCCACCACTATATTCTCCTTCCCGATAACCTGTTTGTCTCCCTGGGGGTTAGACCCCTTAGGCATGGATGCTACTGGAGGCATCGCACCTCCTCCCCTAGCACCCCATCATCTACCTCTGTGGCATCCTCTAATCATGATTACCTGAACAAATACAATTCAACTTAATTAGCAACATCACAATCAAATAATATCAACGAAAGTTGTAGTGATCCCAAGTCGCGGGTTGAACCCCCCTCTGATACCAAATGTAACGTCCCCTTTGTTACGACAACAAGTGAAGCATAACTTTTTATTTTTTATGAATTAAGAGTCAAGAAGGAAACAACAACAACAATTTAACCACACTGCATATGACGAACAGAAGAACACAACCCAGGAAACAAGTTACTATGACACCACACATAGGCACAAGGGAAATTGGGAAAACATGCACAGAATAACAAGGAGCAACAAATACCCACCCGACGCAAACAAGAAACCCCTACAAGCTAAGGGACAACTTCCCCTTCTTGACATGACGATGTTGACGATCAATACTAGAACCTCAAGGTGTGCGAACCAAATGCATGAAGGTGTTCCATCCATGCGCCCAAGAAACTTACCACACTCATGTAAACTCGCACAACGTGCATTGAATCCGGTCAGGTTCTCGTTCACTGTTATCCCATAGGGCATGCCATGATCCCCTCATCAAGGATCATGTTGTTGTTAGGTGATAGACACATTGACAACCTTGGCACCACACATCCCATCTAGACTGAGGACTCTAGACAATCCGATGCACTACAAACCTAATACCAAACTGAAAACCACACCCATAACCCAACAATAGGTTGACGAAATTCCAGAGGATAAATACCAGGGATGACGCAAGTCAATACTCGACATCATCCATGACCCAACCAATCACCCAGTCTAACTAGTCAATGATTACAATCTATTTTAACATGGGTTACCATTCTAAATGGGGCACGTATAAATTACAGTTAGTCATTAGTGGACCCACTAATTTAAATTTAATGAAATATATCTAGCAAGTCTATGTGATATCCCCAAAAATAAAATAATTTTGAAATTTAAATTTGCTGGAAATTTATTTCCATTTTTAGTAAATTCGAATTTGGAATTTTTTTTCCATTTATAGCAATTTCGAATTTCGAGTTTGATATTTGTAATTAATTATTATTACTATTGGGCAGAGTTCTGATTGGACTCAACTAACTATTTGACTATGAAACTTGTATAAAAAAAACAATATTTATATTAATTGAAGGAGGACAAATGGAACAACCATGTTAAAATCAGCTGACCATGACTCCATGAGTGGGGAACAAGTTGGAACTACCTCTGGGATGATTATTACAAGTGGAAAATCAGAGATTTGGCCATTGGTAGCCCCTGAAAATATGGGATTTAGAAAGATGTGAAAATCCCCCCCCCCTAAGGGAGGGAAAAAGATCTGGGCAAAGTTGATAAATGACATATGCGAGGAGGAAGGATGCTGCCAAGTATGATGGGGAAAAGGATTTTTCAACTCTCTTGTTGTTGTGAACACTATGGATTGAGTGTGAGGCAAGAGGAGTCTACTGAAATGGATTTTCCTTGTTGTTATGAGAACTATTGAGTAAGTGTAAGGCAAGAAGATAACTATTGGAATTGAAGGACATTGTTGAGGAGGAGTTCTGAGTTAGCCCTCATGGACTCATGGCTAGGCTAGGGGGTGAACTGGGAAAGTGATTTGGCTTCCCTATTCTACGGTTGGGAGGAACGTGGTGGTTTCCTTTGTCTTCTCGCGATCTAGTTCAGATATGTTTCTCTACTCCTTTTCTGTTTGAATGATTTTATATCTGACACAATGTATTTGTTAAATCGAAACTGAAATGATTTCCATTTTCTGTTTGAATGATTTGATATATGATGTCATGTATTTATTAAATCTGAATGAAAGATAGAATTGGCCTTTTATTTGTTATGATAGTTGAAAGGATTTATTCATAGTTAAATTGGGGAAGAAATCTCCTCTAAATTAGATTCACTGTTATTTTTCTTTCTTTATTCGTTGTCTGAGTGAAATCAATGTTGAGATTGGCATATTGGGAGTGAAGGTTATACTGTAATTTCATTAATCTAACTATATGAATAATGTCAGGAACGACATTCTAAGTGTTGTAAACTATGCCACTTTTTCCTTTCCATTAAATAGACTATGTAGAGACATATCCATAGCTGAGGTAGGAAGATCGACTATTATGCCAGTTTTCCGTTACAGTTCATTAAACTAACCCGTATAAAGGTATCTCGAACAAGAGAATACAGAAACTAAAAATCATACTATAATTTGCAATGACAGATCTATTATATGAACTACTTTAACAGTAAAGGAACCAGATGCACCCTTGCTTATTACAAAAATTTCCTTTGCCCAACACTGTACCAATTCGGCTATTCATATTTAAACTTTCTTGTTTTATTAACGATGCACAAAACAAAAAAATAAAAATAAGAAGTGTTGAATTGTGAAATGCGAAAGGACTATGGGCTGAACATTTCTGGATTTTTGGGTTTTTGAACACCTGATGCATGAACAAAAATGAAACAAGAAGTGTTGAATCGTGAAATGTGAAAGGGCTGTGGGCCCAACATTTTGGGATTTCAGGGTTCAGGATTTTAGGGTTAGTAAAGCAAAGGAACTCTGCACATATGTAATAAGCAAATCTCGAATGTTGAAATATCAACTTTGTAATTTATCTTCTTTTAAAATATGCTCATTCTTTGTTTGAATGATTTGTGTATCTGATTTTATGCGTCTAATTGTGCTCAGTTGAAATAATTTCCATGGATGACATCTATTCATTGTAAAAAGTTTATGCTCAAAGACTAAATTCTAGGAATGGTTCCTCCTGAAACAAAACACTAGACAAAACTATATACATATGAACTTGAAATAACAAATCCACCTACAGGAGCATATTTAACTCTGAAATCAAAATTCTAGGTAGGATTGTCTATACATAGATGAGATTGAAAGGTACCGATCTATTTATAGGCATATGTGTACATCTGTAATTGAAGTTCTAGCAGATCTAGCTTTGAATAATTGAATTGGAGGATGCCTGTACATATAGTACTTTGGGTTTTGGGGTTATGGGTTTCGAGGTTTCACGATTCGAGATTTGAAGACTCTGGTGGCAACGATACTAGGCCCTTCGAACTCCCGGGTCCCAAAATGCCGAAAAGGGCTTAATAGGTTTGGGCTCCTCCTTTAACCCCCATCCATACGATCACACCTGATGACCTGGGGCTAACTCCACAGAGCACATCGGGGTCTCGTGTACTGGGATTTCGTGACTTGCAAAAATGAGGGCTCTTGCCTTTCGGTTTTTCAGGTGCCGAAATGATGAAACCTATTCATGCTAAACTGATTCGGGGTTTCATGTACCGGGATTTTGTGACTTGTGAAAATGAGGAGTCTTGACCTTTGCTTTCCCAGGTGTCGAACGCCAACTGACAACCACGTGTTCCTTTGATGGACAATTGTGACCTTTAGCCACGATCAACAGTTTTGATCTTTTAGGGATGATCAATGGTCGCGATCAAGTCCTGGATTTCTCCTTTTTGGAATTTGGAAGAGTCTTCACTCCCCTACATGCACCAGGTTTATACCTCGTGCATGTTTTCTGGATATGACGACTCTCACAGTTTCAGCACTTCTCCCTAAAGTGTCTCCGCCGTTCATTTCAGTTGTTCTCCTGCACATCCTCCCAAAGGTTAAACTTTGTGCGCCCAAATCCTTTCTCTAAATGATCTAACAATAGTTGTGCTCCCACCTGAGATTTATCTCTCTGAGCTCTCAAAGGTTCCTTCGACCCAATCTTAGATACTACCTAAATACATATAATCATGTTAGAGTAGTATGAGAATTAAGGGAAGTGATAAAATTATGGAAGAATTTATCGATATAAGATTTTTTGTTCGAAGTAAACTTGACTGGCGTAATAATGTCATTATGGACAGAAATGAATCTTACTTTCTCTTAAATTATAAGCTTAAATGAAATTGAATTATGTCATAGAAATTTTTTTTTTTTTTGGTGAATTTGAGGTACATTACATATGGTATCAGAGCAATAGTTACAACACTGGGCCTGAACAGGGCCACATTAATTGCTTAGTATATATTTTGATTTATGAAAAAAATAATAAATCTTGTGGTTACAAATAGAGAGCCTTTTTGTTTTGTGTTGATTATGGCAGCCCATGAAGGTGCAGAAATTAGGATGGAAGGGAGTCTGCAGCAAGGACCTCTTGGAGATCCAAGATAGAATAGTGATGGAAGCTCACCCATGGAGGTGCTGGAAACAATGAGGAATCTTATTGTTAAACTACAGGTTTTCAAGGACGACAATGAAAAATTGAAGAAAGCACAGTAGGAACAACAAGAGATAAATGAAGTCCTGCTGCATAGTATAGTAACCAAGAAAAGCCCAAAAGATGATAAATATCATGAGGAGGTCAGCAAAAGGGCCTCCAAGAATTCTGATGTGGAAACAGAAAAAGAAGACCATTTGTCTGAAGGGACACCTTCCACTGAAGACAAAACCATACTAGATAGAAAAAGAAAACAAACAGAACACCTTGAAGGAGAATTTAAAAAGATTAAACTAGCTACCCTTGATGGAGAATCCAGGACAGGCGAAGATGATGAAGCGTGGTTGTTGGACATCAAAAAATACTTCCAGATCTACAACTATTCCATCAACATGAAGGTTAGAATGGCCATCTACAATCTGAAGGGGAAGGCCAACATTTGGTGGTAGGACCTAAAATTGGCCAAGGGCCTAAAGGAGAAACAGTTGGAATGGTCCGACTTTAAGAAACATTTCAAGAAACAATACCTTTCTGAAAGCTATTATGAAAGGAAGATGAAAGAATTTTATGAGTTACGACTCGAATAGATGACGATGGAGGACCTTATAAATAAATTTTTGGATCTACTAAGTTTTGTACCATACATCCGGGAGGATAAGGTAAAAAGCCAATGATTCTTAAGTTGTTTACCAGAGACCTACCAGGACAGAATTGAGTTTGATAGCCCCAAATCCTTGAGTGAGGTATTCAGGAAAGCATGAATGTGTTATGACCAGTATAAACAGTGGGAAGAGTTTCCCAATACCTAGAAGAATAAGAAGCAAGATCGAATGAACCGACAGAAGAAGGGATACCAGCCAGCTCCTTATCAGGTTGCAACAAAAGGTT
>JZKD02S1674816.1:142901-168040 GCA_000966675.3 Picea glauca
GACCTAAAATTGGCCAAGGGCCTAAAGGAGAAACAGTTGGAATGGTCCGACTTTAAGAAACATTTCAAGAAACAATACCTTTCTGAAAGCTATTATGAAAGGAAGATGAAAGAATATTATGAGTTACGACCCGAATAGATGACGATGGAGAACCTTATAAATAAATTTTTGGATCTACTAAGTTTTGTACCATCCATACGGGAGGAGAAGGTAAAAAGCCAATGATTCTTAAGTTGTTTACCAGAGACCTACCAGGACAGAATTGAGTTTGATAGCCCCAAATCCTTGAGTGAGGTATTCAGGAAATCATGAATGTGTTATGACCAGTATAAACAGGGGGAAGAGATTCCCAATACCTAGAAGAATAAGAAGCAAGATCGAATGAACCGACAGAAGAAGGGATACCAGCCAGCTCCTTATCAGGTTGCAACAAAAGGTTTTCCAAGGAAGTATTTTCACTACAATCATCTGAATACACAAGGTAGTGGTAAACTGGTAAAAATGGGAATGAAGAAGTTTGGGGAAAACTCCCGCAAGCCATTAAAGTGTTAGGAGTGTGGAGAACCTCTTCTAAGGAGGAACTGTCCATGTTTAAGTGTAGCCAACAGAACTGTTGTTCACAATTTTCAAGAAGCCTCAATAGTGGGAGACGTGGGAAGAAGTTTGCATCGGATAAATGTAGCCATAGATGGTCGACAAGCTGACCACCAGTCCTCGATGGTAGAAATTGAAGGTTAAATCAACGACACTCAAATTTATGTTTTAATTGACCCTGGAGCTACATTAAGTTATATTAATCCCGATGTAGTAGATTCGAATAAAATTAAGAAACTAAAACATGCAAAGTCATGGCTTGTACAACTAGCAACAGGTACTAAAAGAAAAGTAGTTGACTTTATTTCTGATCTTGAGTTCAACTTAGATGGCCAAAAGATAAGGACCAATCTGAACATCCTACCACTAGGATCTTATGATATGATTATTGGGATATATTGGTTGGAACAACACAAAGCAATACTAGACTGTTATATAAAGATACTTAGCTATAAAGACAATTTTGGCATTGTTAGAACAACCCAAGGCATACCAAAACATGTATCATACAGACAAGTTTCAATGATGAAACTCAAGAAATGTATTAGAAAGGGATGTCAAGTTTACGCCATCCAAGTAACGTATCTATTAGAAAAAGAAGATAAGCCCAAGTTAGAAGACTTTGTTGTCCTATGTGAATTCAAAGACTTGTTTGTGGATGAGATACCAGAATTACCTCCTATAAGAGAAATAGATTTTTCCACAGATTTACTGACCGAGTGTCTCACCATGGGGAGCAATAGTCCTCTTTATGAAAAAGAAAGACGGTACTCTAAGACTATATATCGATTATAAACAACTAAACAAAATGACCATTAAGAACAAATACCCCTTACCAAGGATAAATGATCTGTTCGATCAAGTCAGTGGGGCCAAGATCTTTTCAAAATTGGATTTACGATTTGGTTATCATCAAGTTAGGATAAAGGACGAGGACATAAAAAAAAAAAAAAATTGAACAAGATATGGACACTACAAGTTTGTATTCATACCTTTCAGACTCACTAATGCACCAGCCACATTTATGTGCTTGATGAACAACATTTCCAGTCAGTACTTAAACAAGTTCGTAGTAGTATTTATCGACGATATTCTGGTCTATTCAAAGACAGAAAAAGAACATGATGAACACTTAAGGATAGTTCTACAAACGTTGAGGAAACACAAACTGTATGCCAAAGTTGACAAGTGTGAATTTTATCAAAAAGAGATACAATATTTAGGACATGTCATTTCCTCAGAAGGTATTGCCGTAGACCCAGAAAAGATAAAATCCATTATGGAATGTCCAGTACCTAAGGATGTGGCACAAATTCAGTCATTCATGGGAATCACCAGATATTATCGTAGATTTATAGAAAGGTTTTCCAAGATAGCCTACCCTATCACATCATTACAAAAGAAAGGGACCAAGTTTAAATGGTCACAAAAGTGTCAAGACGGTTTTAAAAAGCTGAAAGAATTACTGACATCAGCGCCCATTTTGAAGGTAGAAAACCCAGATAAAGACTTCACAGTATGTGTTGATGCAAGTAAAGAGGGACTAGGTGGTGTTCTAACTCAGGAAGGGAACGTGATTTGTTACGAGTCCTGGAAATTAAAAGAAAATGAGCGAAAATATGTCACTCAGGACTTAGAATTGGCAGTAGTAATACATGCCTTAAAAATGTGTGACACTACATAATGGGAAGGGAATTTCTACTATTGACAGATAATAGCGGTGTGAAATATCTGTTTAACCAACCAGACCTTAATGCAAGACAAGCAAGGTGGCTAGCCTTCCTGAGCGAATTCGACTTCGAGGTCAGACATATCAATGGAAAAGAAAATAAAGTAGTAGACGCTTTAAGCAGAAGAGTCCATGGGTTATTTGAGGTAAATATTAGCAGGATAGAAAGTGATCTGGAACAAAAGGTAAGGACAGTCGGTATTAGCTATGGAAATTACACTAAGATGATGACAAAATTATGAAATAGTACCGTAGAATTAGATAAACCAGATCTAAGTATCGACAAGAAGGGACTATGACGATCTAAAAACAGACTTTACATACCAGATTCAACAGAGTTAAAATTAACAATTTTGGATGAAGTGCATAAGAAATCGTATTCTGGTCATCTAGGTTACCAAAAAATGATATCAACACTTAGAAAATTGTATTACTGGCCTAATATGAAAGGAAAAACAATAGAATAATTGGCTAGGTGCTAATATTGTCAATAGGTTAAGGCCGAACACTAGCATCCAACCAGCCTATTACAACCATTACCAGTACCAGAATGGAAATGGGAGACCATATCGCTAGACTTTATAACAGGTTTTCCAAAAAGTTAGAAACAAAATGATTCTATCATGGTTGTAATTGATAAACTCAGTAAGCCTGCACACTTTATTCCTGTAAAGTCTACTTTTAAAGCTATAAACATTGTTGAAATATTCATGAAAGAAATTTTTAGACTGCATGGTATTCCTAAAATGGTGATTTCAGATAGAGACGTAAAATTCACATCTGCTTTTTGGAAGGAATTGTTTGCAGGGATAAATACTAATTTGAATTTTAGTACGAGTTATCATCCATAAATGGATGGACAAATCAAAAGGAAAAACCAAATCATAGAGGATATGCTCCACATGTATGTAAGAACAAAGTTGAACAAGTGGGAAGACTACCTACACTTGGTAGAATTTGCATATAACAATGGGTACCAAACTTCGGCTAAGTTGAGCCCTTTCGAGATACTGTATGGTAGAAAGTGTAAAACTCCAATTAGATGGGATAACCTGGCTGACCGAATCATGGTTGGACCATATATTTTCTAAGAAATGGAGAACATGGTAAGGAAGGTACAACAAAACTTGAAAGAAGCATAGGACAGACATAAGAGCTATGAAGATAAGAAAGGAAGACACTTGGAATTTCAATTAGGGGACCATGTTTATTTGAAGGTCAAAGCCCGAAAAAACTCGTTAAAGTTAGGGAACTGTGCCAGGATGGCACCCAAGTTTTGTGGGGCCTTCGAGATACTAGCTCGAATTAGACCTATAGCATATCAACTTGCACTTCCAGCTAATCTCAGAATTCATAATGTATTTCATGTGTCTTTGTTGAAAAAGTATATTCATGATGCTACTCATATGATTGATTGGAACTTGGTGCAGGTGGAACCTGAAGGCAAGTTCCAGGTGGAACCCCTGCACATTCTAGACCGGAGAGAAATAACTCTTCGAAATAGAGTCGTCGCTTAGGTAAAGGTGCAATGGAAGCACTTTAGTCCCGAGGAGGCCACTTGGGAGTTTGAGGGAGATTTGTGGAAATCTCATCCAATCCTATTCCAGGAAAGGAATGAACACTGAGGATAGTGTTTTACTGAAGGGGGAAAGGATGTGATATCCCCAAAAATAAAATATTTTTGAAATTTAAATTTGTTGGAAACTTATTTTCATTTTTAGTAAATTTGAATTTGGAAAATTTTTGCCATTTATCGAAATTCCAAATTTTGAGTTTGATATTTGTAATTAATTATTATGATTGTTGGGTAGAGTTCTAATTGGACTCAACTAACTATTTGACTATGAAACTTGTATATAAAAAAAGAATATTTATATTAACTGCAGAACGACAAATGGAACAACCATGTTAAAATCAGCTGACCATGACTCCATGAGTGGGAAACAAGTTGGAACTACCTCTGGGCTGATTATTACAAGTGGTAAATCAGAGATTTGGCCATTAGCGGCCCCTAAAAATTAGGGATTTAGAAAGCTAAGAAAATCCCCCTCCCCAAGGGATGGAAAAAGACTTGGGCAAAATTGATAAATAGGGTATGTGAGGAGGCAAGACACTACCAAGTATTCTAGGGAAAAATATGTTTGAGCTCT
Organism: Picea glauca; assembly: GCA_000966675.3. Lineage (NCBI taxonomy): Eukaryota > Viridiplantae > Streptophyta > Pinopsida > Pinales > Pinaceae > Picea > Picea glauca. The sequence continues at coordinate 147,375 of JZKD02S1674816.1, forward strand.
CTTGTTGTTATGAACACTATGAATTGAGTGTGAGGCAAGAGGAGATTCTTGAAATAGATTTTCCTTGCTATTATGAGCACTGTTGAGTAAGTGTGAGGCAAGAGGATAACTACTGGAATTAAAGGACATTGTTGAGGAGGAGTTTCGAGTTAGCTGTCATGGACTCATGGTCAAGCTACAGGGTGAACTGGGCAAGTGATTTGGCTGCCATGTTCTACGGTTGGGAGGAACGTGGTAGTTCCCTTTGTCTTCTTGTGATCTGGTTCAAATATGTTTCTCTACTCCTTTTCTGTTTGAATGATTTTATATTTGATGCAATGTATTTGTTAAATCAGAACTAAAATGATTTCCATTTTCTGTTCGAATGATTTGATATCTGATGTCATGTATTTATTAAATCTGAACGAATGATAGAATTGGCCTTTTATTTTTTATGATAGTTGAAAGGATTTATGCATGGTGAAATCAATGTTGAGATTAGCATATTGGGAGTGAAAGTTGTGTTGTAATTTCATTAATCTAACTGTATGAATAATGTCGGGAACAACATTCTGAGTGTTGTAAGCTATGCCACTTTTTCCTTTCCATTAAACACACTGTGTACAGATGGATCTGTAGTTGAGGTAGGAAGACCGATTATTATACCAGTTCTCCCTTATAGTTCATTAAACTAACCCGTATAAAGGTATCTCGAACAAGAGAATACAGAAACCGAAAATCATACTATAATTTGCAATGACAGATCTATTATATGAACTACTTTAAAAATAAAGGAACTAGATGCACCTTTTCTTATTACGGAAATTTCCTTTTCCCAAGTATGTACCAATTTAGCTATTCATATTTAGACTTTCCTATTTTAATAACGATGCACAAACAAAACAAAAAAAAAAAGTGTTGAATCACAAAATGCGAAAGGACTATGGGCCCAACATTTCAAGATTTCGAGGTTCAGGATTTTGGCGTTTTCGAACACATGATGCATAAACAAAAATGAAACAAGAAGTGCCAAATCGCGAAATGGGAAAGGGATGTGGGCCCAACATTTCAGGATTTTGGGGTTCGGGATTTCGGGGTTAGTAAAGAAAAGGAACTCCACGCATATGTAATAAGAAAATCCTGAATGTCGAAATATCAACTTTGTATTTTATCTTCTTTTAAAATATGCTCAGTCTTTGTTTGAATGATTCATGTATATGATTTTATGCGTCTAATTGTGCTCAGTTGAAATAATTTCCATGGATGAGATCTATTCGTTGTAAGAAGTTTATTTTCAAAGACTAAATTATGGGAATGGTTCCTCCTAAAACAAAACAGTAGACAAAACTATCTACATATGAAATTTAAAGAACATATCCACCTACAGGAGCATATTTAACTCTGAAATCAAAATTCTAGGTAGGATTGTTTATGTATATATGAGCTTGAAAGGTATCGATCTATTTATAGGCATACGTGTACTTCTGGAATTGAAGTTCTAGCAGATCTAGCTTTGAATAATTGAATTGGAGGAAGCCTGTAGATATAGTACTTTGGGGTTTCGGGGTTCGGGGTTTCGAGGTTTCACTATTCAAGATTTCACAACTCTGGTGGCAACAATACTATGCCCTTTGAACTCCCAGGTCCCAAAATGGAGAAAAGGGCTTAATAGGTTTTGGCTCCTCCTTTAGACCACGTCCATATGATCATGCCCAATGACCTGGGTCTAACTCCATAGAGCACATTGGGGTTTCATGTACCAGGATTTCTCGACTTGCAAAAAGGAGAGCTCTTGTCTTCGGGTTTTCCAAGTGCCGAAATGACGAAATCTATTCATGCTAAATGGATTCAGGGTTTCATGTACCGGGATTTCGTGACTTGCGAAAATGAGGAGTCTTGACCTTTGGTTTCCTAGGTGTTGAAATGCCGACCGGTAGCCATGTGTTCCTCCGATGGACAACTGCAACCTTTAGCCATGATCAACAATTTTGATCTTTTTGGGATGATCAATGATCGTGATCAAATTTTGGCTTTATACTTTTCGGAATTTGGGAGATTCTTCACTCCCCTACATGCACTAGGTTTAAACCTCGTGCATCTTTTTTGGATCCAACGACTCTCGCAGATTTGACACTTCTCCCTGAAGTGTCTCCACCGTTCATTTCAGTTGTTCTCCTGCGCGTCCTCCCAGAGGTTAAACTCTGTGCACCCAGATCCTTTCTCCAACTGATCTAACGACAGTTGTGCTCCCACTTGAGCTTTATCTCTCTGAGCTCTCAAATTTTCCTTTGACCTAAGCTTAGATACTGCCTAAATACAAATAAGCATGTTAGAGTAGTATGAGAATTAAGGGAAGTGATAGAATTATGGAAGAATTTATCCATATAAGCTTTTCTGTTCGAAGTAAATTTGACTGGTGTAATAATGTCATTATGGACAGAAATGAATCTTACCTTCTCTTAAATTCTAATCTTAAATGAAATTGAATTATGTCATATAATTTTTATTTTTTTTATGGTGAATTTGAGGTACATTACAGTCTAAGTAATCATTACTAGAACTCATTTATAACTCAATTTAGCAAGTCTAAAATTTGCAATCCAGTCTTTACTTCACCAATCAAATTTTAATCATTAACACAACCCAAATAGACAATTCAATATTAGTCCCAATCTCCATCCAACTAGCCATTAACTTAAATAACAACAGTAACAATCTTAATGTAGAATGCTATCATTATAAATATTAATTTAGCAATAACAAGGCATTTAACATGACAATTACCTAATAATTAATATAGAAATAACAACATTAACTACATCAAGCAGAAAGTAACATTGAAACATTTATTAACTCAATAATTTACCACATGTGTCTATCTTTACTAACTGTACCAAAATGACAGCTATCTACAAACACTAAAGGAATCGGATAAGAAGTGTCAATGTCATAAATCCAAACACATTCAATGAGAGACTAAGGCCATGTACCTAAAATTAGATTTATTGCCATATATCTTTAACAAGATTTTTCTGTCATAACTGTTAAAAGAGATTACTGCCATAATCGTCTAAAGGGATTAATTATAGGACCCGATCTTAATTAAAGTCACTCAGAACTAGACACTACAGTCAATGAAAATGAAAAATCTTATAACAATACTCAATACTGCTAAAAAAGGGGAGGAAAGTTGTTCCACTCCAACTATGCCAACTAGACGCGCTGCCAGGTAAAGGTATAGATCAGGAGTATGAACGTCATGTTAGCTATCTAGAAATATTGTCTTTTCCAGGTTAAGAGACATAGTCAATAGTTAATAAAACTCGTGGCCATTCAGCTTTAAACACAATCCACAATTAAAGGCAAATTCAAGGTGAATAACTGGAAAAATGTAGTCATCAAATCCAAGGAAAAACGTTGTTTCCCACATCAGCAAAATGCAGTAAACAAACTTAATGGAAAATGTGCCTAGTCGACAGCAAACTCAAAAAATTAAAGGCAAATGTATCCACGCAACAACAAGTCTCAATCCACCTTTAAAGAGAAAATCATATCCACTCAGCATCAACGTAGTCAACCAGACACCAATACGCTACACCATAAGGGAAAAATGTGGGCATTAAGGTAGTAACAGTAAGGAGGTAAAATCCGTGGTAATAAATCGTGGTATCAAAATATGGTAAAAAATCCGTGGTAATAAATCGTGGTCATCAATCTGGTAATAAATCATGGTAATAAATCTGGTAATAAATCGTGTTAATTACAACAAGCTCATGCATGTGTTTTAAGGGAAATTTGTGGGTGTTTTAAACAAAAAACTCAGTCACATTTATAAGTGGAAAACGATGGCCATTTATACAGCACAACGTAGTCATCACAGAGGGCAATTTGTAGTCTTTAAGGCAGTGATAGAAAGGAATAAAATCCATGTAACAGTCAATCGTGGCAATAAAATCGTGTAATAAAATAAGATGTGTAAAAAAAATAGAATTACTGACCCACTACCATTTGTTTCTTAAGATCAAGGCAACCTGAGACTACAATTCTATCCCAAACATTCATCAAAAATAGATAGTCCCAGATCGTGGGGAAAGGATACTACCATCATTACACATTGCAAATCGTAGGGAAAAATGTTATACAGTCAAAGAACAAATCAATCACAGACAAGGATACTAAACAGAATGCAGATAGTGATAAAAATGTTTTCATTCGCCTGGGATACCCAACCAAAAGAGCCAAAAGGGATCATAACTAAGTTGGGCTACAACTTTCCCCTAGTGTTCCCCTTCTTTTAAGGTTTCCATGTTTTCCTAGTTTCCTAATTATTTTAGATTTTCTCTTTTTCCCTTTTTCACTTAGAACTCAATTTGGCAGGTGTAGAAATTAACTTTTTCCCTTTCCCTTTTTAATTAATAATTTTCAAATTATGATAATATAATAAAAAAATTAATTCCCCCCTTTTTAATTTTTATCCCAATAGATTTTTATGAATCAATTAAATTTCTTACTCCCTTCTTGTTACAAGATTAATGAAGAGTATCATCATTATTTATTATATTTTTATATTTATAAATAAATAAATAAATATATATATATATATATATATATATATATATATATATATATATATTTAAAAAGGGATAGAAAAATTATGCCACTAATATAATTTAGACCTAGCCTTTAATTTTCGTGTTGGGCGACAATTTATTAGGGAAATTGTTTTAAAATTTTCTTATCATGTTATTCGTCCTAAGGCCATCTAGTTTCATTCATTTATCATTAATGACATGATGTGCCCTTCAAGATGCACTAGGTGCTCCAAGGGTGCCACTCGCCTCATCTGTTTCCCTAGTGTGACATTCCCTTTAGGATGCACCATGTTCTGCAAGGGTGCCACTCACCTCATCTGTTTCCCTTGCGCGATGTGCCCTTCAATATGCACCACGTGCTCCAAGGGTGCCACTCGCCTCTTGACTAACTTGGTAGACATCAAAAGAACCTAGAGTCAATATTCTGTCAAGTAAACTTGTGGTAGAATAAGGGCCTCTAAGGAATAAGGCCCCCGCCTTAGTACATGCCCCTTAGAGTCATCGTGAGTGACTGTCATAATCTTCCCTCATGACATCGTGGGTCCTCTTGAACTAGGTAAACATTAACCTACAATTCAAGCCACAGAGGGAGTGCTAGTAGGCTATGGTAGGGATGTTGTCCACACCTCTCCCTCAACATCTCTGGTTGTCGTGCGTGACCCCTCTACTCCACATGTGAGTCTGGTCAACAAGCTATCGTCATCTTGCATCATCAACGAATCATGTCATCAATATATCCATAATCATATAATCTAATCAAATGCACTAATATTACATATAAAATAATCAAACCCCAATGGTTCACTCCCCGACTCGATCTGGAGTCCAAGGGGTTCCATCGATGGCTCTGCATCCTTGAGGTCCAAAATCCTACACACTCAGTAAAACAAAATCAATAGCACCTGTCTATGTCAATGAAATAAAACAACATGTCATCAACCCATAATGCCTCATAATCAAAATCAATGTTTTGATATCATAATAATTTGGATCACTTGCGAGCAAGTGTCCTCAAAGAATAAGTTTTCTTAGTGCGAAAGAGTAGGATGTTTCAATTTAGGAGCAGAATGAATTGATTAATAGACTAAATACAATAAACACATAGATAAGAAGAATAAAAAAAATATCCAGTGAACAATATCTTCTATTAAATAATGCAATAGGTTGAAACTGTAAAACTGCATAACTAAAACTTTCTCAAATGGTGGTATCTATCTCTGAGAAGAGATGTGGCTACTACATGCATATGTTTGAGCATAATGGATTACAATGAGGCTCCAGAGGCCCTTTTCATATTACTCATGAATGTCAAAACCCTAGACATCCAGAAACCTAACTCTAGAAGGTGAAACGCCAAAAGTCATGTGGGCGCTATGGGTAAGTTGGTGTAATTTGGTAACTAAACTTCCAAGGGTTGTAAATTTTTCATATGACCTTCTTTTTAGGCACCCGATAGCCCTTTGGAAAGGTATTTCATAGAACTAAACATTCCACCATGAGACTTTGACTCTGTCTGCAGTATGAATATGGGAAGATAACAAAACAATATTTAAGACCCCAAAACATCCCTGGAAGTACAACAAGATGTGATGAAATTAAAACATACAAAATAAGCTAGCTGGATTAGGCGAGAGGCCACCCGTATCCACTTGGAGAATTTGTGGGGATTCAGACAACCCCAAAAGTGTAGAAATCACAATTATAAAGCAGTACAGAAGAATGTGCTGAACAAAAATAGACACAAGGAGCTAGTTGGAATAAGTGGGTGGCCACCAATATCCACCTGAAACAATCCTCCCTCCTTAGGAAGAAATGGTCTCCATTGCATTGAGTTCCCCCATTAGGTGAGGAAACTTATATTGGATTTGGCCTTGGGTCAGACACTTTCCTTTGCGTAAGAGTTGTACTGCCTTGACAACCTGATAAAGTTGGATACGCTATTGGCTAGTGTCCTTGACCTGTGTGTTCACTATGTGATTAGTGGATGCTTGTTCCATGCAGTTAGGGTTGAGCTCTATTGGTGTGACATGTTCTGCGATCTCATAGGTGTCAAATAATGGTGGAAAATATGGTTGAAGTAGGTCCACATTGAATATTGGATGAAGACCAAGGAAGGGTGGAGTGTTGAGCTCAAAATCATTGCTACCCACAACCTTGGTGATAGTGTAAGGCCCATAACTAAGTGGGTGAAGCTTCCGATGGGGCCCAGTGAGATGCTCCTTCTCTAGATGTAACCAGACTTTATCACCAACCTAAAACTAGTGTGGTACCCTTTGTTTATGATGGTGGTACTTGTACTTAGAATTGGATTTCTTCAAAATCTCTTGGACCTGTTAGCAGATGTGTTGAATCCACTCAATGAATCTAGTGGCTTTGTTGATCACAAACTAATCAGGGGAAGAGTCTGTCTATGTGGTGGCAAGAGGAACTTCAACGTCAATGGGTTCCAAGGGATGGAATCCTAGACTGACCTTAAATGGACTATGGCAAGTGGAACTATGGAGAGCCATGTTGTAATTGTGTTGGACATATGGAAGAATCTTGTCCCATGTACGTGGATGCTTAGAATTGTACATGCGTAGGATGTGCACAATCATCTGATTGAATTCCTATGTTTGGTATCGGTTTCGGGGTGGAAAGTAGTGGATTTTGTGAGCTTGGTGTTCAACATAGACCAGTGAATCGACCAAAAGGTGTCGAGGAACCGATTGTTTTGATCAGAGATGATGGTCTATGGTATCCCAAAGTGGACCCACACTCGTTCGAAGAATAAATTAGCAGTATCTTCCGCTATGACATTATTTTTAGAGGCGGTGAGGATGGCCATTGATACAGGTCGATATCAGTGGCCTCGCACCTATTCCACTGGCTCGAAAAACAACTTTCCACCCTAGCATTTTTTCAACATTTTTTGGGGTTCCAAACTTCCAGGGCCATTTTGAGGCCCTAAATGATGTTTTTTGGGGATTTGGGTCCCAGTGGATTGCCAACGACATTTCCTTACGCTAGGAGAAAATTGTTCTTCTCATCTATACCTTTCCAACGGCCTATCGTGTGCCTAAAACAAAGATCATATGAAAAAGTTACTACCCTGAGAAGTTGATGTACTAAGTTACCCAAACATGGCCCATGCGACTTTTGGCGCTTCATTTCCTAGGGTTAGGTTTTTGGATGTCTAGGGTTTTTGACATTCCTATTTATTGTAAAATGCCTTGAGAGCCTCATTATAACGATATTCTTGTGAATGAGAAAAACCATCACATCTCTTCTCAGAGATAAGCCACCACCATTCCAACAAGCTTGTTTTTCGCTACATTTTATAGTTTTAGCTTATTTCCTTATTGAATAGAAAACTAGTTTTACTATATCTCTGTTATTTTGTGTTAATGATATCTTAATAATATGTATTCATTTCATTATTCTTATAAAATCAAGATCATTAATATCAAAGAAATTTTCTCCTTCTCGTCTTAATGCATGTCCACAACGAGGTCAGGGTACAGAGAATTAGGTCTCGAGCTTGTTTCTGTTAAGGAAAAAAGCTCTTGCATGCCCAAGCGACCTCTCATGGAAGCATAAAAGAAAGATGATGGAAGAGGATATCCTTTCAAAATTTTTATTGAGGAATCCCTCACGCAACATAGGAACAATATGATGGATAGTTTAACGCAAATCCTTTGGAAGCTACCAACAGGGGACACATCCTCCTCAAACAGAGGCATCACCCCCTTCAAGGTACAAATCAACTTCGATATTCCTATATTTGAAGGCCAGATAGATGCATATGTTGTAGGAAAGTGTTTGAATCTACTAGAAGTGTATTTTTATTTCCATAACTTTTCGAATAGAGAAAAGATTACTTTTGCACTCCTCAAAGTCATTCCCCATGTCAAAGATTGGTGGGAAACTTTTTCTGAGAAAAAGGAAATAGAGGAACCCTCATTATTTATAGTCATGACCACCTGGGAATCCTTCAGGGATGTTATTAAGGATCAATACTACCATGTTTGAATTTATGACGAATTATATACCGAATGGACCACACTACACCAAGAAAGAGACCAAGTAGTGCCAGAGTTCACAAATATCTCTCATACCTTGTGCACCAAGATGGGTATCAAATATTCAGAGTGACATCTCATGCTCAAGTATCGCGGTGCTCTGCATAGATGCATCCAGACTGAAATGAAATTTATTGACATCTCGTCCTTGGGCATGGCCTACCAATATATACTAGGAACAACCACTTTATAAAAGTGGTTGATATAGGTCAATTGGGCCATTAATTTATAAAGGTGGAAAATAGCTTCTATAGACATATATCAACCACTTTTATAAAGTGGTTGTTGCAAGTTGACGGGTGACATGAGTGATGGAAGAATAATAGACTATTAATTTATTAATTAAAGTAATAATGTTAAAAATATTTTTATATTAATTAATTGAAAGTTAATTAATGTAGTAATTAATTAATATACTAAAATAATATCTTAATTAAAGTATTAATCATTAATATATTGTAATTTATTTATTAATTACTATTACTAATATAATACATTAATATATTATTAAAGCATAAATACATTAATAGAACATCTATACATAAAAACTATTAAAATATTAAAGAATAAGTTATTTAGTAATATAAATTAATAATATATTAATAAAGTAAAAATGCATTAATAATACAGTTTTACTTAAATACATTAAATTATTACATTCATAAATTAATGGTTCTTTCTGAAAGTAATGATACATTAATAATGTATTAATACATAAGGCACATTGATACATTATAATAATGTATTGACTCATTATTATAATGAAAATAAAGACAAAATAATTAATATATTTATACATTATTAATTAATGCATTGCGAAAGTATTAATACATTATTGTTTTACATAAATACATTTCTATGGTTGACCTACGTTGAGAATGACCATGCCAGAATGTGGTTGACTATGGTTGACAAGTGTTTTCCATAGATAACCATTGTTAGTCATGACCATGCCACATTGGTAAAGTAAAAATACATATTTTACATAAACACATTAAAGTATTACATTATTACATTAATGTATTAATACATTTTTTTTTGAGGTAATATCTCACTAGAAACCTTAAGTATGTCCCCACTTTGTGGATGGTAAATGGGGTAAATTGTCGTCCCTAATGTCCATGGAAGGCCTAACCCCAAGGGGGAACAATATATTCGAACCCATGACCTCCTCCATTGGGGACATAAATTTGGAGGACATGGGGGTGGGCTTTGATCCACTTATATCTGCATGGGTCATGATACCATTTAATATAGTATCTCTGGGTTCAACCACATGCTTGACCACTACCTCAAGGTGCCCCCATGTTTCCAGGTACACTCCTCACATGAATTGAACCTTGCCCAATAGTGAAACACTCTTTGCTTTCCACCATTGGATCCAACCCCTTTGGGATTAAAAATTTAAAGGACATGGGGGTGGGCTTTGATCCACTTATGTGTGCATGAGTCATGATACCATTTAATATAGTATCTGTGGGTGAAATCACATGTTCAACCATTACCTCAACATGTCTATATGGCTACAGGTAAATCCCTCATGAGAATTGAACCTTTCCCAACGCTGAAAATCTCCTCGCTTAATGTATTAATACATTAATAATCTAATGGTGCATTAATAAAGTAATGACAAATTAATCATTTATTAATACATCATGGACATTAATATATTTTAATAATGTATTAAGTCATCATTATAATGTTTAAATAAATAATAATTAATATATTTATATATTATTAATTAATACATTACTAAAGTATTAATACATTAATATTTTACATTCATACATTGTTATGATTGGTCCCTGAGGTGTAGGACAGTTGGTGACAGAGTGTGCAGTTAAGGCACTCTATGATGTTAAATTCATTGATTTGAAACACGCAGGGACAAAAAATCCAACCATGTTAAGGGTTGGTGTAGTTCATGACAGGTGCGATCCCTGGGTGATTTTGATGGCTTAGATTCCCCTTAGTCGTGGTTTCTCAGCCACGGGCTAGTCTCACAGATCACGGATAAATTAGCAAACAAAAAAAATAAATACATTGTTATGGTTGAAATTGGTTGACCACGACCATGGTTAATGATGATTGACCATCGTAGCAATGGTTAACCATGTTTGACAGTTGTTGACCATATATAACCATTGATAGACATGACCATGGTTTACTATGATTATTAATGAAATTCACCATGTTTGAGCTTAACTATGCATATGGTTAACCATTACTTTAATCATGGTTAGCTATTTTTGACCATAACCAAGAATAATAAAGTAGTAATAGTACATTAATAAATAAAAAAACATTTTTACATAAATACATTAAATTATTACATTATTACATGAATGTATTAATACATCAATAAAGTATTTATACATTATTATAATGTATACATACATTATAATTAAAATATCTATACACTATTAATTAATTTTTTTCTAAAGTATTAACACATGTATTAAATTAATACACTATTAATACATTAATAAATTAATACAATTAATTCCCCGGATGGGATGACACATGGAGAAAATGCTTCAACGACTAGGGTGGATACAATGGCAGTTAAAAACCCTCACCACCACTCTCCTCCCATGTCTTGTCGTGATGTCTATTTTACATGTCTTCTAATTCTTAGTGCATTGGGTCTTAATGGAGACTCAAGATCGACTCCTCAACATCAATACAAAACAGCTAATGGCCATTACTCTTGCACTAATGGATACAAGAGACATCGACACCTTCGTCCTCCTGGTCTTATTGTCTTATGGACAGTCCTATATTGGGCATTCGGCCGCAGCTCACGGTCTTATTCTGTTTTCTTTTCTCCATGCCCTATCTTTCCACCCTTTGTCTCCTGCTCGCACCATTATTGATTCTATTCGCCCTATGCTTTTCTTAGCCATGCCTAATGAGAGAGGTAAGTCCCAAAAAGTGCTAGCTTATTACAACTAGTTTGGTAGGAAAAAATGCCTAGGACCAACCTCATTCTCTCTCATCCTAGGTGGTATCGCGAACGACTCACCCTCCTTTGATCAAAATTGGTATGAAGTGGCTCAACTAGAGTCACTTCCTTCAAGAACAAAGGGTCTCCATGGAGGTTGTCTGGTGGAAGAGGAAATTCCTCCCAACTGGGAGGAAATTCTTCCTTTCCTACCATCAACTACCTTGGAACAATGAACAACCATTTGCACCACCACCCCTTTCCAGGAGCCAGTCGAGACATGCTGCATTGTCGAAAAGGGAATCCCTCTTCAGGAGGAGCACCTAGGACTCGATTATGCTGCCACTATGGAAGAGGACCCTGCCATGGATTCCACCATTGCTAATTATTTTTGTGTTTCTATCATGGACGAGGAATTTGGAACAAACAAGGATGACGATTACACTGAAGAATAGGATCACCCTCCTCCCAACTCTTACATACTCACAAAATACCACATGGTCTTGATCTTCAAGATGCACACGGTTTTGACAGAGCACCAACAGAACCAGCACATCCTTAGAAATCGTTTGGATGTCCTATATGACTCCCTATCAAGCAAGCCTGATAAAAGTTGATGCCCAACTTGTTTCCAGCCTTTCGTCTTCCGAATTTGGCAGCATGAATTCCCAGGTTCACCTCATGGCTAGTCCTCTTACGGGTTTTTTCACTGAACTAAATGTTAAGTTTTTGTCACACCACAAACTTTGGTTCTAGATCGCTAGTTGGTCGGGGAACTCAATCCATTTCCCATTCTAGTTTCCACACTTGTAGCAGAACAGGTGGCAAGTCCCCATGTTTTTTGACATGTTTGTTGATGATTGTCTTTTTTTAAGGCTTATGAACAATGGTGTCCACACGTTTTGTTTTCCCTTGTGATGGTATAACAAATGGCATGCTATAGTGTATATTCATACATGTGTGATTTCTTGATAAAGTAAGGTAATAAGATACTTTTTATTTACAAAAAAAAAGTAGTACAATTAATTTATTGCTAAAGTATTAATATCTTAATAAAGGATTATTAATATATATATATATATATATATATATATATATATATATAACTCATAGAAAAAAACTACCCATTTCTAACATTTCCTTTGCGTGAAATACATAAGTGTATCTACACAGTTATGCACAGGTTGTATAATCACATTTAATCACAATAGAAGTATACAATAGCTCAATCCTTTCCATTTGCATGAGTACCTTTATGTATATACTAACATCACATGATTTAGTCATTATTCTAACAATGGTAATCAACAAAATATTATACATTCAACCAATCATTTATATACACACTAACATCACATAAACCCATCACACTAATAATTTGTAATCAACAAAATATTAACCAGAAAACAAGTAAAGGTGCTTATCTGAAAATTGATGCTGGGACGCAAATGGAACAACCAGGTTCTACCCAACTATAGAATAGAATAGCCAAGTTACTTGCTCCGTTCAACCCCTAGCCTGACCATGAGTCCATAAGGGACAATTGAAATTATCCTCCTTTGCTACAGTCCTCTTTTACAAATCATAAATTTCCTTGGTTGACACTAAACAGTGTTCATAAAAACAAGTAGTACTCTTTCTCCAACATACTAAGAAATGCCTTGCCTCCTCCATATGTTGTATTTATCTGCATCTTCTTCCTAGTTCTTTCCTTCCATCCTTAGGAATTTTCTTATCTTTACAAATCCCTGATTTTCAGGGGCTTCTAGTGGTCAAATTCCTCATTTTCCACTTCTAAAAATCAGCCACGAGACAACTCAAATTTGTTCCCCACTCATGGAGTCTTGGTCAATTGTTTTCAACCTAGTTGTTCGATTTGTCTTCAAGCATTTAATATAGAAAAATATTTGTATTTTCCATGTGTCACAATAAAAAATTTAGTTGGGAAAATCAAATCCTTTCCCAACAATCATAAATAATTAATTACAATAATCAAATTCCAAATTCGGATTTTCCATAAATGGAAAATAATTTCCAAATTCGAATTTTCCAAAAATGAAAATTTATTCCCAGGTACACATAGACTTTAATAATTAATTATTTTGGGGGATATTACATCCTCTCCCCCTTAAGTACAAAATTGTCGTTAGTGTTCATTCCTCTCTCGGAATAGGGTTGGATAATATTTCTGCAAATCTTCCTCCAATTCCCAAGTAGCCTCCTTAGGACTAAATTTCTTCCATTGCACTTTTACCTCAGCGATGGCACTATTCTGTAGTATTGTTTCTTTCCTGTCCAGAATGCATAGAGGTTCTTCTTGGAACTCGCCTTATGTTTCCACCTCCACCATGTAACATTCTTACGTACATTCGTAACATGTCTTCCACAATCTGATTTGTTCATCCAGTTTGCCCATGTTTTTGTGGATGGTAGCTTGTCCTGAATTTCATGTTAGTATCCAACCCTGCAAACAATTCTTTCCAAAACGTTGACGTAAACTTGACATCTTTATACGAACTAACCATTTTTGGAATTCCATGCAATCTAAATATTTCCTTCATAAATATTTCAGCGATATTAATTGCTTTATAAGTAGATTTCATAGGTATAAGATGTGTAGACTTGATAAATTTATCAATCACTACCATAATTGAGTCGTTTTTCTTTTGAGTTTTAGGCAAACCTATGATCAAGTCCAATGATATAATCTCCCACTTCCATTCTAGTATAGGCAGAGGTTGTAGTAGGTCAGTTGGATGTTGATGTTCAACCTTCACTTGTTGACAATCTAGTCACTTAGATAAGTATTGAGTTGTTTCTCATTTCATGTTAGGCCAATAAAATAATTTTGTTAAAGCAGTTAGCATTTTTTGGTATCGTGGATGACTAGAATATGGCTTCTTGTGTAATTCATCCAGAATTGTTAACTTTAAATCAGCAGAATCAGGTATGTACAACCTATTTTTGAACCTTAGTAGTCCATTTTTATCCAAACTCAAATCTGTTTTGTCCATTTTTTTTGCATTTCCTTGTAAATCTGTTATTGTTCTAATTTATTTTTTGTCATTACAACTTACAGATTTAATTCTTTGTTCAATGTCATTTTTTTCTTTGCTAATACTTATCTCAAAAATTCCATTAGTCCTTTGACTTAGGGCATCTGCAACTTTGTCTTACCTCGAAATCAAATTCACTCAACAAATCCATCCACCTTTCTTTCCTTGCGTTAATATTTGGTTGAGTAAATAATAATTTCATACCACTATTATCGGTTAGCAAAACAAATTTTCTCCCCATTAAATAATGTCACCACATTTTTAGTGCATGAATTACGACTGCTAATTCCAAGTCATGTGTGACATAACTTCACTCATGTTCTTTTAGTTTACGTGATTCATAATAGATGACATGCCCCTCTTGAGTTAGGACACCTCCCAAGCCTTCTTTGCTTGCATCCATGCAAAATGTAAAGTATTTATCAGGGTATGCTACCCTTAAAATAGGTGTTGTAGTTACCAGTTCTTTTAGTTTATTAAAGTTGTCCTGACATTTCTGTGACCAAGTAAGCCGTGTTCCCTTTTTCTGTACGGATGTGATTGAATATGCGATCTTAGAGAAACCTTCGATAAATTATGCGATAGTAACCACTAATTCCCATAAATGACCTGATGTCTTCCACATCCTTAGGGATAGGCCATTCCATAATGGCTCTTATCTTCTATGGGTCAACTGCAATATCTTCTTTATATATTACATGTCCTAGGTACTATATTCTCCTTTGGTAGAAGTCACATTTGTCAAATTTTGCATATAACTTGTGTTTCCTTAAGGTCTACAATACTATTTTAAAATGTTCTTTATGTTCTTCTTCCATTTTTGAATAAACTAAAAAGTCATCAATAAATACCAAAACAAATTTATCCAAATATTGACTGAATATGTTATTCATCAAACACATAATTTTTGTTGGTGCATTAGTAAGACCAAATAGTATTACGACAAACTCGTAGTGTTTGTATTTCATTCTAAAAGTTTTTTTATTTATATCTTCATCCTTTATCCTGACTTGGTGATAACCAAACCTTAAATCTAACTTAGATAAAATATTTTCTCCTACCACTTCTTCAAACAGGTCGTTAATTCTGCATAGAGGATACTTACTCTTAATAGTCATCTTGTTTAATTGTCAATAATAAATACATAATATTAAATTCCCATATTTCTTTTTAATGAAAAGGATTGGTGCTCCCCAAGGCGAGACACTTGGTATGATGCATTCCTTGTCCAACAGTTCTTGTAGCTTAATTTTCAGTTCTATTAATTTGGGTAAACTCATCTGATAGGGTGCCTTAGATATCGGGACAGATCTGGGAAGTAGCTCGATAGAGAAATCTATTTCTCTTCTTGGAGGCAGTTCTGGTATTTCATCCACAAATATGTCTCTAAACCCATGCAGGACTGTAAAGTATTCTAGAATGGGTTTATCTCCCTTTTCTAATAGATTAGTTACCTGAATAGCATAAATTTGACAACCTTTATTCATGCATTTCTTAAACTACATGGCTGAAATCTGCCTAACTGGATTGGTTTTCTTATGCCTTGTATTGTCCTAACTATGTTGTTTTCGTCTTTGTAAGTAAGTGACTTTTCGTTACAGTTCAAAATTATTTTATATTTCTCTAACCAATCTATTCTAATGATTATATAGTAAGATCCCAAAGGTAAAATATTGAAATTTAACTTTGTATTTTGGCCATCTAAACTGAGTTCACATTCAAAAATGAAATATTTTACCTTTATCTTAGTCTGTGTTTATAATTGTGCTAACCAAGATTTACCATGCTTTACTTTCTTGAGATTGTTTAAATCTACTAAACTAGGAGTAACCTAACTCAGACTAGCTCATGGGTCAGTTAAAATAGAAATGAAATTATTCTAAATTTTACCTTCAACCTCCACTATAGTGGATTGATGATTAGCTTATCGGCCATCTACAACTACATTAATTCTATGCATGCTTCTTCCCATGTCTCCTACTATAGAGGATTCACACAGGTAATGTACTATGGTCCTTGTTGCAGAAGTTAAACGTGGACATTTCCTCCTCAACTGAGGTTCTCCACACTCCCAAAATTTTAATGGTTCCCTTGGGTTGTCCCCAATTTTCTTGGCTCCTAGATTAACTGGTCTACCTCCCCATTGGGTATTCTAGTTGTTAGAATGAAAATATTTTCTTTGGAAGTTATTTTCCATATTTTGCAATGGGGTTGGTTGGAATCATTTCTTCAGCTTATTCATTTTTTTATGTTTCTTATCTTTCCATGCTTTGGGAAATTCAGACCTGTGTTTGCATTGATCATAGAACATCTAGGACTTTCTAAAAACTTCTCTTAAATTTTTGGGATTGCTGAATTCAATTATGTCCTTGTAGGAATATGGTAGGAAGCTTAGGAACCGTTTTATTTTTACTTTGTCTTCCTTGATATATTGCACAAATCTCAATAATTCAAGAAATTTATTTATTAGATCATCCATGGTCATTTGTCCCATTCTTAGCTCATAAAATTCCTTAGTTTTTCTTTCAGAATAGCTTTCTGATAAATCTTGTTTCTTGAAGTATTTTTTTAAGTCTAACCATTCCATTTGTTTCTCTTTTAATCCTTTGGCCAATTTCAGGTCTTGCCACTAGATACTCACTTTTCCCTTCAGGTTATAAATGGCCATTCAGACTTTCATGTTACTAGAATAATTATATATATGGAATTATTTCTTTATATCCAGTAACCATGCTTTAGCCTCTTGAGCCATCCTAGATTCTTCGTCAAATGTGGATGGTTTGGTCTTCTTGAATTCACCTTCCAGGTGATCCACCTATTTTCTTTTTCTTCCTATGGTTGTTTTGTCTCTTGCCACTTGTGTGACTTCAGAAGAACTGTTCTCATTTTCTGTTTCATGACCAAAATTTTTAGAGGCTATTTTGTTGACCTCTTCTTGCTTGTCATTGTCTTTTGGACTCTTTTTGGTTACTATACTACGCAAAAGCACTTAACTTATTTCTTGTTGGTACTCATGTGCCTTTTTCAATTTCTCATTATCTTCTTTAAACACTTGCAGCTCCACGATAAGGTTCCTCATTGTTTCCGGTTGAAATTCCTTCACTGTTATGTCTGGGTTCTTTAGGAGGTCATTGATCAGGATTCTCTTCCATTTTGATATCATCCTCGTTCTGTGCTGCCATTATCACAACAGACCAAATTTTTTTTGTTTGTAAGATTAAGCATTTTGTTAGCTTCTAATAGAAATAAAATGAACTAAACTAATTGACCTTGCCGTGAGGTCCAAGTGTTATAACCTTTAGCTCTGATACCATATGTAATATACCCCAAATTTATCAAATTAAAAAAATAATTTGTTAGGTGCATAAAATCCTTGAGTCTTCACTGTTTTTTCCACATAACTTTATTATCGTCTAACACTAAGGTTATCATTGCTCACTGCATCTAAATATTTAGAGACTATAGTATATATCTACCAAAACATTGATACAATTCTTATCTTTATACATCTATATAAGTTGCTATCAAAGAACCCAACTTATATCTAAACTCAAAACATTTCAACTTTGTACCCATTAAATAAAACTTATCAATTACTCCTATATATAACCCCATATATGGAGCCCTTAGTATATACCATTATGCATATGTATAAAGTTTACTCAATTTCGCATCCTATATCATATTTACTCATTATATATATATATATCATACCCACATGTATATTGGTATTGGTATGTCGTAAGGATTAATTAGCACTATTCTTAAATCGTATTGGTATAACATGATAGTCACTACACGAAATCCTTAACAAAAATCCAACATATATATATACATATATGCTCGAATTTACATATAATACGAATCTTACCTCTGCTATATACCGATCATACTTGTTATACACAGATATCAGAATTCGTTAGCATTGTTAAAGCATGATATCCAACTAGATGTAATGCATACCATAGTGTATTGAACTAGTTACTCAGCATACAAGGAATCTCGTTACCGAGGGTGGTTATAAGGATTGTTCTTCCAACGAAAATGTGACAGGTCATATACCTTAACGCATATTCTCTCGATTCCCTTTCAATTCAAGAAAACTCTTCTGATTTGTATACCCTGTGGTTCCATGCTTTGGATAAAACTGGCATTCGAACTGAACTTGAACCTGGTAATGGATATGGAGGCGAAACTGAGTTGATATTCTTCTCTGTGTAGGTAATGTTCGAATTTCTTTCTTTACTATAATTTTCGTGGATAAAATAAAATGTTTCTTGAATCTTAGCAATAAATAGAATCTCTCCTTCGTGGGTGGTTTCTCCGAGGGTTTCCCATGGTCTGAGTTATCTTTCCTTTATTATTCTTCTGTGTTCCTTTGCATTTTCTTACCTTTACTATGAGGCATTATTTAACCCTTAATACTTCCACTTTTACCTATATATTTACTCTCTGTGGAAGTCTTGAGATCTAAGCATTATGCGAAATGCTAACCCTGTAACCATTCGTGACTCTGTCCCAACAATTATTTTGCATTCTATGTGTATTCAAAAGGATATTTTTAAGGTTTTCATCTTATGAAAATAAATATATATGACCACTGGTTTTACCCTTCATGAGATTTGTAACTTTCGATCTATGTAGTTTTTATTTAATACTCTATATTTTGTTTGTTATAGGAGAGGGAAAAAACCCTTCTATGGTTAATTTGTATTGCATATTCTGTGTGCCAGCTATAAATATACGACCATACTAGACCCCGGTCTCTAAATTGTCAATTTCTCTGATATGGATATGACTTATATTTCATAAATAAATATTAATATGAACCCCGTGTTCATCAAGTCTATTTGTGGTTAAATTGTTAAATAATACTTATACTAATTTACAGAGAGAGGTGCTTTAAAAACTCTCTCATACTCTATCTTAACTTTTTCACTTTGAAATTATTATACTCTGATTTTTCTTGTGATCATGCTCGAAAACTTTATTCTTTGTGTAGGCAAGGGTTACTTTCCATATGCAAAAATTTCTAACTAATCTTGTAAGGTTTCGTCTTAAATCTTGGCATTCCATGTTCTTACATAGTAGTGTAAAATTCCTAAAATTATGCTCTCTCTCTCTCTCTCTCTCTCTCTCTCTCTCTCTCTATATATATATATATATATATATATATATATATATATATATATACTAGGAATCGTAATATCCTTTGTCCATGGAAATTATCGTTTAAAAACTGGGTAGGCAAAGGCAACTCCTTACCCTATGGGGGGTTGCACAACTATGTTTTATTTAATTATTAAACACTGTGCAACAATTCTTTTTTGCTATATTTATACTCTTGCATCTTTTTTGCTTTATAAAATACATTGAACTCAGATTTCATCAATTAATCATGGGACCCTAGTTTTGATTTGCGAGGGTACCCATCAGCTAGATTAAGGATCCACCTTCCCATTTGGTTGTGGGTTCGAGATAAGTACTCTTTAGGAAAGTATAGTTTTCTAAATCTTATCCCTTTTATCTCTGAGGTTTAATCAATTCGAAGGAAAATAGATCAAGGAGGTTCTCCTTTCTTGAAAAATGTATTCGATTTCTCATCTTGGTGTTTTATACAAAACTTCTCAAGTTTTGTTTACTAGTGGTACAGGGTCCTTACCCTAGGGTACTCCACTGTAATAAATTTTGAACTAGGGTTCTTGGCTATACAAATCATTTCTAATTTATTCTTAATTCAAAATGTAATTTATTGAAACCATTTGAACAAGTTTCAAGTGTTGTAACAACTATTGTAGTATGTATTTTTAGACCATTGCAAATCATTGTTTATAGACATGATGTAATATAAATATGGTATGTTAAATACTCTATCTGTTCTTTTATATCCCTTGTACGATTTGAACAACGAAAATTCCTTATACATTCATGCAATTCAAGGATCGATAGGATTTTTCTTTATATGAAAACAATATATATCTATACAACTCTATCTATCTATCTATCTATCTATATATATATATATATATATATA
>JZKD02S1674816.1:168128-200370 GCA_000966675.3 Picea glauca
GCACAAGATGTATAATCACATTTTATCACAATAGAAGCATACAATATCTCAATCCTTTCATTTTGCATGAGTATCTATATGTATATATTCAGTTAAGATTTTATGTATATACTAACATCACATGATTTCATCATTCTTCTAACAATGGTAATTATCATAGTAATATACATTCAGTCAATCATTTATATATGCACTAACATCACATAAACCCATCACACCTCTAACAATTTGTAATCAACAAAACATTAACCAGAATACAAGTAAAGGTGCTTATCTGAAAACTGATGCTGGGACACAAATGGAACAACCACGTTCCACCCAAACATAGAACCGAATAGCCAAGTTACTTTCTTCGTTCACCCCCTAGCCTAACCATGAGTCCATAAGGGTGAATTGAAATGATCCTCCTTTTCTACAATCCTCTTTTACCGATCATAAATTCCCTTGAATCACACTAAATAATGTTCATAACAGTAAGTAGTACTCTTTCTCCAACATACTAAGAAACGTCTCGCCTCCTCCATATGTTGTATTTATATGCATCTTGTGCCTAGGTATTTCCATAGATTATTTTAGGGGTTAAATTTCGCCCAAATTCCTTAGAATAAAATTGTTTTACCTTACAAATCGCCAAAAATTTATAGAAACTACACAAAATCCTTAGAAATTTGAATATTTTACAAAACTATCGCTAAACATTTTACATTTTTCATATTAAGGACTAGTAATATTAGCTCACATTTCTACATTTTAATATAAATTTCCATCTTTAAAATCATCCTTAGGTATTTCCTTCCCTCCTTGAGAATTTTCGTAGATTTACAAATCCTTGATTTTCATGGGCTACTAGTGGTCAAATTCCTCATTTTCCACTTGTAAAAGTCATCCCTGAGGCAACTCAAATTTGTTCCCCACTCATGGAGTCCTAGTTAGTTGTTTTCAACCTAGTTGTTTCATTTTTCTTCCAACATTTAATATATAAAAAGATTTTCCTTTTCCATGTGTCACAATAAAAATGTTAGTTGGGAAAATCAAATCCTTTGCCAACAGTCATAAATAGTTAATTACAATAATCAAATTCCAAATTCGGATTTTCCATAAATGGAAAATAATTTTCAAATTCAAATTTGCCAAAAACGAAAATTTATTCTCAAGTACACATAGACTTTAGTAATTAATTATTTTTGGGGATATCACATCAAACTTAGATGTCCTTGATGAAACATACAAAAGGACTTATGACATAAAATAAAAAAACTAAACTTGAAAAGCTGGATCAACTTGCCACATATTGTTGCCCACTAGACTCTGCAAAATAGCCTTTGTCAGTCATGAAAACTAATTCACAAACAAACAAGTTTACACAGACTATTAAAGATAGATCAACACCTCTAAAAAACAAGTGTCTGAATGATGTAATTCATCCCTGAATATTGTTGTCTACAATAGGACCCTGCTATCATAAAAAATAATTAGGCTTCTAATGAATTAAGGAATGAACGAAAACTGAATTATCTCAATAAAAACTCAAAGAATAAACCTTATTATGCTTCTCCTTCTATTCTCCCCTTGTTCCTCCCTTTCCTTTTTCCTTTAATCAAATTAGAATTGGTTGAAGTAGTTGAACTACTTCATTAGTTAAGTTAACAAAAACTCAACCAACTTTTAAGTTAGGGGGAAAAGTAATAAATCATAATAAGGGTTTTTAAATAAATAATAACTAGTAGGTGGGACCCCTTGTGACTCCCTTTAGTTTTTAACAATCATAACACAACTAGTTAATTAAACAAAACATCCCTCCTTGTGACTCCCATTATCACATTCATATTTGACAATTTATCTCAATGATATTTGAAATCATTTCGAAAATATATTACTCATATATCCAAAAATATTAT
The DNA here is from genome assembly GCA_000966675.3 of Picea glauca. Classification (NCBI taxonomy): domain Eukaryota; kingdom Viridiplantae; phylum Streptophyta; class Pinopsida; order Pinales; family Pinaceae; genus Picea; species Picea glauca. Next base: position 170,027 of record JZKD02S1674816.1, read on the forward strand.
GTTCAAAACTTAAGAAGTCAATTGTTCTCAACAATTAATAAATAAATAAAAACTTAAAATCCATATTTCCCACTCTAAGATGCAATCCTTCCCTTGTTGTTGTTGTCACCTTTTTATCTCTCTGAATTTGTCTTAGGTTGTGTTGATCATTTAGTCCTAGTCTCGTTGATCACATGAGAGAAATCATACCTCAAATGAATGTGGGAGGACATGGATTTATCATAGTCATTTGAGGGTACGGAAGGGGAAGCAATGGATTTTACTTTGTTAGGGGTGTCATGGGCCTCAATTTTCAACCTTTTACTTGCATGGGAAGACTGGACTGGTGAGTGGATAGGGGTAGATTATACAATTTGATTGATAGGCGGGGGAGTAGGTAAAGAATAATTGGGCCATCCACAATGTTAGAAGACTACCAGGTGGAAGATCTCTTTCCATCCATCATTTTCAGGAACTTTAGGTTGCAATGAGACATGAGGCGGCACAAGGATACCAGGAACTAGTGGGGCTTTGAAGGGAGGCCTTTCAGGCCTAGGTTGGATCACTCCTTTCCCAATCCAGTTAAAAAACCCAGATTGAAATAACTAGCCTAACTCTTGCAAGTCAGGATCAAAGTGTATGGAGAATCTTGGCCTTGTAGTGCCCCTGTTCCAATTAATTCTTCATTGGTTACCTCTGCAATGATACCTTGGCTGAAAAATCTCATTCCTGTATGCATAATTGATTAGAAAATAGTCTCTTTAACAACCATACATCACAACTCCTTTTAAAATATGAAATAAATTTTGGCTCATCAACATATCAGACTCATGCAATCCAATCCATTCAATTTGTTTAATCATTGTGAATGAGAAGGGGGTGAAAAAAGGTTCCTGGATATGCGAGGGATTGTATTGAGAGAAAAATGTTAAAAGGAGAGGGAAAAGATCATGATTACTGCTCATAGACAAAAAACAATCAATTGTAATGTAAACCAAATAACATATCATTGTAATCCATCAATGTAATCTTAAACTATTACAATACAAAGTCCCTTTTAACTGTAATTAAATTTCAGGAACAAGGACTGGATAATGAATATGGGAAGGTGAGGGGATTGTAATTAGTGAAAAATGAAGTAATGGTAGGGGAAAAGAAAAGATAGTGTTCATAAAATCAATTAAGTAATCCATAAAACAATTCTATATTTAATGCAAATGATCCAACACTAACCAAATAATTACTATTATCAATTAAACAATTACTTTGTATAATCTAACCATTTATGTGTGTTAACTTTCTCACTATTCACATTTAAATCTTTAACATAATGTCATCATACTCAAGACAATATGCCTTCCAAAAAATGTATAAGAATTATGTTACCTCTCATTTGTCTCATTTAATATTTAAAACAAATTCCAAATGAAGACATAGTCACTTGTTTCCACTCTGTTCAACATCAAAACATCAACCATTGTCCATGAATTATTTCCTCAAATCAAACACCGACACACGTTCTTTTTTTTTTTTAAATGTGTCGGATTCCATTCCTCTAACCAATTTATCAATGAAATTTCAATGGAAACATACTATTATAAAACTCATGCCCATATATGATACAATGCACAATGTCTATAAAACATACACAACAAACAACCAAGTCACAACTATCACGATTTTAAATTGCAATGATGTTGATCGGGCAATTTAAACACACATTAACAATGACCATCATTTCAACCATTACCATGTTGTAGGAAACACACAACCCACACATAACACAAAGAAGCATACTCCCAATCAACCATAAAATAATGTTGATTTAACAATCCAGCAGTTACAACACAAGAGGCAGTGACTGTGTGCCCATTTCATTTCTCGAATCAACCAATTAACCATGTTGAGATATTGATTCGACTGTTATAATACATAATGCAGCGAATAAATACCAATAATAAAAAGTATTGTCAATGATATTAACAGAGAAGAGCCAATAATCAACCACTGTCAACGCTACTCCACCAACTCATAAATGTCAACAATATACCCGACATGATATAACTGTCTACATTTATTAAAATCGATCTTTTAATAATCAAGGGCTTGCTTGGTGGAACCAACACAGGGGGACTGGAGTCAACCATGCTAACATCAAGTGAGAACCCTTCGAGACAACATGGTGGACACACATGCCGCATAACCAATAGCTTGCAAGACAGGGTGACAATTCACACTAGGTAGGAGAGATTATGAATAGAGTAGAAGAAGCTTCTTACTCGCTAGTAATAACACTGAGAACATGTAGGGAATAACCCTCCTGGTTTTCCCTAAAAAGATGAATAATGATGATATAAAAATAGAGTCATTACATAGAAACCAACCCTAAAGCAAGACTCTTGGAATAATAGCCACCATAAACCACTTTGTAGAGACCAATAACATAAAATGATCCCATGACCACGTGGAGAATGATATGCATCGACCCAAAGGTGGTTCAAAATTTACACAGCAACCCCATAACACCAAATATCACTAGGTATGGCTACCAAATTGTGAGGAGACAACTATTGAGTTCAGATGGAAAGAAACCCTCTAAAAAATCCCATAAAGACAATAGATATCCCTCATGGCTTCCAAGACACAGAATGAAACCATGACTTCAACCATTCATTCTTCCATTTGCAATGAATAACACACAAACAACCATTCCAAAGAAACACGAGAGTTCACAGTTTCCATCCTTAAGAAAAGAACAGACCAATACATCACCGAGTCAACATCTATTTCATAACAGAGCAAGTTCATGGATGGCGAAAAAAACATACCTGTAACCAAATTAACTTAAAAATGCAAGTTTGGTCGAACAATTCCTTCCTCACCTAAAAACATAGATCTTAACCACAACAAAAAACAATTGAACAATAACCAATATATTTTGACGGCCAGTGGGAGAGGTATGGAGGGATGTGTAGTAAATTCATGTTGCTTCCATCCTCTACTCCTTCAATTACTTAGTACACGTCATCCATCCATCAATTAATCCATTCAGTTAATCCATGCATCGAAACTAACATCCATTGTTTGCCAAATGCACCACCCGATCGAAACTAAACATTAATCCAAAACCATATCATAACGCATATCAAATGTTCCCATATAACTCAATAATAATCACATAGACACTAATATTTCTAGTTAGGACTAACGATAATCCTTTTAATTTCATTTTCATATAATGTAGCATAACATAGTATAGTATAGGATATCTCCTCTTCCTTGGATTTTTTTCTTCATATTGTTTTTATCTCTTATTATAGCTAACATGTGTCTTGTGCAGGTGCAACATGTAGCAAATCATGGCACTAATAGAAATTTGATAACAGTGAATACAAGTGATTCATACAATATGGAATTTAGAGCTTTGAGCAATCAGAAAAAACAAATTATACACATTATCCATCTTCTATTATGGAGCCAATAAAAACAATATTTCATCATCAATCATGTAGAACCCTGTAAGAAATGTGAAACATCAGCGCAAATATCAAATAAGAACCTCATCGGATCCTCCAATCTACAACCAGGAATATTATGCAATAGGGGGAAGTGAGTGGATTTAATGGAAAAAGGGCCCGGAATTCGGGAATAACTCATGAACAATATTAGGTATGAGGGGGTTTATCCCTGTATGCATAATCAATGTGAAACATCAGCACAAATATCAAATAATAACTTGATCGGATTCTCCAATCTACAACCAGGAATATTATGAAACAGGGGGAAGTGAGCGGATTTAATGGAAAAAGGGTCCGGAATTTGGGAATAACTCATGAAAAATATTAAGTATGAGGGGGTTTATCCCTATATGCATAATCATTCAACCAGAATCTGCTCTTTACTTCAAGGAGAAAAATTACAGACTTGGTATTTTAAATTTTCAAATGGATGAAGAAATGGAAAGCATAAGAGGGAGATAACCAATTTCTTTATAAGACAACGATGAAAGCAGATAACAAAATTAATTTCTTTCAGGGGGAACATCATATTAGTTGTGTAACATTAAATTTTATTGACTAACAATATCTTGTAGTAGTGTCACTATGGAAGAACTGATCCAACATTTTATTCTTGACCAAAATCAACTAAAAGATGAAAATGCAATAAAAATCATGACAAAATTAAAATTGCAAAGTTTAAAACAATAGAAATAAAATGATAGAACTGTAAAAGAAGTAGGAAATTTAAAACAAAAAGAAGAAATCAAACTATTGTAAGCATAAATGAAATACAGTGAAAAAAATGAAAGTGGAGCTAGACTACTAATATACAGAAAATACAAGCAACGTTAGAACTTTTCAAGTTGGGTCCATGTAATGTTTCAAGTGAGAACCATTAGTGTTGTAGGAGAACAATTGCTCCTGTAATTCCTTTATAATGTAAGAGTTAGTGCCTAGGACAAAAACAATTTTGAAGGAACCCGGACATAACACTTGAAACTACAAGGTCATTAACAACCCTTTAACATATATAATTAGATAATCAAGATAGATATGAATACCGATCAATCCATCTAGAGTTATTTGTATAGAAATTTTAAAAGTGGTACTTGCATCAAGTAAGACAGAAAGCATATGTTCACAAGTCACGCTACCCCAATTAGTGATAAATGTGGTTTTGTAAGCATATGACCCTTTTACCTTGATTTGATTGTAACCAAAAAAACTGTCAAGTAAGAGCGTCATCTGTGACCTTACAACTTACTGCTGAATCATTTCCATATTAGCATGAGGGAAGAGATTTTTCATAATAGCCCGATTGAATGTGAGAAAATTAATGCAAAAGCTAATATGATCAATGACTTTCAAAACATGAACCAATTTGGAAACCCTTTCAGGGTACTTGACCAGAAAGGTGATTCCAACCTTCAAGAGTTTTTTCAACTCCCTTCGAATAGTTGTCTTCAATGCAGGGTTGACAGGTCTTTGTTTTTGCATACCTAGTTTTATGAATTCATTGATGGGGATGGAATGAGGTATAAGACCAAGATCAAAACCATAAATATCCTCATAAGACCAATCAAAAACATCTTGAAAATCACCAAGTAGATCGACAAACTTCATTTCCTCTTCATTAGAACACTGGGCACCTATTTTAAAATCCTTTGGAGACTCAGGTGTCCCAATGTTCAAGGAGATGGTTTCACCCACCTTCCTTTTCGACTCCTCTTCTTTCTGTTTCTCTTTATTTCCTATGTCACTCGATGAAATCAAACTTTCTAGAGGATTCAAGACTTTGGGAATCTTGTTATATTATATGGATATGATTTCCTTGGTCTTCTAGTGTTCATTTTGAATAAAAACACATATGTTGTCATCACTAGGGAAGACCTGCCAAGATTCTATATTGTCAGGAATATGTGGATGATATAGAGATTGAAAAGTACAATCAGGTCTATGTGGTAGAAGTTGTCGATTATGAGAGGCTGCAAAAACAACTAACTGATCAGCCATTGACTTCAATTCCCTCCTAACATGAGTGATTTTGAAATATAATAGGTTCAAGATAAGTGCCCAAACATTTTGGGTATATTGTTTCATCAGCTTGATGCTAGGAGAGTATATCTTATGTACAAGGTTCACAGCAAGCTCAAAATCTCCAAAAAATGAAAGGTGACCACAACCAAGATTATAGGCATTTTCAATACCTAATAATAAATCTTCGAATTCAGTGACATTGTTTGTGCAAGCAAACTCCAGCCTATAAGAAAAATTATCGATCTTCCCATCAGGAGAGTATAAGATTATGCTAGATATGTTACCTTCACTAGAGCATGAACCATTGAAGTGCATGTGCCACATACCATCATCTAAATCAATCTATTCCAAGGGGATATTATCTTCCTCAAAAAATAGGGAATACACCCATTGATCCTCTTCGAAATAATTCACATTAGGTTGTGGAACACTTTCTATGTAAGGTGAAATCCTTCCCTCTCTAAGGACTATAATTTTTTTTCCATTATGAGGAACAGATAAGTGTGTCTTATCGAGTGAGAGGTATCCACCCATCAAAGCTTTCCAATATCTTCCTAAGATGATTGATTAATTGCTTACTAGCATGTCAATTACCTGAATGTTAAGGGTTGTGCTTATTTCAGGGTGCGCACACAAAGCTAAGGGAACATATTTAATCTCTCCTATGGTCATTTGTTGTGGACTATTATAAGAGAGCATTCTCCTAGCATTTTCATTTGTACAAGACAAGCCTAGATATTCCATAATAATCTTCGACATCACACTTGGGTCTAAACCGCCATCAATGAGGAAACAATGGGATATCTTATCCATAATATTTATAGAAATATAAAGGGGGGATTTTTTACAAGGTGTTTAAAGTTATGTACACCTACTTTATTTACAGATGAATCCTCTTCATCCACATCTTTAGAGATTTTAGCTACAATGGAATCTTTTCCTTCCATGAATTGTTTTAGATGACTCTATTGTTCATGGATGGAAACCATGTCCAAGAGGGTGGCATCTTCTTTGATGCTGACCAACTAAATCAAAATATTGTATTTGGAAGAGGGGAGATGGGAAATTTTTCATTGACTGTCAGGAACCTTAGGAACCTGAACCATAGAAGTTGGTGATGATGAGATTGGGCTAGAATAATTGTGGGGAGGATCATATTTTCCTTTGGGAGCGTAGGATTTGATCCTAGTATTGAAGATCATGACATCCTCTGGATCTACAAAATCTAGGAGAGAGATGGTAGTTTATGGTATTTTACCAAATATCTTATCTCTGGCACTCTTCCTTACCTCACATGTGGCTTCCTCGTGGTGTTCCTCACAAAAGTTACACCAACTTCCAAGTAAGATAACCTTAGGCTGAAAATTATTTTTAATTGGGTTTCTAAAGGGGGGTGCAGAAGAGGATGAAGCTCCAAGGGTTAGAAGGGAGCCATTTCCCTTTCACTCATATTCTATCATACGATTATTCATATCTTGTACTAGTTGTAAGTGGGAAGACATGTCTGTCTATTTAACCGATTGTCCCTAGGGAAGACATGTTCTTTCGAGTTGTTCTTCATACTCTAAAAAAGTATGCAGAGTAAAACCGAGGTTATCACTGGATTTTTCCTCAAGCCTATGACGATAGGGGGAAGGTAATGCATTGTAGTAATGCATGAAAACATCTTGGTTATGAGGTTGAATGAGTTCATGGATTTGATTGTATAGCTTAGTGAAACACAAGTTGAAGGAATTGATGGTTTCACCATCCTTATAGGAGATGTTATTGTACTCTCGTAACTACTCAGCTAGGCTTTGAGATTTCCCATAGGTCAATGTGAACCAATAGACTAATTCCTTCCAAGTAGATAGAATCTTAGGAGGAAGGTTAAATAAATTGGTCGCAACCTTTCCTTCCAAGGAATTGACGAATAAGCACATGAAAGTATCTTTGTCATTTGCTCCTATGTTGTGACAAGCATTAGAAAATGTCACCAGGTGTTTTTTTGTAGTGATAGTGTTATTTCCTGAAAACCTATGGAGATTCTCTTTGAACTTAGGAAGTGGACACGTAGTAGGTGCTAGATTAAGAGGAGAGGACACATGCCATGATGTGGTTGTGGCATCTTCTTCAAATTGAAAAATCCCATATGTTTTAATGACTTTGGTGGTATTTGTGGTAGATTGGGTAGGGATATGGTGGCTATACAAGCTACCAATCATTGACGAAGCTGAATACTGAGAGGAGGAAGCACTTCTAGTGCCACTAGAGCCACCACTGGATGTCATATTGTGGATGATAGGTGAGAAATAGAAAGACGATCTGAATGAATCAGACAATGTTCTCCTTAGATAACTTAGTTGGGTTGATAACACAAAATTCCTCCTTCCTATTTCAGAAATAGGATTAATTTCAAGTGATAAGCCTCTTCTTCTTATAGAAACATGAGAGTTGAACGTCATGAAAGTAAGGCCAAAACTAAAGGAACAAGAAAGTTACTGTTGATTTCTAGGTTGTCTATGTCTAGATTCCCAACATTCTTGGGGACTAATATCTTTTTCAATTTATGCCCATGAATGACTAAGCTCAGCATGAGTATTGGCAATGTCTAAAATGGTGTTGAACAAATTCAAACAAATGATGGTCTGATATTGAAGACCGAGCTGAATATCGAGATGCCTTGCAAAAAGCACAGTCATTAAGAAATAAAACAGTCAAAGAATCAATATCAGAAGAATAGATGTGTTTGATGCTAATCAAGCATAAAAATTAACCAGAGAGATATTGAAGATCTCCCCAGACTGGTCACCAAATAAGTGTTGAGGAAAAGATATGAAATGATGTTACTCAAACATTTTCAGATCCTACTTGGCTAAAGAAATATAGACAGGAATATCACCCTATGTTTATAGCCATCAAAATTGATATCCTAATTCACAAGTATTGTTTACAAGTTCTTAGGTTGTTTTTTATAATTAAAACCTTACTAAAAAAATCATTTTTATGTAATTTTCTGAACATATCAGATGATGAAATAAATATAGAGACATGATTAAAGACACCAAGTTTATATAAACACATATGAGACATAAAAAAATCCTTTATTTCATTCCAATTCATCAAAGAATAATTCTCTTTACAAAATTTCCTGAGGAAGTTTTTGACCAAAGTCAAACTTAGACGTCCCTAATGAAACATACAAAAGGATGTTTGACAGAAAATAAAAAAGGTAAACTTGAAAAGATGGATCAACTTGGCACAGATTGCTTCCCACTAGACTCTGCACAATAGCCTTTGTCAGTCATGAAAAATAATTCACAAACAAACAATTCTACATAGATTATCAAAGATAGATCATCACCTCTGAAAAACAAGTTTCTAAATGATGTGATTCAGCCTTGAATATTGCTATCTACAATAGGACCCTGCTATTATAATAAGAATTAGGATTCTAATGAATTAAGGAATGAATGAAAACTGAATTATCTCAACAAAAACTCAAATAGAAAACCTTAATATGCTTCTCCTTCTATTCTCCCCTTGTTCCTCCCTTTCCTTTTTCCTTTAAGCAAATTAGAATTGGTTGAATTAGTTGAACTACTTCATTATTTAAGTTAACTAAAAATCAACCAAATTTTTAGTTAGGGGTAAAAGTAATAAATCATAATAAGGTTTTTTAAATAAATAATAACTAGTAGGTGGGACCCCTTGTGACTCCCTTTAGTTTTTAACAATCATAACACAACTAGTTAATTAAACAAAACATCCCTCCTTGTGAATCCCATTATCACATTCATATTTGACAATTTATCTCAATGATATTTGAAATTATTTCCAAAATATATTACTCATATATCCAAAAATAATATGTTTTCCAAAACTTTAGAAGTCAATTGTTCTCAACAATTAATAAATAAATAAAAGCTTAAAATCCATATTTCCCACTTTGAGATGCAATCCTTCCCTTTTCATTGTTGTCACCTTTTGATCTCTATGAATTTTCCTTAGGCTTTGTTGAGCCTTTAGGCCTAATCTCATTGATCACATGAGAGCAATCATTCCTCAAATGCATGTGGGAGGACACTGATTTATCAGAGTCATTTGAGGGTGTGGAAGGGGAAGTAATGGCTTTTACTTTGTGAGGGGTGCCATGGGCCTCAATTTTCAACCTTTTACTCGCATGGTGTAACATCCCTCTCTTGCGCACACTTAATGAACTTATTCTTTAAGGACACTTTCTCGCAAGTGATCCGGATTATTATACTATTAAACTTTTGATTTGGAATATGAGGTGTTATTGGGTTGATGACATGTTGTTTTGATGCCTTGACATAGACCTGTGCTACTAACTCGATTTTACTAAGTGTGAAGGATTTTGGACCTCAAGGATGTAGAGTCTTTGATGGAACCCCTTGGACTCCAGATCGAGTCAAGGAGTGAATTATTGAGGTTTGATTGTTTTATATGTGATATTAGTGCATCTGATTAGATGATATGATTATGGATATATTTCTAACATGATTTGATGATGATGCAGGTTGATGACAGCTTGCTGACCATACTCACATGTGGAGTAGAGAGGTCACGCAGGACTACCAAAGATGTTGATGGAGAGGTGTGGAAAACACCCCCGCCACAACCTACTAGCACTTCTGCTGTGGCTCGAACTATAGGTTAATGACTACCTATTTTGAGAATACCCACAATGTCGTGAGGGCTGACTGCGATAGTCAATCACGATTATTCTAAGGGGTGCACAATAAGGCAGGGGACTTATTCCTTAGAGGCCCTTAGTCTCCCACAAGATCACTTGGAAGAGTATTGACTCTAGGGGTTTTTGATGTCTACCAAGTCGTTCAAGAGGCCAGTGGCACCGTTGTAGCACGTGTTGCATCCTGAAGGGAACGTCATGTAAGAAAAATGGAAAGAGGCGAGTGGCACCATTGGAGCACAAAGTGCCTCCTGAAGGGCACATCGCACAAGACAAACAAAAAGAGGCTAGTGGCACCCTTGGAGCAACTAGTGTATCCTGAAGGGAACGTCGCGTTGTTATTTAATAATTGGATAAACCTAGATGGATTTAGGACGAATAATGTGTTAAGGAAGATTTAAAAATTTTCCCCTAATAAAATGTCGCCCAATCTAGGAAAATAAAGTCTAGGTCTAAATCATACTGGTGGTAAAATTTTATCTATTTATTTAAAATAATAATAATAATAATAATAATAAAAGATATATATATATATAATAAATAATAATGATAATCTTCATTAATCTTGTGACAAGAAGGGGGTAAGCAATTAAATTGATTTAAATTTAAAAGGGGGAAATAATTATTTTACTATATTATGCTAATTAAAAATTTATTCATTAAAAGAAAAAGGGAAAATGTGTAAGTTTTTGCACATGCCTTTTTGAGTTTAAATAAAAAGGGGAAAGAGGGAAATCTAAAATAATTAGGAAACTAGGAAAAAGTGGGAAATATAAAAAGAAAGGGGAAACACAAGGAAAAAACAGATAGTCTAACTTAGTAAGGTATCTAGCATTTAATAACTTTTTAATTTAAACTCAACTAGTGAATTAATAAGGGGTAAAGTCATTAAAACTTGTAAAAGGATATGGGGACACCTAGGAGCGATTCTAGAAGTTCCTTTAGGTGAGTGAGAGAAATAGGGGTACTTAATTAATTAATGAAATTAATTCATGGAGGAATGAAGGGGATGGGTGACACATGTACGGGAGGATTATTATGAATTAAATTAATGAACAATAAATTAAAAGGGATTTTGGGAAAGTAATTGACTTAGAAAATCCATATAAAGGAGAGAGGAGGAGGAAGAAAGGGTCTTATGTTTTGCATAACGTTACGCTGCAGAAATCTATACTTGAATGGCATGGCTTGTGGGAGTTGGGATACCCAGCTCGGTGAGGAGTGGTAGCTCGACCTTGCGAGGCGAGCTCAGAGCTAGTTGATTCTTTGGGTAGTGTGTGGTAGTGTGTGTGGCTAGTTGATAAGGGGGAAGTAGAGTACCCCTAGCATTGGCTAGGAGGTACCAGTGAAGTCTCATCGATTGGTAAGCGGGAGTTGCACGAAGCACACAGGACATCATCTCAGAGCAGGCGATTGGGCAACGGTACGCTTCCTCATTTCTTCATACTAGATTGTTAGTATTAATTGTTCTTTTAGTTCTGTATGTTTAATTGGGTAAATAAAATGATTGTATTAGAATTCTAGTGGATGAATAGAATTTCCCCCATAGCCTTTATCTCGATGTTGATTTCCCATAGCCTTTAGTCCCTACATGTCTTGATCATCCTATGATTGATTGATTGTGATGATTGCGGTTTATTTTTTCCTTTGTCCCTAGATCATCATTCCAAGCCTGAGAAGTCATCTAGAAGCCTGATCTATAGTCGTTGCTTTGACATTAATAGACCTATGGATCTCAATGCCCTGCTTTTTTGTGCATGGATGATGAGCGAAGGATGGTCCTGCCAGTCATCTACCTTTGTTGTTTGTCCTTGGATGATTGTTTTTCTTGTGCCTTCTAGAAAAAAAATACCTCTATGTATGGATTTGTTTGCCTCCTTGTTGGTTTATCTCTGTGCTTTCTTTGTTCTCTGCACCTTAAGGGCTTAACCTTGGATTTTCTCTATGCTTTGGCTAATAGAATCTCTGTGATCATTTCAATGACTTTTACCAATGGATCCTTCCATTCCTCTTACTATTGTATGTCTTTTATTTTTATGTGTATGCATTATTACACTAATCCCAATGGTTGTTGGGTTTGTGGACTATAATTACCTTGTACTGACTGTTATCCGGAGAACTATTGTAATATCCGCAACGTTTGACTGTCTAAAAGGAATTTAATTCTCAGATGAAATTTACCTTCCAGCAATCATATAATATGTACAATCAACACAGCAATGAGTTGTAGATACCTTACATTTTTATTTTTTCATGGTATTAAGTCGAAATTGAACCTCTTTTTTTCTTATATTGAATGGTTTTCTGCTCATTGCCTCCTACAAATAATCGTTTTTACTTCTATATTTCCTGGGATGTATTGCACAATGATTTTTCTTATTATTTATTAATGACGGAGAATGAAATTCCTTTATGGTGTGTATGTACAATGATTTTTCCTTATTTATAAATGACAATAATGCAATTCCTATCTGGTGTGTATGTACGGGGATTTCGCTCTGTGTTTTATCACTTTTATTAGCGATTTCATTCAGCACATTTATCTCTTTTTAGTGGCGAATTTAACTCTGTGTAATTACAAATTAATGTCAATTTCAATATGTGTGTCCATCACTTGTTAATGGAAAATTAACCCTGTGTTTTCATCACTTTTGAATGGCAACTTAACTCTGTGTTTTCATTAGTTTTACATGCTGATTTTATTAATGGCATAGCGATTTCTTGTTGACAGGAAATCGACACTGTAAGTGTGACTGTGATTTGGTAATTTTTGGGTAGAAACATTTTAGATTGTGCCTGCATTTTGTATGGAAGGGTAGGCATCCACCTTAAGCTCTGACTATTGATTGCGTGTGTACAGATGACGATAATGCACTTTCATTCACACCTGTAGACAATGTGCCTTTTAATCCCTCTGACAACCTTTTAAATATTTTGTGGACTGTGTTTGAAAAGAAACGATCCCTTAACCTTTATTTCCTTATATCTTCTTTTTATCTGCTTGTTATTTCCTTTTCAACATTTTTTTTTGTGTTTGGCGTGAAATAATTCTTTATCTTATTTATTATCCATTATGGTGAATACCTGCGCTTTCATGAATCTTTGTGACAGTGTTTTTATGCCTGCATTTTTTTTTTCATCAACGTTTCAATTTAATTACCCCATACCCCTTTAGCTATCACCGTGAGGTATTAGGTAGTTGATAGTCAGTTGGAAATTTTATGATGTAGTGGTCGTATTGTAATTAATAATATGATGGTTGTTGATTTTCCATAGAGGTATTGATTTTTAGGACAATTTAACGTGATGATACTAAATATTTCACTCATCAAATTCAATGTTTAATGACAACGTTGACAAAAATATTAAATTGACAACTTGTTTGTGTGACAGTGTTGCCTTTGTTTTTACTCAACAACTCAATGTGTAATAGACAACTGGTAAAACTTTACTGTTGTTATTTGGCTAGACCACGTGTTATGAACTGACATTGTTAATCGTTTATATTAACAATGTTTTACTTTTATATTATTAATGTTGATTTGGTAATTTGTTGCATTTATCGATTTAATTAGACTCGTTAAATTAGACAACATATTTATTGATACTATCAATGTTGTTAGATAATGTTAAATTATTAATTTTAGATTGGTATTTGTTGATTAATTTAGGCTTGTTAATTTTGATAGTATTATTGAATAGGTATTGAAGCAACATAAGATCACCTTTAATGTTGATTAGTGCACTTACTTTAATAGACATGTGCCTTGTTGAAAAGCGTGTTGATTGGGTTGAGTTCTATATTAGTTCACTCGATAACGTTTATTTCAATAGTAATGTTATAATAGTTTACCTTCATGCCAAGAATTGTTGCTTAAAATTTTGGGGCTTTTTGGTTGTCGTCGAGTCAATTAATAGATTACACCTTTATCGAGTGTTTCCATCTTGCATATTTTCGACACGTATCTTGGGGGTGTAGGCATAGTCTCCTTGTCAATTATTTCATCCTATCATGTCAAAGTTATCTAGAGTCCTTGGTCTAGATAGGATGTGTGGCGCCAAGGTTATTGACGTATCTAGCAACTGGGGATGGCGTGACTCCTGATGAGGGGATCTTGGTGTTCCCTATTGGATAATAGTGAATGATAACTTCGTTAGATTTGGTGCCTTCCATGTGAGTGATGCTGAGCATTGTAAGTTTCTTTTAGCACATGGGTTGAAGGCCTTCATGCATTTGGTTCACATGCCTTGAGGTTCTAGTCCTTTTTCGTCAAGGTCGTTGTGTCGGGATGGGGATGTTGTCCTTTAGCCTATAGGCATGTTCATGTTTACATCGGGCAGGTAGTTATTATCTATTTTTTTTTATACGCACGTTTCACCCAGTTTCTCTTGTGCCAATGCATGGAGTCATAGTAGCCTATTGCCTAGACTACATTCTTGCATTCATCATCAGTTGTGTGGTTAAATATTGTTGTCATTGCCATCTTACCTTTTAACAAAAAAAAAATTCACTTATGCTTCTCTTGTAGTCGTAACGAAGGGGTCTTTACATGTGGTATCAGAGCAGGTTCAACCCTGCGACTATGGATCGCTAGGCTTTCCACTGTAGTAAACCTGTGTGTGTTAATCATTGCGTTAAATAAAATAAAAAACCTTAACGTGTACATGTGATTATTTCATTTCGAGGATGCCTCAGAGGTTCATAATGGGGTGCCATGGAAGGAGGTGATATGCCTCCAGAAATTCCTGCACCCTCAAAGTCGAACCCCCAAGGGGAAGAACGAGCCCTTGGGCTGGATTCACTTGTACTAAGGGATGATTATGGTTTGACAAGGCCCTTCCAGGTAATGCCAAGGGCCTTGATTCACCATCGATACTGATATGAGGTTAGGGCACCAATACCCATGAGGGTCCACAACACGCCCTAGCTAGTACCATTTACATCCACCGAGAAATCGAGAGAGTTGAGTTCTTGAGTCAATGAATGTCATGGATGGTTGTGTCATCAAGGCATGGTTTTAGAGAAGGGTGTTTTTCTTTACACTTCACTATTATGACCTCTAGCATGAAGTCCCACATGGTGGTATTTCAACTGAAGGGGAGCACTCTAGTATGGCGGAAGGCACTCCTCCCACATTTGAAAATGGTTGTCGACAACGTGTCATCGAAACTATTTATGGAATGGTTCTAGGAGAAGTATTTTTCTGAGGAATTCGTTGAGTGTCAACTCAACGAGTTCAACACCTTGGGACAAGGCAGTCGCACGGTGACCAAGTACAAGGCCCGTTTTGGATCTACTTCAGTATGATCTGTGCCTTTTTACCTAGAAACTTAAGGTCAAGAAGTTTGAGTTGGGCCTTATTGTTGGAATTTAGCTTCTACTTCGGGTACCAAGACTACCGGATCGAATAAAGTGTGTTGGATGGTGGGGAGCCACATTTCCAGCGTGACTGTTGAGTGAAAAGAAATAGAGCATCCAGATCAGTCGAACCCACTACTGTGGGAGTTTTGGGCAAGGCCCCTCAGATTCATGCAGTAGTGAATAACTGCCAGACAGAGCACCAATTGACTATTCTCAAGACGTCAGGTACCGTTGCTGACTAAACCCTTATTATTTTGATAGATCTTGGTGATACCGAGAGTTTCATTTATGGTGCAACGCTAAAAAGGATTAAGGTAAAGGAAGTGGAACAGGATGAGTTTATCTTTGTAGAGATGGCTTCGAGTGCCAAGAAAAAGGTTGGAGGAATGGTTGTGGGATGTACTCTTAACCTAGGAGAGTTTGTCAGCAGGGCCAACCTGTACGTCATGATCTTAGGATCTTATGATGTCGTGATCAATATGGATTGGTTGGAATCACATGAGGTGATACCCAACTGTAAAATGAAATGATTGAGCTTTGTCGATGATGAGGGACAAAGACACATGATTGTAGGATGGAACCAGGGAGTTTCCTTGAGGTTCATATCTTCCTTGCAGCTATAGAATAACATGCACAAGGGATGTAAGATGTATGCGATCCTTGCGTTAAATGAGAAGGGAGTAGCGAAAGGTATAGAAAACCTTCCTATGGTGAGAGAGTTTGTAGACATATCCCTAGAGGAGTTACCTAGGATTCCATCGGAGAGGGAATTGGATTTTACTATAGACCTAAAATTGGGGACTAAACCAATAGCTAGAACACCTTATCGAATGTCGACCTCAGATCTATAGGAGTTGAGAATGCAACTCAAAGAATTGTTGGACTTGGGACTGATATGTCCAAGTGTGTCATCGTGGGGTGCAGTTGTTATTTTCATATGAAAGAAGGATGGGCCATGGGGGCTCTGCTTTGGCTACTGTGATATGAACAAGGGAATGATCAAGAATCAATATCCGTTGCCAATGATTGATGATCTCTTCGATCAAATGAAGGGTGCAACGATGATCTCAAAGATCAATTTGTGACCAACATATCACCAATTACAGATCAAGGAGGATGACGTCCCTAGGACCACCTTTAAGACGCATTTTGGTCATTACGAGTTATTGTTTTACCGTTTAGACTGACAAATTCCCTAGGGGTATTTATGAGTTTGATGAATTAGGTGTTCCATGAGTACTTGGACAATATCGTCCAAGTATTCATGGAATATATCTTGATTTAATCTCAGATGATGGAGGAGCATGACGAGCACTTGCATTTGGTACTAAAGTTTCAATGAGAGAAACAATTGTTTTGAAAAGTTGTCCAAATGCTCATTTTTTCAATCGAAGATTCACTACTTAGGGAATTTCATCTCTAGAAAAGGTATCTTCATGGATCTAGCCAAGTTCAAGGCTATTATGGAATGGCCTGCACCGACGAACTTCCCAGAAGTACGTAGCTTCATGGGTTTAGTAGGATACTATCGACGGGTCGTCGAGGGATTTTCGAAGATAGAAAATCCGATCACGGAGTTGAAAAAGAAGAAAAAGAAGTTTTTTTGGATCATGAAATGTGCATAATATTTTTGGAGGCTGAAGGAGCTGTTGACAATGGCACCAATATTGAAGGCCCCTAACATGGACACAGACTTCTTGGTATGCATCGACGCATCCAAGGAAGGCTTAGGTAGATTCTTTATGTAAGACAATCAAGTGATGACTTACATCTTGAGGAAACTGAGAATGCATGAGGAGAACTACATGATGCACAATTTGGAGTTGTTAGCCATCGTATATGCCTTGAAGGTTTGGAGACACTACCTTGTTGGATGAAAATTTGAACTAAGGATGGAGCACTGTGGAATACAACACATATTTAAGAAAAGAGAACTGAACACAAGACAACAGTATTGGTAGGAATTTCTTAGCGAGTACAACTTTGAGATTACCTACATAAAAGGAACAGTGAACCGAGTGGCAGATTCATTGAGTTGGAGACCATGCATCTTTTCAGTGTTTCCTATTCAAACAAATATATATAAAAATATTCTAACTTTACAGCGTGACGATGAATGGCAAAAAGAGGTCGAGGGTTTTATCAGACAAAAAATAATGATGGTACCAATATTTGAAGGATTTACATTTGATGACGATGGATTATTGAGGTTTAAAAATTGGATTTACATACCACTGAACAATGTGTTGAGGAGCTTGATCCTAAGCGAGGCTCATAGAGAAGTCTACATGGCTTACCCTAGAGTTAGGAATATTAGGGCGGACCTTAAACCCTTAGTCTTCTGGAAGGTAAGGAAGGAAAACATAGTAAACTATGTGGCCAGATGTCTAGAATGTCAGTAGGTAAAGGTTGAACATAGACATCCAATAGGATTACTATAGCCACACGCTATTTCGAAATCAAAATGGGAGGTTATTTTGATGGATTTTATTGTTGGATTTCCATTGACAGAAAGGATACACAACTCAATTTTCATAGTAGTAGACACTTTGATGAAGAGTGCTCACTTTATTCTTGTGCATACGATTTATCAGGCACCTGACATAGCTATAGTTTCTATCAATTAGATTGTGATGTTGCATGGCATACCTAAGAGGATTATATCCGATCGAGGATTGGTGTTTACTGGACGATTTTAGATGAGTTTCCAAGAGGCATTGGCAACCCAACTTAACTTCAGTGCTACATATCACCCGGAGACTGATGGGAAGACTGAACAAACGAACTAGAACTTGGAGGACATGTTGCGCATGTATGTGATGGACCAACAAAAGAATTGGGAAGAATTATTTCCACCGATAGAATTAGCTTATAACAATAGTTACCAAAGCACCATTAAGATCACGCCTTTTGAGTTTATTTTTGGGTGACCATGTCAGATGCCTTTGGGTTGGGATCAGCTTGAGGATAGAGTTTTGGTGGGACCAAAAGTGATCCAAGAAATGGAAAAGAAAATGAAAACAATAATACAAAGGATTAAAGAAGTGCAAAATTGACAGAAGAGTTATGTCTATGTGCATCGTGTCGACCGTATTTATAAGGTTGTTGATCGATTCTTTGTTGTAGATGAATCCCCCTGTGGACAAGTGGATTCCCTCTTGGTCTCTAGACTCCTAAGGCCAATACAGAAATGTGCTTAACATGGAAAATGACTTCATTTTAGATCTAATCAAGCTAATAAATGAAAGAGAAGGAGAAAGATGTGTACCTTATTAGCGACATTTGTCCTTGCAATGTCTTGGCTAAGCTTTGATCTTGATCTCCATGATAGGTCATGCAAAACAAGAAAAGATACAATGGACTTCCTACTCTACTGAGATTATCTCAATCATATATCTATCTACTGTAGAAAAAATCTTATGGAAAAAGCATAAGTTTGAAAGAATCAGGCCAAGAATTGATTATTAATTAGAATAAGTAAAAGTACTTACAATCCTTTAATGAATGTGCAATAGCTTCTTCCATTTCTCCTTGTCCAACCCCTTTGCTCAAGTAATATCCACTGATTTCTTTGATGACATATCACTGATGAGATCATAAGTTTGATGTAATTCCCAATGTCCATTGTACCTTTCACCATGAGAAGGTCTCCTTATATAAGCTTGGAGAGGTCCAACCACTTGAGAGATATTTGGGATGAGTTGAGGATTCTTTTCATTTAGTTGAGGATCTCCCCTAAGATCATGCCTTGACCATCTATTTGAATCCAACTACCTTCAAAAATTGAGGGATTCTTCATTTATTTGCCTCAACAAACCCAGAATTTGCTAAAAAAAAAGGGTAGCGCTCCCCCAAAAGGGTGCACAACGTCCTCAAGCACTCCCACAAAGAGGCTCGGGGAGTGCCTACACTCCCTGACAGTGGGTAGGGGAGTGCTCCTCTCCAAAATTCAATTTTTGAGTTTATTTTTCCATGGAAAAATGTTTGTACTCCTTGTCAAGTGACTTATCTTCTTCAAAACTAGTCTGGGGTGTCTTAAGTGTCTTTGTGATGTTGTTAGAGGCACAACATAGGCAAGATGGAAGTATACTATTTGTGACACTTGCAACACTTGTAGTTAATATGTGACACTTGTGGACAAGATGCGACACTTACAACACTTGTAATGACGACACTTGCGACACTATCGAAGTGAGTAATTTTGAAGTGTAACAGATTGCCCCCCAAAGTACGAAGTTAGAAGATGATGATGACTGAAGTACTTTGTAGACTTTTTCGAGGAAGGGTATGGATGCAGAGAAACTAGAAAAAGATGCACACAACCATCAAACAAATATTATGACATGTTTCAAAACCCAAGGCAGGCATACCTATGCTTGAGTGATAAACACATTTTAGGTATGGCCGCCATAAAATACATTATGGATCCATAATTATATTGATAAAATGGTATAACCACTGCAGATACAATGTGGATCTATACTCCTATGACCTAAACTAATCATATCCATGAAGAATACACAGTGGATATATGAGATGACAAGACATAGCCATGACCAATACAAAGTGGATCTATGTAATAGTCTATGTGTCATAGTTCAAAGGAACTCCTTCGCAACCTGGGCAAAGTACATATAAGAGATGACTCAACCTAGGGTCTTCTTACCGATCCTGATGTAGTACGAATCTAACCATGTGAATAGATTTCCTTATGTCGAACATGGCAGAAACCACTTGATTACTGGTAAATGATGTAAACCATTAACAAGCACGAGGGAAATCACCATTGATGTCAATGATTTTGAAGGTACTCTAGTACATTCCGATGAATGTGAATAGATGAGATGAAGTTGAACATCCATGGAATCATCTGATCATAGGTCAATGATGTAAACACACTGTCAGGCATGAGGAGGCCTACCATTAAGGCATGCAAGTCCCAAGGTACTAACTGGTTTCTAAGTCTGAGTCCCTAGAGAATGTGTTAAAGTCAACAGGAATAGACTCATCAAAGGAGGGCCTTGATGTATCCCCAATCAACGACACAAAATAGACATAGATATGTAATTGGTAGATTGAATGAACATGGACTGACATGGGTATTGAAACATGATATTTTTGATGGCTGAATTTTGAGGAAGTTACTTCCCTTGAACACTGAGGCACATCAGCAGAAACTTGACATGGACCAAAATTTGATGATGCATTGGATGTTTTGAATTTCATCAGGTGACCCAAAGGAGTAAAAGAAACTCAGAGGATTGGCTTAGTGCAGAGGTTCAGTGTATTAAAATGCATGTAAAAATAAAGTGTCATGTTCAAGGGCAATTGTAAGAGTTACTAGTAGTGTTCTCAAAAAAAACTGCTTGGCTTGCTTCTTTCAATTTTTCCCCCATCTAGATAGATGATTACCTCTTTTTAATTTAACAAGCTCTAGAAGGGTAACACATGCTTGATATGACTCACCTTTGGTAAGTCCCTCTTCCTTTGTTTAGTGAACTAGAAGAAGTAAGGGTTCGGTCTCGTATGGTCCCCTGAATGTATGATTGTTTAACAAGTCCAGAGAAGGTAAACTCGGTGGTTTTTTATATTTAGAGAGTATGAAAACAACTTAAAGATGACTCCAATGTTGTCCTTTTTCATAATATTAGTCTCGTGAGGCTGAAAAAGAGATAAATTATCACTCGAAAGATGCCCTTTCAAACCTTTTAACTAGTGGGAAAGGAAGCAAGATCACTCGACAACATTTTCATGTTTAGAGAGTCTGAAAAGAGATTAAAGACAACTCTAGGGGGTTTTTAACCATGCGGGTCTGAAAAAGAGATAAAATTTTACCCGATTTCATTCTCATGTATTTATGAGCTTGCGAAAGAACAAAGACTAAGATCGGTATGCCCCCATCTTGAAAGCTAGTGGCTTAACTCTAGAATGATCATCAAAGACTGGAGACATGCCCTCCAAGCTTCAATTCATTCACCAAATTTGAGGTTGTCACCAATTTCTCTACTAGATGGAGAAAAACGATAAGGGTGGATGAAATGAAGATTCAAGAGAGGTGACTATTTATTTTTTTAATGATCTTGACATAGGAAAAGAACTATGCTCGGGGCTCTGGGTTCAATTCTTAGATTTATGTTTCATTTTTTATCAAGCTTGCTATAGAGAGGAAAACTATGCTCAAAGCATATGTTTCATTTTTTAACAAGCTTTCTATAGAGAAGAGAAACTCTGCTCATGACCTCTGTTTCATTTTTAACGATCTTGCTATAGAGAGAAAAAAATGTGCTCGTGACCTTTGTTTCATTTTTTAATGAGCTTTCTACAGAGAAAAGAAATTGTGCTCGTGACTCTCCTTGATCATGGCTTCCAAGAGAATAATGTGTTGGAACAACACCATGTCAAGGGACAAAAATCAGTCGTGGATTCCAACAGATCTTCAATGGATGGAAGAAAATCACTCTGGAAGGAACACATTTTGAGGGTCATGACAGGGGTAAGGAGGTCAGGCTCCAATAACCCTACCGAAAAGATCACCATGTCAACTACTGGATCCAAATTATAGGAAGTTGAAGGCATTGGAGACGATTGAAAATCAACATCAGGGGGCGAGATAGAATATATATCTTCCCAAATTTCTTCACGGGGAGGAAGAAAAGAGGATCGATGATGGTTATCATCCCGAGGTGGCTCGCCAATGCTCAACATTTCCATAATAGATTCATCCAAGGGAAAAATTGTGAGAATGTAGGTGATCGCAGACAACGAGGAACTTATCCATGATGGCATCGAGTAATTGTCGGGTGCCAATAGATGTTGGTTATCCGAAGAGGCAGAATCAAATTGAATACAAACGTATGGGGTTTCAGCTGAACTAAGTGGCACAGTGTCACATAGTGCATCAAATTCCAAAGGACTAGGTACAATCCAAGGGTCAGGTGATTCCAAAGATTGATAAGTCGTGGTCAAAATCATATCGATGGTGGAAATATGATGTGTACTCAATGGAAGCGGTGTAGGGAAGGTACCCATGAGGCTAGAATATTTCAGTAAGACAACACCAATTCTTTCATACATGATATTGTGGTCTCCCAAGAAAGGAATGTTGTTGGTAGTAGGAGCGTGAGCATCGACTGTGCAGAAATCTAACTGATCAACAGTGAAAATTTTTCCCTGATGAGGAAATTCTACACATCGAAAGATCGATGAGGCAACGATAGTCATACCATAAAACCAACTTCTTCTAGGTAACAAGTTGTAATCAAGGGTATCATTAACCACCTCGACAACAACAGTGACAGTTTTTCCACCGAGTTGGATGGGCATGGACTGTAAAAGCCCATGGGGATGAAAACCTTTCCCATCGAAGGTGCGTAACATCGTTGGGGATTTGTTAAGTGTGGGTGATTTTAAACCTTTCCAACATGCTAAATACATGACACAAGTTGAGGCTCCCTCATCCAGAATAGTTCGGTGGATTTGTTGATTTTGAGCAACAACATCAACTTGGAAAGCAAGTTGGTGGGAGAGTCAAGATGCATAATTGTCTAGGTTAAACATGATATAGTTGGATGAATCGGGATCAAGAAGGATAGTAATAGCCATGAGTGTTCTACGTTGACTGGGGCAGTGTTGTAGAGCTTCTAACTCAGACATAACACACGGTGCTTGAGCCAAATCTTCAACAATGTTGTAGTTCTGGGCGACACGTGAACTAGGATTAAAGGTAGCTTTGCGAATAGTTCTCTTAGGAGGGCGTAATATAGATTTGAACATAGGTTTATCAATCTGAAGTGGTCCAAATAGAATATTAACTGATGGAGGACTAACAGAGGATGGCGATGGATTTGGTAAAGTATTGGTACCATTAGTAACCTTTCCTTTGTCAGGGTTACCTGGTGTGTCATATGTCTTAGAGAGAGTGATCAAATTAATCCCATTAAACATATAAATATGTGCACTCATTTAGGCCTCATCATGAGGATGGCTAGAACTGCCCCTAGGAGAGGGGGTTTGAGCAACCATGGATTGTTTTTGTGGAAAAGGCTGAGTAAGCACAGTGGGTTGTGAATTTACCTAGAAGTTTTTGGCCACTTCATTTCGATGTGGACAGTATCAAGTGTTGTGATCATCACCACAAATGATACATGGGGATTTCATTTTCCGTTGTGGTTGCTTTTCAATAGCAAGTGTTTTGAGCTTGATTTTTTGATTGTTCATTGTTATTAGTATTTTTTTTATTTATTTTTTTTCTTCTTCTTACCTCCAGCTTGTTGTGAAGGGGCAGATTGAACTGCATTCACCTCAAAGATCTAAGTTTCGGGGGAGGTAGAGGAGAGTGTGGTCGATTGGGAAATAGATTGAGTTTTGATGAAACCGATAACATTGTTTGCATGAGATGAGGATGATGGCTTGGATGGATCGATATTATATCAAGCAGCATTCAGAAGAAAATCGTACAAAGTAACAGATTGTGAATAAACCAAATCTAAGCACTTAGCCCGAGAAATGGTTTCTTCCTTGGTGACCGCACCACCCATAGCGACATCACAAGAGATCAGGGGTAAAAGTAATTTAGTAAACCATTCTTCCAATAATATGTCAAGAATGATTACGTTGATCATCCTTCATTGTCGTCGCCACTCATGAATATGGTCAGAGATATGCACAGAGTCAGTTTGAAGAAGGGAGGTCAAGAGTTCAGTACTTGTCTCATAGAGAATACGTAGCTGAAAGTGCATGAGGAAAGACATGGAAAGGGAGTTGAAATCATGAAAAGAACCACGTCGTAGTTCAATATACCACGTTGTTGCAGAGCCAGTAAGTGTTTGCTGGAAATGATGCAAATGTATACAATCATCCATGAGGGAGTTTGATGAACACCACAAATGGAAATTCATCACATGGTTGTTTGGATCTTCTCCAAAGTTTCCTTCAAATTTTGGAATATCGAAAGGAAGTTTAGCTGGAATAACTAGACAAACTGGTGAATGAAAAATAGGAGCATTAGTTAACTGAGAAAATTTTGGGAGATCCAGAGTCACAAGAAATGGTACTTGTCAGTTAATTTGTACATGATACTGGTATGGCATGGGAACACTAGTAGGACCATAAACCGGGTTAGGTGGATAGTTGTAACTAGTAGTTCCTCCTACATACAGTTGTTGTTGACCAGGATAAATAGGATTCAATGATGGCTAAGAAACATTTGCATAACCCGGTGGGTTCTAAGCATTATAAGCCAAGTGATTTGCTTGCCCAGAAAGAGGATGAACATCGTTCCCTTGACGAGGGTAAGGAGTAGATCCTGGAGGTGGATACACATTAGACCCATGGGGAGGATAAGGTTGTTGTCCTTGAGGACTCCAGGTGGTGTTTGGAATGTCGCCCGGATAAGGTTTTCCATAAGACGGTATGGAAGGAACAGGATTTGATACTTCTCCTTGTGGGTTATGATATGAGTGCCCCCCAACATGGGCTTGGGTAAATGTGCCTCCCAAAGATACTCCCTAGGATTGTGAAGTGTTTCTAGTAGATTAAGGTTTCCCCCTTGCCAGCGGTGGATTAACGACTAGGGTATGCCTGGAAAAAGGAGGTTGCCCTCTAGAAATAATGTGAAAGGGGGTTGTCCCTCAGGAGGGATAGGCCCACCATAGGATGATGGTATTCTAGGATGGATAGGTCCACTAGAAGGTGGTTTCCCTCCAGTTGGTTGTATTTGGTCGGCAAGGGTCTACATTCTCGGGTGAAAATATGTCCCAACAGGATCGTGCGGAACATGTGGAGCCATAGAGTGAAAGTTTGTAAAAGAAGAGGTAGGGATCAAATTTCCTTGGGAATAAGTAGAGGTGATGAGTTTAGCATTAGGATAGAATTGTGCTGACCCAATAGTAGGGTTAATGACCTGATCGATGGGGTGATTCATCGTTTGACCAGATGGCCCACTTTCAATAGGAGGTTCATGAGGATTAAAGTGTTGTTGAAAGGATTCAAAATGCTCATAGAGATCACGTCCTGATGAAGTCCTCCATACATAACGAGAAAGTGTGTGATTTGTATCTACTACAATGGTAGGATGAACAAGAGTCCTATACTCATCACCAAAGGTTGGTTCTATGGATCCCATATATGTTTCGATAAAAGCTCTCTCAGGTAACTGTGGGACCTCTTCATCTATGGCATTCCCAAGGGAGTCTAAATGAAGAAAAAGTGGTTTGAGAGGGGTTACCGACACATATGTAGTGTGAGGAGTGGAATTATCAACCGTAACCAAAGCGCCTTCTGAATTGTCTAACAGATGAGCAACAACACTCCCAGCGTCAGATTGATTTTCTACCTCTCCATGGTAGTTGTCTTCTAGAGGGCTAGGAGGTAAGGGTTGGTATCCTTCCAGGGGTATCCCTTGCATCCTACATGATTGACGAATACCTTTATCATTTACAGGCTCAATTTTGGAGAATAACAATACACGTTGAAAATCTAGGGCCGACTAACAAAAATAAACAACATACGCTAATAAAATCTAGGAATCAAAACCAAGAAAACAAAACTTCTCTCGACGACCGTACTAGTTGGTGATGAAATCCAACATCATGTGATCATGTCAAGAAGGGGCTAGGATATGATGGAACAATTACAATGGTGACCTGCTTGACAGACTTTCACCTTGGTACAAGCTTCCATGTAGTAATTGTGGATTTACCCTCCAAGGAGCCTGAGTGAGTTTGACCAAAGTCTATCCTAAGTAAAGTGAGACTTCCCTTCACTTTCACCTTGTGTAAGTACCTAAGGATTATGACAACTAAGGACACCAACTTGTAGTCAGCCCCTGGGTAGGTACAGTCGACAATCTGATTCCAGCGTATGGCCAGGATAACAAGTCCAAAATCAACTCAAGAGGCTCCCACACATAATCGTGGGTAAACCTTCAAGTGACCCCCAATATACAATCTGACCACTACAAATAGTTCAATCACAGAGGGATAATCTTCGTAACTCACCTGAATGTGACCTCGTGCATAACCCCTGTGTGAGAGGGGGATCCTAGAAAGCCTATATGACAATTGGATTTGACTCTCCCTATCTCAGGATGCTAATGTTCGTTTTGAAAACTTTGAAGATTTGTACTCATAGCCTAATCCAAAGTGCTAATCCTAGTCTAATTTTGGTGGAAGATACTAAAAACAAAAATGTTCTAGATAATTTTTAATTAGCGTTGATTTTATGGTTGTTCTTTACTCAAAGGGTGTATGACAATGAAACTGATTGTATGATGACTCAATTCCACAAAATGAACAAGAATATGATAAGTAGTCATTTCTTTCGATGAACAGATATTTAAGGAAAGGAGAAAAGTTGTTTTCACTATCAAACACTAATATGCAATGTCCTCAATCAATTTGTTTCTCACTCAAATCCAATGCAATGCTAAAAATTTTAGAAATGCCTTCTAATATCCAAACCAATCATTAAAATATGTCCTTTTTTTTATATGTGAATGATAATCAGATGCAAGACTTCTAAATGTCAATCAGACTTCAAGATTAAACAATCAGAAGTAAACCTCATAGAAAAAAAAAATACACTCTCATTGTGAAATAGACAAGAAAGACAAAGATAACGAAATTGCAAACAAGAACCAAAAAAAAAATCCTCAAACAAAATAGAAATGATGGAAAGTTGACCTCAAAGATAAAATGAAAAGGTTCACAGACCTTTGGATTTCCTCACAGAAATTTTCACTTAGTCAGATAAAAGAGAAGAAAACAAGAAGTTAACTCTAGGTCAGCAAAGACAAGGAGTGGCTTGAAGGCAAGGAAAGAAGATGTCAAAATCCCAAACAAAAGAGGATGAATTATCATAAATAAAGGTGTTTGAAAGACAATGTCAACATGGACTGATAATATGGGACCCTTGGAAAAAGCCAAAACCAAGAAATAACTTCAGAAGATGAAAATTCTGGAGAATTTCTCACAAAAATGTTGTAGTGCTCTGGTTTAAGGGGAACCAGAGAATTCCAATGCTCTGTGTAAGGCTACAGGGGAGTTCTAGATCTCTGATAGAAATAGGAGGGGAGCTCTCTGCTCCAAAAACTCAGAAAAAAAGCCCAAAAACTGAAAAAAATAATGCAATTTAGTCAATCGAGGTGATCTTGATGACATAATGAGGCAATCAAACAAATCTAAGAATAAAAAATACAATGTGGAGAAGATCAAATCAGTGAGAAAAAAGCCAAAAAAAGATCTGGGAATGGAAACAAAAATCAGAGCTCCTCCCCAGTGGAGTCACCAATTTCTGTTGTAGGTGAATCCCCCTGTGGAAAAGTGGATTCCCTCTTGGTCTCTAGACTCCTAAGTCCAAGACATAAAATTTCTTAACATGGACACTGACTTCCTTTTAGATCTAATCAAGATAATAAATGAAAGAGAAGGAGAAAGATATGTACCTTATTAGTGACATTTGTCCTTGCAAAGTCCTGGCTGAGCTTCAATCCTGAGCTCCCTGATAGGTCTTGCAAACCAAAGAAAGATACAATGGACTTCCTACTCTACTGAGATTAGCTCAATCATAGATCCATCTAGTGTAGAAAACATTATATGGAACAGGCATAAGTTTGAAAGAAACATGCCAAGCATTGATTATTAATGAGAACAAGAAAAAGTACTTATAATCCTTTGATGAAGGTGCAACATCTTCTTCCAGTTTTCCTTGTCCAACCCCTTTGCTCAAGTAATCTCCACTAATTGCTTTGATAACATCTCACTCATGAGGTCATAAGATTGATGTAATTCCCAATATCCATTGTACCTTTCACCATGATAAGGTCTCCTTATATAACCTTGGAGAGCTCCAACCACTTGAGAGAACTTTGGGATGAGTTGTGGATTCTTCTCCTCCAGTTGAGGATCTCCCCTAAGATCATGCCTTGACCATCTATTTGAATCCACATACCTTCAGGAATTGAGGGATTCTTTCCTTATTTGCCTCAACAAACCTATAATTTGCTAAAAAAAAGGGTAGCGCTCCCCCAAAAGGGTGCACAGGACTCTCAAGGACTCCCTCGAAGAGGCTCAGGGAATTCCAGCACTCCCTAACAGTGGGTAGCGGAGTGCTCCTCTCAAAAATTTAGTTTTTGAGTGTTTTTTCCATGGAAAAAGGTTTGTACTCCCTAGGAAGTGTCTTTGTGATGTCGTTAGAGGCACGACATAGGAAATATGGTATTATATTGTTTGTGACACTTGCAACACTTGTATTTAAGATGCGACACTTGCGGACAAGATGTGACACTTACAACACTTGTAATGATGACACTTGCGACACTATCGAAGTGAGTAATTTTGAGGTGTAACAGTCTTCTTGCGGGTTAAACCACATAGGAGTTCTATCAAGTTTGGAAAGTGAGATAAAATCTCTCCTAGATTCATGGGACCTTTCGAGATTGTAGAGAGAAAGGGGCATGTGGCCTATTGACTAGCCTTACCTGATTCCTTGAGGCATATGCACGAAGTTTTTCACGTATCTATTTTGAGACATTATATTATTTATCCTACACATGTTATTGACATGAGTTCCTTCCAGGTAGTGGATGAGGAGGTTCTCACGTCTGAGCCAATCCACATCCTAGATCATTTCATTTGATAACTACGAAGTCGAACAGTAGATCAGGTTAAGGTCCAGTGGGACAACTATAGTCTGCACTTAGCGACCTGGGAGGACACATATGATATGTGTCTACAATTTCCGTTTTTGTTTTATAGATATACTTATGATACTGTGATAAACATTATTTTGGCACTTATGCTGTGAAACTTCGGGATGAAGTTTATACCAAGAGGGGGTGTATGTAACATCTCACTCTTGCGCACACTGAGAAAACTTATTCTTTGAGGACACTTGCTTGTAAGTGATTCAGATTATTATACTATTAAACTTTTGATTTGGATTATGAGGCGTTATTGGGTTCATGACATGTTGTTTTGTTGCCTTGACATAGACAAGTGCTATTGACTTGGCTTTACTGAGTGTGCAGGATTTTCGACCTTGAGGATGCAGAGGCATCGATGGAACCCCTTGGACTTTGGATTGATTTGGGGAGTGAACTATTGGGGTTTGATTGTTTTATATGTGATATTAGTGCATTGGATTAGATGATATGATTATGGATATATTTCTGACATGATTCATTGATGATGTAGGCTAATGATAGCTTTCCAACCAGACTCACATTTGGAGTAGAGGGGTCACGCAGGACTACCAAAGATGTTGAGAGAGAGGTGTGGACAGTAGCCCTGCCACAACCTACTAGCACTTCTGTCATGGCTCGAACTATGGGTTAACGACTACCTAGTTTGAGAAGACCCACGATGTCATGAGGGCCGAATGCGAGAGTCACTTATGATGATTCTAAGGGGAACGCAATAAGGCACAGGCCTTATTCCTTAGAGGCCCTTAGTCTCCCACAAGATCACCTGGTGGAGTATTGACTCCAGGGGTTTTTGATGTCTACCAAGTCATTCAAGAGGTGAATGGAACCCTTGGAGCACATGGTGTGTCTTGAAGGGAACGTCACGCAAGAAAAATGGAAAGAGGTGAGTGGCACCCTTGGAGCACATAGTGCGTCCTGAACGACACATTGTGGAAGAGAAATAGAAAGAGGCGAGTGGAACCCTTGGAGCACCTAGTGCATCCTAAAGGGCACATCGTGTTTCTATTTAATAATTGGATAAACCTAGATGGATTTAGGATGAATAATGTGTTAAGGAATATTTAAAACTTT
>JZKD02S1674816.1:200420-221997 GCA_000966675.3 Picea glauca
AAAAGAAGATAGTCTAACTTACTAAGGTATCTAGCATTTAAGAACTTTCTAATTTAAACTCAACTAGTAAATTAATAAGAGGGAAAGTCATTAAAACTTGTAAGGGGATATGGGGACACCTAGGAGTGATTCTAGGAGTGCCTTTAGGTGAATGAGGGAAATAAGGGTAATTAATTAATTAATGAAATTAATTTATGGAGGAATGAAGGGGATGGGTGACACATGTACAGGGAGGATTATTATGATTTAAATTAATAAACAATAAATTAAAAGGGATTTTGGGAAAGTAATTGACTTAGAAAATCTATATAAAGGAGGGAGGAGGAGGAAGAAAGGGTCGTCCATTTTGTGTAACATTACACTACAGAAATCTATACTTGACCGACTTAGCTTGTGGGAGTTGGGATACCCAGCTCGGTTAGGAGTGGTAGCTTAGCCTTGCGAGACGAGCTAGGAGCTAGCTGATTATTTGGGTAGTGTGCATGGCCCCTTTTTGGCTCAGGGGGCTAAGGGGGAAGCAGAGTACCCCTAGCATTGGTTAGGAGGTACCGGTGAAGTCTCATTGATCAAAAAGCGAGAGTTGCATGAAGCATGTGAGACATCAAATCAAAGGAGGCAATTGGGCAACAGTACGCTTCCTCATTTCTGCATAGTATATTGTTATTATGAATTGTGCTTTTAGTTCTGTATGTTTAATTGGGTAAATAAAATTATTGTATTAGCATTCTATTGGATGACTGAAATTTCCCCCATAGCCTTTAGCTCGATGTTGATTTCTCATGGCCTTCGATCCCTGCATGTCTTGACCATCCTATCGTTGATTGATTGTGATGATTGCAGTTTATTTTTCCTTCATCCCTAGCTCATCATTCCACACCTGAGCAGTCGACCAGGAGCCTGATCTACACTCATCGTTTCAATGTTAATAGACTTATGGATCTCAAAACCCTCCTTTTCTGTACGTGGATGATGAGCGAAGGATGCTCCAATTAGCCATCTAGCTATGTTGTTTGTCCTTGGCAGATTGTTTTTCTTGCACCTTCTAGCAAAAAAGTACCTCTGTGTATGGATTTCTTTGTGTCCTTGGTTGTTTATCTCTGCGCTTGTTTTGTTCTCTATGCCTTAAGTTCTTAACCTTGGATTTTCTCTGGGCTTTGGCTAATAGAATCTCTGCGATCATTTCAATGAATTTTCCCAATGGATCATTGCATTCCTCTTACTATTGTCTATGTTTTATTTTTATGTGTCTATGTTATTACACTAATCCTAGCACTTGTTGGGTTTGTGGACTGCGATTACCTTCTACTAACTGCTATCCGAAGAACTATTCTAATATCTACAATGTTTGACTGTCTAAAAGGAATTTAATTCTCAGAAGAAATTTACCGTTCAGAAATGATATAATATGTACATTCGGCACATCATTGAGTTGTAGATACCTTGCGTTGTTATTTTTCCATGGTATTGAATCAAACCTAAACCTCTTTTTTTCTTATATTGAATGGTTGTCTGCTCATTGCCTCTTACAAATAATCGTTTTTACTTCTATATTTCTTGGGATGTATTGCACAATGATTTTTCTTATTATTTATTAATGACGATGAATGCAATTCTTATCTGGTGTGTATGTACAATGATTTTTCCTTATTTATAAATGACAACAATGCAATTCCTATATGGTGTGTATTTACTATGATTTTGCTTTGCGTTTTATCACTTTTATTAGCGATTTCACTCAGCACATTTATCTCTTTTTAATGGTGAATTTAACTTTGTGTAATTACCACTTAATGGCAATTTCACTCTGTGTGTTCATCACTTGTTAATGGAAAATTAACCCTGCATGTTCATCACTTTTGAATGGCAATTTAACTCAGTGTTTTCATTAGTTTTACATGGTGATTTTATTAATGGCATAGCGATTTATTGTTGACAGCAAATCAACACTGTAAGTGTGATTACGATTTGGTAATTTTTGGGTAGCAACATTTTAGATTGTTCCTACGCTTTGTCTGGAAGGGTAGGCATCCACCTTAAGATATGACTGTTGATTGCATGTGTTCAAAGGCGATTGAAACTCACTTGCATTAACACCTATATACAATGTGCCTTGTAATCCCTTTGACATCCTTTTAAACATTTCCTGGACTTCGTTTGAACAAAAATGATCCCTTAACCTTTATTTCCTTATATGTGTGTTTTATCTTCTTGTTATTTTCTTTTCGGCATTTTTTTTTGTGGTTGGCGTGAAAGAATTCTTTATCTTATTTATCATCCATTATGGTGAATACCTGCGCTTTAATGAATCTTTATGATGGTGTTTTTATGCCTATGTTTTTATTTTTTTCGTTGGATTCTCATTTTAATTACCCCATCCCCCTTTGGATATCACTATGAGGTATTAGGTAGTTGACAATCACCTGACGATTTTATGATGTAGTTGTCATATTGTAATTAATAAACTGATGGTTGTTAGTTTGTCGTAGAGGTATTGATTTTTAGGATAGTTTAACTTGATGATAGTAAATGTTTCACGCAACAAATTCAATGTTTAATGACAACGTTGACAAAAATCTTAAATTGACATCTTCTTTGTGTGACAGTGTTGCCTTTGTTTTTACTAAGCAACTCAATGTGTAATAAATAGTTGGTAAAACCTTACTGTTGTTCTTTGGATAAACTATGTGTTATGAACTGACATTGTTAATAGTTTATATTAACAATGTTTTACTTTGATATTTTTAATGTTTATTTGGTAATTTGGTTTCATTTATCGATTTATTTAGACTCCTTAAATTAGACAACATTTTTATTTATACTGTCAATGTTGTTAGATAATGTTAAATTATTAATTTTAGATTGGTATTTGTTGATTAATTTAGGCTTGTTAATTTTGACAGTATTGTAGAATAGGTATTGAAGTAGCGTAAGATCACCTTTAATGTTGAGTAGTGCACTTAGTTTAATAGACATGTGCCTTGCTGACAAGTGTGTTGATTGGGTTGAGTTATGTATTAGTTCACTCGATAACATTTATGTCACTAGTAACTCTATAATAGGTTACCTTCATGCCGAGACTTCTTTCTTAAACTTTTTGGTCTTTTTGGTTGTCATCGAGTCAATTAATATATTTCACCTTTATTGAATGTTTCCATCTTGCATCTTGTTGACATGTGGCTTGGGGGTGTAGGCACATTCTCCTTGTCATTTATTTCATCCTAGCACGTCATAGTTATCTAGAGTCCTTGGTCTAGATAAGATGTGTGGTGCTAAGGTTATTGACGCATCTATCACCTTGGGACAACATGAATCCTGATGAGGGGATCATGGTGCGCCCTATTGAATAGCGATGAATGATAATTTGGCCGGAGTCGGTGCCTTCCGTGTGAGTGATTTTGAGTGTTGTAATTTTCTTTTGGCGCATGGGTTGAATGCCTTCATGAATTTGGTTCGCGCGCCTTCAGGTTCTAGTCCTTGTTCATCAAGGTTGTTGTGTCACGATGGGGATGTTTTCCCTTATCCTATAGACGTGGTCATGTTTGCGTCAGGTGGGTAGTCATTATCTCCTTGTTGTTCTACGCACATTTCAGCCAATTTCTCTTGTGCCAGTGCATGGAGTCATAGTATCCTAGTAACTGGACTGGATGCTTGCATTCATCATTAGTTGTGTGGTTTACTGTTGTTGTCGTCACCATATTCCCTTTTAAAAAAAAAAATGCTCTTCTGCTTCGCTTGTAGTTGTAATGAAGGGGTTGTTAAACATGGGAAGACTAGACTAGTGAGTGGACATGGGAAACATGGACAACTTGATTGATAGGTGGGAAAGAAGGTAAAGACAAATTGGTCCAACCACAATGTTGGGAGACTTTCGGGTGGACGATCCCTTGCCATCCATCATTTTTGGTAACTTCAGGTTGCAATGAGACATGAGGGGGCATGGGGATACCAAGGACCTGTGGGGATTGGAAGGGATACCTTTCAGGCCTAGGTTGCACAACTCCTTTCCCAATCCAACTAAAACACTCAGCGTGAAATAGATTGCCTAACTCTTACGAGTCAAGATCAAAGTGTATGTGGAATATTGGCCTTATAGGGCCCTTGTTCCAATTACCTCTTCCTCGGTTACCTATGCCATGGCTACCTTAGCTGAAAAGTATCATTCCTATATGCATAATTGATTAGAAAATAGTTTCTTTAACAATCGTACATGACAAATCCTTTTAAAATATGAAATAAGTTTTTGCTCAACAACATATAAAACTCATGCAATTCAATTCATCCAATTTTATTAATCGGTGTCAATGAGAAGGGTGTGAACAAATTTTATGGGATATGTGAAGGATTGCATTGAACTAAAAATGTTAAAATGAGAGGGAAAAGATCATGATTACTGCTCACAGACAAAAAAAAATCAACTGTAATATAAACCAAAGAACATGTCATTGTAATACATCCATGCGATCTTAAATTGTTACAATACATAGTCCCTTTTAACTATAATTAAATTTTAGGAACATGTAGTGGATAATCAATATGGGAAGGCAAGGGGATTGTAATTAGATAAAAGTGAAGTAATGGTAGGGGAAAAGAGTGGATGTTGTTCATAAAATGAATTAAGTAATCCATAAAATAATTTTATATTTAATGAAAATGATCCAACACTAACCAAATAGTTAATGTGATCAATTAAACAATTATTGTGTATAATTTAACCATTTATGTGTGTTAACTTGCTTACTATTCACATTTAACTCTTTAACACAGTGTCATCATACACAAGATAATATGCCTTCCAAAACAACTTGTATAAGAATTATGTTTCCTCTCATTTGTCCAATTTAATATTTAAAACAAATTCCAAATGAACATACAGTCACTTATTTCCACTCTATTCAACATCAAAACATCAACCACTATCCATCAATTATTTCCTCAAATCAAACACAGACACGAGTTTTTTTTTTTTTAAATGTGCCGAATTCCATTCCTCTAACCAACTTATGGATTAAATTTAAATGGAACCATACTATTATAAAACTTGTGCACATCTCTAATACGATGCACAATGTCCATAAAACATACACAACAAACAACCAAGTCACAACTATCACGATTTTAAATTGCAATCATCCTGCTTAGGCAATTTAAACACACAGTAACAACGACCATCATTTCAACCAATACCATGTTGTAGGAAACACACAACCCCATGCATAACACAAATAATCATACTCCCAATAAACCATAAAATAATGTTGAGTTAACAATGCAACTGTTACAACACAAGAGGCAGTGACTGTGTGCCCATTTCATTTCTCGAATCAACCAATTAACCATGTTGATCTGTCGATTCGACTGTTATAATACATAATGCAACGACTAAATACCAATAATAAAAACAATTGTTAATGATATTAATAGAGACGAGACAATAATCAACCACTGTCGACGCTACTCCACGAACTCATAACAATCAACAATATACCCAACAGGATATAACTGGCTCCATTTATTAAAATCGGGCTTTGAATAATCAAGGGTTTGTTCGGTGGAACCAACACAGGGGGACTGGATTCTCCCACACCAAAAATAGGTGAGAACCCTTCGATACAACATGGTGGACACATAAGCCACATAACCAATAGCTTGCAATACAGGGTGATAGTTCACACCAGGTAGGAGCGATTATGAATAGCAAAGTAGAGGATTCTTACTGGCCAGTAATAACACTAAGAAAATGCAGGGAATAACCCTCCTGGTTTTCCCTAAAAACCTGAATAATGTTGATATAAAGATAAAGTTATGAAATACAAACCAACCCTAAAGAAATCCTCTTGGCATAATAGCCACCATAACCTACTTTGTAGATACCAATAAAATAAAATGATCCCATGACTAGGTGGAGAATGATATGTGACGACCCAAAGGTGGTTCAACATTTACACAACAACCCCATAACACCAAATATGACCAGGTATGGTTTCCAAATTGTGAGGATATGACTAGTGAGATCAGATGGAAAGAAACCCTCTAACAAAAACCCATAAAGACAATAGAGAGCCTTCATGGCTTCCAACACAGGGACTGAAATCATGACTTCAACCATTCAATCTTCCATTTGAAACAAATAACACACAAAAAACCATTCTAGAGAAACACCAAAGTTCACAGTTGCCAGCCTTAAGAAAATAACATACCAATACATCACTGAGAAAACATCTATTTCATAACAGAGCAAGTTCATGGATGGAGAAAACAACCATACATGTAACCAAATTGCCTTAAAACCGCGATCTTGGTCAAGCAGTTCCTTCCTCGACTGAAGAATTGGAGCTTAACCACAGCGAAAAACAAATGAACAATATCCAAGCTAGGGTGGTGGCCAATGGGAGAGGTATGGAGGGACGTGCAATAAATGCATGTCGCTTCCATCCTCTACTCATTCAATTACTTAGTACACGCCATCCAGCCATCAATTAATCCAGTCATTGAAACTAACATCCATTGTTTTCCAAATGTGCCACCCAATCCAAACTAACCATTAATACAAAACCATACCATAATGCATAGCCACTAACATTTCTTGTTAGGACTAACAATAATCCTTTTAATATCATTGGCATATAATGTAGTATAGCATAGTATAGTATAGGATAGCTCCTCTTCCTTGGATTTTTTTTCTTCATATTGTTTTTATCTCTTATTATAGCTAACGTGTGTCTTGTGCATGTGCAACATGTAACAAATCATGGCACTAATAGAAATGTGATAACAGTGAATATAATCCATTCATATAATATGGAATTTAGATCTTAGAGCAATCAGAACCAACACAGAATATGCATTATCCATCTGTTATTATGTCGCCAATAAAACCAATATTTCATCATAAATCATGTAGAACCCTGTAATAAATGTCGAATAGCAGCACAAATATCAAATAAGAAACTCATATGATCCTCCAATCTACAAGGGGGTCCCACCTACTAGTATTATATATATCATTAGCTTGTAATAATAGGATTTTAGCAATAGTTTGCAGGAGAAATCCTCGTTGTGATTTTTATCGTCAACACACAACACTGATTAATATCAACTTATCCATGACCATTTTGTCGATAAATCCATTGTCCTCTCAATTTTCTCCCTACATACCTATCAGAAATTTGTAGAAATTTATGTAGCATTACTTTTAATGTAGATAAAAAATGTAGATTTTCATCAAATAAGGTGAACAGTTCACCGTGTCAAGTAGTGATCATATTTTAAATGCCATGAAGATTTTTTTCTTGTTGTGTTATTTTATGCAAATGAGAAATAAACTTGGAATAATATGAGTTGTCCATAACTATAGAACATGAAAAGTAGAAAAAATAAAGTAATTTACTATAGATGACTAAAAATAGCAGTAAGACAAGGAAAAAAAATTCTTCTGTTGTTGAAATTATGAATTGAAATACAAGTATACATTGCATATGAAAAACACAATTTTTTCTTCCTAACAAAAATGTTTAGCAATCCAAATTACATGTAGAATATTGCATGTATGCATTTTACATGCATCTTAACCTTTTTTTCCCGTGTAACATGTTATGTGTAGTAATATATGATATTTTAAATGTTAGTGGTTAGTATTAAACAAGTATATAAATACAAAGAATGATGATATTGTTATTGAAATATTAAAAAAAAATATCGAAGGTATATAACAAATAAATAAACTGAATAAATGATTAATACAAGAGTACTAACTTGAATGAACATAAAATGAAAAAAACACATGAATTCAATGAAGAGATAAAGTATTTACATGGGATGTTACATTAATAAGTATTGTAATCATTTATCTTCTTTCTTTTTAATAGTAACATAAGAAATATTTTTCATCTTAGCATAAAGATGAAAAGAGAAAGGTGGAGATATGTGCAAACCATCTATCGATTTCACTCTTGATACAGAAGTGAAGGTCAAACCCTTATGATCTATCTTACCAATATCAATTGTAGTCTGATATAAAGTCAAGCCCTTTGATTTGTGTATAGTAAGGGCCCATTCCATATTTAGAGGAATTTGTTTCTGATTTCCTCTTGTAACAGGTGTGATTGGAATAATCTTTAGATTACTTTTGTCAAATGGAACACCTATGTACTTATCAAAAAGAACATTGCTAAACATTGAAAGTTGGGGGGGGGGGAGGAGAGAATTTGAACCAAGCATATAGAAAATTTTATAAATGTAACCAAGTGCACCATTAACTAAGCCAACTTCAACCCACAAGTTACATGTCAACAAGTGTAACATCCTTCCCTTGCGCACACCAGATTGGACTTATTCTTTGAGGACACTTGCATGCAAGTGATATAGTTCCTTATATGATTGATTGTTTCGCTTATGGATTATGATGATGTTGTGGATATGATGATATGTTATTTTATTATATTTACCATATGTACCATCCCATTCACTACGACAAAAAAAGAGAGAATACAAGTGGTACACGTTTTTTTTTTTTAGGAACTACACACCAAAATTAAAAGAGACATTATTGACACATCATCCAAAGATCATAAAGGCGCCATAGCATTCTAATAACCAACACATGTAATTTAAAATTCCAAGGTGTAAGAGAATTAAATCCTAAATCAATCATGTAAGGACGCAATAGAGGGCACAATGAAACAATTTATTTTATTTGCAGGCATAAGGGTAGCATTTGTTTTACTCCAAATGCGCACTTAACCCAACATGGATATCAACAATGAGACTACAATTATTACACGGTACGTGGGTGATCCCATTACTAGATAACATAACCAGTCGCCAATCATTGCGCAAGATTAAATCCATCAAATATTTCATGGCGCAACAAGCTATCCGATCGAAAATATTCATCAGTCTTAATCACGTACTCATCCATCAACATTTAATTTCAGACGCATTAAATTACATCCATTAATTAAGGGATCATTCAACATTACATACAGTAAGACTAAATTATCAACTACATGTAAGGATTGAGAATCCACAAGATCTAGAGCACAGTAGTGAACTAATTACATATTCGATCAATATTAAGTTAAGGTGAAAGAATTTAAAAATTGTCTATACCATCATACATGACATCAAATCCATAGGTGGAAGAAGTTTAACGTCTACATCAAACATTCATTAATAATTTTAAGGGTGCAAGTAAAGGTGGTTAATCCATTATTCAATGGTACAATTGTTGGTGCTAGAAATGATTAGTAAACCATCATTCATTAATACTGTCAGATAGTTGGCTTAGGTTGATGGATAGTTGGTATGGGGAGTATGATATTGTATATTGATTTCAACCCTTATTGATTGATTTCAACCCTTGGAGAAAGTCTGATAGTGAATTGCGGTAGCACAAAGGTTTGGCTAATGGACCCAAGGTTGTTTCATGTATAATGGTATGTGTTCTAATATATTTTAAGGTAAGACTATTCTAGATGGATAGTACATGTCATGCCATTTCTAGTAGTATGTGGAACGTCACATAACTCCTCACAATTCGAGAGTGATGGCCTTACGAAGTTGGAGAACCCTCATATCTTGTCTTGAAGCCCCAAAAGGTCAACGAAGTCAAAGATCTTGAAAAGAAGAAATTATTATTTAAATGGTAAAGTAAAGTGACAAAGTCAAGAAGGATTATTTGAATAATAAAGTGAAGTGAAAAAATCAAAGAAGATTATTTAAATGATAAAGTGAGGTGAAAAATTCTAAGAAGAATATTTAAATGATAAAGTAATGGAAAATTTTCTAATTATGGAAAGTGGTTAACCTTAAAAATGAGGAAAATAGGTTAAGTGACCTATAAATGGGTTAAGTGACCTACAACTGGGTTAAGTGACCTAAAATATGGAGAGTATAAATAAGAGTCAAGACTCTTTCATTTTACATCACACTTGAGAATATTGAATATCTATAGGTGATTGAGGTAACCAAGGGATATCTAAGGCAAATTTTAGAGGGAGGGTGAAGAAAGGAAGGTCGGAATTCAAGGAAGGATAAATTCTTTTGATGATGCTTTCTAAGGTATGTTATTTACAGGTCATCTCACCATTTTCAAAATAAATTGTTTTATAGAATGATTCAGACCATGACAATGTTATGCCATTGAGGAAACATATCCAGTTATATGTGGTACAAAATTTAGCTTGTGGGTCATTGTATTTTTGGAGTTACACTCCATGGAAAATAGGGTTTGTGGCTAGTCCTGAAACTAGTCTAAAACAAGTGTTTCAGGTAAAAATGTCATAACTTATTAATAACAGATCCAAATTAAGTAAGAAAAAATGGGTTGGTTATAGTATAATATTTAGTATTCTGTGTAACAGGTTCATATCAATTCAAAAAATAGTTTGTGAGGGGCATGCTCTACAAGGTCACTCTCTAGAATAAGCCAGAATTCAACAAGGGATGCCATTTTTTCTATAACTCCTTTTATGAGAAGTTCCAAGTAGTAACAC
Organism: Picea glauca; assembly: GCA_000966675.3. Taxonomy (NCBI): domain Eukaryota; kingdom Viridiplantae; phylum Streptophyta; class Pinopsida; order Pinales; family Pinaceae; genus Picea; species Picea glauca. The sequence continues at coordinate 210,914 of JZKD02S1674816.1, forward strand.
CTAGATGAATTTAATAAAACACACTGAATAACATTGTTTATCATTTTCAGATATTTATTCATTATAGGTACATAGTTATGATTATTGCAAGGTAGGGTTGTTCACTAATCCAAAGCTAGTCATGTGAGACTAAAAAAAAGTTTGATGAAAATGCTAGTCTCTTGTTTTTAATGTTAAGGAAGGTTTCTAAGTATGTGATCATATACACTAGGTCTATTACAAAGTTACAAATCATACTTGTATGATGAAATTGATGGGGGATTTTGGTTGAGGTACATGTTCGGTACATGGTTGAGACAAGTAGTTGATGAGTTGGCACATACATGAGGTGTATAGTTGAGGATGTTGGTACATATTGATGAGTCATAGTTGATGAGTAGTTGAAACATGATTGGTACATACTTGGTACATGGTTGAAGGTACTTTTTAGTAGTATTGTTGACACATGATTTATGGATGATGTAGCATACTTGTATTGGTATATTATTAGAAGAACATATTGATCGTGGTGATGATTATAAGTTGTTGTGTTATGCTTGGTTGATGCACATATTTGAGAGTTGTCTTGGTGATTGATATTGGTGAGTAGATATAATTCGGTTGATAATATTGATGAGATAGGTTGTTGTGATATGTTGTTTAGACAGGTTGTTGTGTCATGTTATTTGTTCTCATGGTACAGGTTGAGGTACAGGTTGTTGCATGGTTGATGCACTTTTTTATGGTACAGGTTCATTACAGGTTGGTTGGTACAGGTTGGTGCATGGTTTATGCACTTGTTTATGGTATAGGTTGATTACAGGTTGAGGTATAGGTTGATCCATGGTTGATGCATGGTTGAAGTTATTGGTACAAGTTTTTTGGTCTAGCTTTACAACAGTATATCTCACAGTGATAGTGTGACAGTGGTTCCATCATTCTACTTATACATAAGGGTAGTTTGACAGGGCAAGGACATGTGGCTGTAGCCACCTTCTAGTTGTAGATGGAGAACATAGGGGGTTGTAGCCTCCTTCTGGTTTTAGCCATAGAATTGGGGAGTTGTGTCTTCCCTGAGGTTGTAGTCTAAGAAACTAGGGGGTTTGAGCCTCCTTACAATTGCAACTAGAAAACAAAGGAAATTGGTTCTTCCAATGAATGTAATTATTCAAGAAATATAAGAAAAACCATTCAATGGTTTTCTCCCGCTTTGGGTTTACACGTAAAACACTGGTGGACTGTGTATGTGTATGATTGTTCATTTTTTCATTGTTTATTTACTCTAAATTTATTGGATGATAATGCTACGTTGATATAAAACTTGGATTATATGGTTAAAAAGGATTAAATTGCTCTATTACTAATTCACCCACCCTCTCAAGAATCCAACAATTGGTATCAAAGTGAGGTTCTTTCAGGAAAAAGTTTAGCCACTGAAAGGAGATCATGGATTATTTTGAGAATGGAGTATCAATGTTTAATGGTCCTAATGGTTTTAACTATGAGATGTGGAGAAGAAGGGAATAAGTAATTTTATAGGCACATGGAAATTATATTTGTCTATCACTTGTTACAGGATATGATAGTTCAAAAATGGAAAAGACTGCAGCCAAGAAGGAGTTGAACAAGAATACAAAAATAACAATGGATTTAATCTAGGAAGGATTACCTAATCCAAGAAGAGAAAAGGTTGGTAAATTTTCATCAACCAAAGAACATTTGGATAAGTTACATGACGTATATTCTTCACCCATCATAGATTTAGAAAATGACAAAGAAGATGCAGATACAAAACAAGAAGAAAGATGTGCATCATGCCAGATAGATTCAAAAGAGGAAGAGTGTGAAAAAAAAAAATTTGATTACAGAGAAAAAATGATCAATGAAATTAAATATCTAAGGAAAGAAAGAAAATAAAAGAAGTCATCCAAGAAATAATTAATGAAGAAAAAGGAAAGTGTTCAATGTTTTAAAAAACATTAGCAGGTCCTCAAGAATTTAAGAGCTCAACTAGAAGAGGCCAAAATAATTGAAGAAACTCTAGAATATCAAAAGAAATGTTTCGAAGCCAACATAGCAGCAGAAAAGGAAGAAGAAGGAAAAAGAGAAAACATATTGATGGATCATCTCAAGGAAAGAACCAATGACTTAATCCAACTTGAGGAAGAGTTTGGTCAAGAACAAAGAAGAGTAGAAGAAGAAATAATTACATTGAAAATCCAACTTGAAGAAGCAAAGAGAACATAAGAGGTCATGAAGTCTTAGATAATGAAGAAAGAAGAAGAGGTTGAGAATCTTGAACAAGAAGTTGTCACACTAAGAGTCAAAATTGTCAAGCTCAACAAGAATGTTGAAGAGACAGAAACATCCAAATCAATTATAGAGAATCAAGAGAAGCACTCTACATTGCTAGAAAACAAGAATGAAGAAAATAGAAAGAGTTATGCAGAAGTACTCAAAGGAAGGAATCATGGTCAACCAGAATCTAAGAAGACTATTGAAGATACATATTCAAGAACACCATCCATGTTCAAGCCACAAAGAAGCTTCAATAATGTTCATGATCAGTCAAGGAAAATATTCAGAAGGACTATGCCACAAAGAAGATCATTCACTCCCAGGTATGAAAATTTATTTTATGGTCATTGTTTTTATTGTACTAAATTTGGACATAAGGTTGAAGATTGTAGGGATTATAAACAAAATGTTCAAGAAAGAAGTTCCTATGTGGTCTCACGTAACATTGAGTGTTACAAATATCATAACTATGGACACATAGACAGTGATTGTATAAGCATGATCAATACTTCCATGAAAGAGAATATTGCTATCAGATATAAGAAAGTATGGATAAGAAAACAGGAAGAACATGTGAACAAATACTAGTTACCAAAGATCACAAGATTTGCAATAAAGCGACATGTATAAAATTATGCAAAGAAAAAGAAAGATGTCAGATACAAAAAGGTTTGGAAAATAACTGAAAGAAAGGAAGGATAGTTAAATAAGGAACACATTCAAGAGATTATACTTTCAGACAATGTAGTGAAAGATGAATCCATAGATAGAAAGAAAGAAGTCAGAGCTTAAAGAGATAATGAATCTACCAATGAAGATGATGATGAATCTACCAATGAAGATGATGATGAATACACATCAGAGAAGGAATTGTTCTGAGCCATCCAGCTTAGAGACTCCCAGGTAATATTAATATTAGACAGGGGGAGTCTATGTGATAGTTGTGATAAACCAAAGAACCATCCTTCGAGCAACTTGCAGAGTTTGTGAAGAAATATCCAGAGCAATCAGTTAGAAGAAGTACAATTTGATGGATTAATCAAAACTTCATGATAGTATAGTGATAAATGGGTCATCATTGTGGATAGTTGTGCAAGTAGATTATTGGATAGTATCGACGAGAGCATGGATTCATAGATTGTTTCAAAGAGTGGTTCAGAGACAAAGGAACATTATCATAATGCATGATAATTACACATGAAATGGATCGAACAGTGCTAATGGATTCGAAATTGACATATATTTTTTGGACACATGAAGTGCATACAACAGTTCACATTCAAAATAGAGTAATGCTTAGAAACAACAATGACAAAACTCCCTATGAACTATGGAAAGGAAGAACAAACAACAACCTCTATATCAAGGTAACTCAAGGTAGTATTTTATTAATTGAAATTTATGTTGAACATATTGTTTTTGGAGGTACTAATGACAGGTTTAGCCATAAATTTGCAAAGGATATGCAAAATGAATTTGAAATTTCATTAATTAGAGAACTATCCTTCTTTCTGGGTCTTCAGATACATCAAAGAAACCAATGAATTTTTATTTCTCAAACCAATTATATCCGAGAAATGATAAAGAGGTATGTAATGGAAGATTGCAAACTAGATATCACTCCCATGCAAATCAATTCAAGTTGAGAAAATATGATGATTCAGGGTCTACAGATCAGAGGAAATACATGTCAGTGATTGGTATCCTACTATATGTGACAACATCCATACCATATGTAATGCAGGTATTTGGACAGGTGGCACGATTTCAAGAAGAATCAAAGGAATCACATGTATTAGCTGTGAAGATGATTTTCAAATATCACAAAGGAACAAAAGAGTTTGGATTATGGTATCCAAAAGGAAAGGATCTATCACTTATTTTCTACACAGATGAAGATTCGGTAGGTTGCATTGATGACCGACAAAGCACCAGTGGAGCATCATTCTACTTTGGTGAGTGTTTAGTATATTGGATAAGAAAGAAACAATCATAAATATCCTTATATACAACCAAGGCAGAGTATATTGTAGCAGTAGCATGTTGTACACAGGTTCTATGGATGAAAAAAACTTTGATAGATATATAGTTTGAGTATGGTGAGCCCATTCCAATATATTGATAACACAAGCGCCATTAGTATCTCAAAAAACTGGATGATGCACTCCAATACGAAGCACATTCCAATCAAGTATCACTTTCTACAGGAATAGGTTGTAGATAAAAACATCAGAGTTGAATATGTGGGAACAAAAGAACAAGTGGCATACATCTTTACAAAACTGCTTCCATGGGAATCCCTTGAGTATCTTTGCCAGAGACTAGGAGTAATTTCTACTCCAAAATGAATGATTTTGAATGCTTATCTTATATGTCTTAGATGTACACTAGGAATCACCATATATAGGACAAAGGGGGAGATATTTATTAGATGCAAAGGTAAATGATTGGAGAGAGAGAATAGAGGCATGTTTCCAAGGGGAGCGATTGTCGCAAGGGAATAATGAGTGATATGACTTCAGAGTGATACCCTTTGTCAAAGGGGGAGATATTATTCATATGAAAGGGAGAGAGAATAATTAGAGGCTTATAAAACCAAAGAAAAATCAAAGGCATGTGGACAGGGGGGGAATCGCCAAAGGGAGATATCCTTTTCCATTGATGTCAAAGGGGGAGAGGTAGAAACATTGATGAGGAGTATAAGGATGAATTTTATCATGACTAAGTGTTTTCATCAATGTTATTGTTTCCATAAATGCCAAAGGGGCAGATTACTAGACAATTGGCTTAGTTTTATGGATAGTTGGTATGGATTGTTGATTTTCATTGATGTCAACCATTGGAGAGTGATATTGTATATTGATGTCAACCCTTATTGATTGATGTCAACACTTGGAGAAAGTCTGGTAGCGAATTCTGGTAGCACAAAGGTTTCGATAATGGAAATAAGGTTGTTTCATGTATAATATTATGATTTTTAATATATTTGAAGGAAATACTATTCTATATGAATAGTACATGCCATGCCATTTCTGGTGGTATGTGGAACGTCACATAACTCCTCACGGTTTCATATTTATGGCCTTACAAAGTTGGAGGACCCTCATATGTTGGCTTGGAGCCCCAAAAGGTAAAGGAAGTCAAAGAGATTGCAAAGAATAAATTACTATTTAAATGATAAAGTAAAGTGACAAAGTCAACAAGGATTATTCAAATAATAAAGTTAACTGACAAAATCAAAGAAGATTATTTAAATGATAAAGTGAGGTGACAAAGTCAGGGAGGAATATTTAAATGATAAAGTAATGGAGAAATTTCTAATTATGGAAAGTGGTTAACCCTAAAAATGAGTAAAATAGGTTAAGTCACCTAGAAATAGGTTAACTGACCTAGAAATGGGTTAGGTGACCTAGAAATAGGTTAAGTGACCTAGAAATGGGTTAAGTGACCTAGAAGATGGAGAGTATAAATAAGAGGCAAGGCTCTCCCATTTTACATCACACTTGAGAATATTGAATATCTATAGGTGAATGAGGAAACTAAGGGATATCTAAGATAAATTTTAGAGGGAAGGTGAATAAAATAAAGACAGAATTCAAGGAAGGATAAATTCTTTTGATGATGCTTTCTAAGATATGTTATTTACAGGTCATCTCACCATTTTCGAAATAAATTTTTTTATGGAATGATTCAGACAGTGAAAGTGTTATCCCACTTAGGAAACATATCCAAGTATATTTGGTAAGAAATTCATCTTGTGGGTCGTTGAATTTTTGGAGTTACACTCCGTGAAAAATAGGGTTTGTGGCTAGTCCTGAAACTAGTCTAAAATAGGTGTTTCGGGTAAAAACGTCATAAATTATTGAAAACAGATCCAAATTCAGTAAGACAAAATTTTTTGGTTAGAGTATTGTCTGTAGTATTCTTTGTAAAAGTTTCACATCGATTCAACAAACATTCTATGCGAGGCATGCTCTATAAGGTCACTCTCTAGAATAAGCCAAAGTTCATCAAGGTATGCCATTTTTGCTATAACTCATTTTTTGAGAGGTTCCAAGTAGTGACACCTAGATGAAATGAATAAAATACACTGAAGAACATTGTATGGTGTTTTCATATCTTTATTCATTACAGGTACATAGTTATGATTATTTCAAGTTAGGATTGTTGACTAATCCAAAATTAGTCATGTGAGACTAAAGAAAAGTTCGATGAAAATGTTAGTCTCTTGTTGTTAATGTTAAGGAAGGCTTGTAGGTATGTGATAATATACATCAGGTCTATTACAAAGTTACAAATCATATTTGGATGATGAAATTGATGAGGGATTTTGGCCGAGGTACATGTTCGGTACATGGTTGAGACAAGTAGTTGATGACTTGGCACATACATGAGGTGTATAGTTGATGATGTTGGAACATATTGATGAGTCATAGTTCATGAGTAGTTGATACATGATTGGTACATACTTGGTACATGGTTGGAAGTACTTGTTAGTAGTATTGTTATCACATGGTTTATGGATGATGTAGCATACTTGTATTCATATATTATTATAAGAACATATTGATCTTGGTGATGATTATAAGTTGTTGTGTTATGCTTGGTTGATGCACATATTTGAGACTTGTCTTGGTGCTTGATCTTCGTGAGTAGATCTAATTTGGTTGATAATATTCATGAGATAGGTTGTTGTGATAGGTTGTTTGGACATGTTGTTGTGACATGTTATTTGTACAGGTTTGGTGCATGGTTGATGCACTTGTTCATGGTATAGGTTCAGGTACATGTTGTTGTATGGTTGATGCACTTTTTTATGGTACAGGTTGATTACAGATTGGTTGGTACAGGTTGGTGCATGGTTAATGCACTTGTTTATGGTACAGGTTGATTACAGGTTGAGGTATAGGTTGATGCATGGTTCAGGTTATTGGTACAGGTTGATTGGTATAGGTTTACAACAGTATATCTCACAGTGATAGTGTGACAATGGTTCCATCATTCTACTTATATGTAAGGGAGGTTGTACGGGGCAAGTATAGGTGGTCATAGTCACCCTTCAATTGTAGCTGGAGAACATAGGGAGTTGTATCCTCCTTCTGATTGTAGCCAGAGAATTGTGGAGTTGGAGCTTCCCTCAAGTTGAAGCTTGAGAAACTAGGGGGTTGGAGCCTCCTTCTAGTTGCAACTAAAAAACAAAGGAATTTGGTGCTTCCAATGAATTTAATTCTTCAAGACATATAAGAAAAAGCATTATGTGGTTTTCTCCCTCTTTTGGTTTCCATGTAAAACACTGGTGTATTGTGTATGTGTATGATTGTTCATTTGTTCATTGCTTATTTACTCTGTGTTTATTGGATGATAATACTACATTGATATAACACTTGGATTATATGGTTAAAAAGAATTAAATTGCTCTATTACCGATTCACCCCCCCTCTCAGTAATCCAACAAATCCATCAATGAAGCGAGTAGGGGTTGTTAACCCATCATTCACAAATAAAATCCAGTTGTTGCTATAGTGGGAAAACCTCCCTACGGACTGCACTAGGGTTATAAAGTGTAGGCAGAGCTAACAGTCTAAAGTCTCCTACTTGTAACAACTATCTCGACAACACCCCACATTCATGCATAAATTATGAAGTATAGGGATCTGATAGTCTTACCTTAAACTCTAAGTCTGGTGTCGATCCCTTTGTGTTCGATCACTTCTCGACTACAAATCTCCTCCAAAGGATGACCTACATTCACCAAAAGACAAACAAGAAACTAGGAACATGCATTCTATATATGAAATAGTAGGTTAGATGTCATAAGAAAATGTAAATCAAACTTGAAGATTCAACACATCATATGGCGGGATGAAAAAAGTACTTCTTTATATTAATCTCACAGAGTTACTTACAAAATGAGATCGACGACTACTCCTCGAACCCAATCCTAGGCTCCTCTTCACCAAGCTCCAACTACTTCCACATATCCTTCTTCTCTCACACTTCTCTCTAGAGAATGGGCATAGGCTTATGGATGAGGAAAAAGGCAAGAGTAGGGAATTTTGGCTCAAAACTCAGAATATGGCTACAAATTCTTAGGGCAACGGGGGAAATAAAAATGGGTAGAGTTTCACTATTTCTATCTTTCTCCTTGGAAGGAGACCCCAAAACCTCCTTTTATATGAAAAAAATATGGTTATTTTGTTAGGTGACGGACTATAGGCAGTCAATTGGTTAGGAAACCACCCAATAGCCGGTAATCATGCAACAAATTCATTTTAAATTTTTATTTCTTGCAACTTTTGTGGGTATACACGGGCTATAATGGTGCATCTAGCATACATACACAAGAAATAGTGGTGTAGATAACGTACATACGAGGGTATTAGTGATGCAGGGTGCATACATCTTCAAAAATTTGGTTTTTAAGAGGAGTTTTTCAGTATTGGCTTGGCAAAAAATAGTAAGTAAGAAGGCCTAATGCTAGGTATGAATATCTGGTGCAATTTAGGGTTATAAAAGATGCCCCCTAATGTGTGAGGTCATAGGAGAATCAGATCACTAAAATACATTACAAATATTTACCAACATACAAAGAGTGTGAGCCTAGGACCAGAGTTCGGTAGGTGCCATCTGCAAAATAACAATTGTCTCACCGAGGTGGGCATACCCATGCTCGGGATGAAATAAGTCATGGTTGCCAATCAAATACACTGTAGATCCATGTCATATAACTATATATAAAGTGTTTCCATGAGAAATACACAATGGATATACATCTCAAAATCAAAGATATACATGTATAGTATTCATATTCAATAAGCCAATGATTCCTGATGACTAGAGATGAGGTCCTCAGAGCTTGTGAAACAACTTCAAGATGTTCAAAACTTGGGTACAAGTGCACTGTGATTATACAAATTCACTACCCAGAGGTCTTCGATGAATCATCGGAGAATAAACAAGAGGATTTCAATGATCAGACAAAGAACTTCATTTATTTTGAACAAGGACTTGATTGGAATTTTGGGGATGGTTGGGCATGAGGTCAAGAGATAAACTGTTGAAAGGCCAACTCAAGTTGGTTAAAAATTCCCTTGGACAATAGCATGACTCAGGCAACCTAACATTGACATAATTTCATGATGCAGGAGGCAACACAAACTCTCCATGTGTTTGGAAGAATAACCAAATGGAAGAGGAAACAACTCTATGTGACGATAACATCTTCCTAAGGTCATATTAAATCCCAAAGATTGATGAAAAAATTAAAGGATGTTCTTTGTCCAAGGGTGACTCATTGTGCTTCCATAAAAGAAAAATATTTTTCCCATCCTCTTTTTGGGGTATATTTGATCTTTTTTGTCTTTTTCAATATTCTGAATCTTGAAAAAAGAATAAAAGAATGCTACGTTACAAAGGAGGAACGAGTGTCACAAACATACTAGTTCCAAGCACAAGGAACACGCTAATGCTCATAACAAGGAAACATGTGCAAGGAAAGGACACTCAAGAAAATTCCTCTAGGGGTCAAGGTGTTAGATTGCAGAGGAAGAGTGCTACAAGGCTTGCGTATAAGTCATGCTTTGAAGGTTCAGTTGAAAGCAACATGGAGTCGACATTAGGCCAAAAAATGTAGGAATGCAATTGTGATTAGAAAGACACGATGAAACCCCCTTCAATGTATTTTTTATGAGCCTAGAGAAGGTAATCTCGTTGGTTTTTTGTTTTTAGAGAGTCTAAAAAATAATAATAGAAGACTCCGCTCGCATACCTTTTTCGAAGATAGTCTAGTCAATTCGAAAAAGGGATAAACTAGTACTGAAAAGACGTCTATTAAAAACCATTTTAATGAGTGTGACAAAGACAATATCACTTGACAATCTTTTCAATTTTAAGGAGTTCGAAAAGAGATTAACTATGGACTTCCAGTCTTTTTCTAGATTTAGTCTCCTTAGCCCGAAAAAGTAAAATTTACCTAGGAGAACTCTCCCAGAGAGATGAATCTCCCGAGGTGTACATTTTTCCTCCTTAATATATAGGCTGAAAAAAGGGGTAAACTCATTCTAGTAGATGTTTTTCTGAACCAATTAATGAGTGTGAAAGAACAAGGTCACCCGACGATATTTTCACTTTTAAGGAGTCTAAAAAGAGCTTAACTATGCAATATGTTGAGATGTTCTTCTGGCCCATTTCAATGAGTGTGAACAAACAAGCTCACTCGACGATCTTTTCAATTTTAGGGAGTTTGAAAATATCTTAACTATGGACTCCATGGGGCTTCCTTTTTTGTAAATTTAGTCCCTCAGGCCCGAAACAAGGTTAAACTTATACGTGAGAATACTATTCTAGCAAACCAAAGTTCCTAGAGTGTTAACTCCCAAAGTAAAACCGTCTTTTCGGTTGAACTTTGTAGAGGATATCCTAAGCTATTGGTTGCATCCTCAACTAATTTTCTGTTTTCCTAGTTCAATAAAATTCTTGATACATGGTTTATTCAAAAGGTGCAAAAGAGCGACTTTCGGTGGTTTGGGCAAGCCCTCGGAGTGCTCATTAACCACTGAAAACGTTTGATTTCGTCAGCAAATTGGCCGATTTGAAACACAAAGCAACCACCGAAAAGAGTTAAACTCCAGCTAGTATGTGACTCAACTTGCGAAGAAGAATTTTCTGCTCAAATCGTGTGATATTGCGGGGAACTTTCGATGACCTTCCTGAGCTCCAAATCCAAATCTAAAGGCACCAATGGATAACTTGTGTTCTGTAGATCAAAATCAACTATTTGAACGTGCAAAACGGACATTCCACGGCTG
>JZKD02S1674816.1:232923-244278 GCA_000966675.3 Picea glauca
TGATCATCCTTTGAAAATGAAGGTTATCAAGACCAAATGACCCTCCTTGGAAATGAGGTAGACAAGGATGATTGAAGATGATACCAACTTGCTAAAAATGATGGGATACAATGAACGCCTAGATAAAGAATAATGTCATCTAAAGAACCCCTAAAGGAAACCAACACTATTACCAAAGAAAGAAAGGAAAACATCAATTTTATCACTAACGCAACAGATCGACCAATGTGGGTATATCTAGACTAGGTTTCCTTTCCTTATTTTATATTACAAATATAACTAAGATTACGATCCATTGTTGAAATTATCATAGAAATACATATAAAAGAAAGCTCATAACAAGTAAAAAAAATTCTCAATGCAATTAACAGTTTTACTCAGAATACCGTGACTGACGACGACAAATCCAAAGTGGTTGTCTTGTTCTTGTGCTCCCTCCAAATCCTTCTTGCTAACCGTTGAGACCTCATCGGTACCTCCCATCCAATGCTAGGGGTACTATTCTTCCCCCTGAGCCCCCCGAACCGCAAAGGGGCCACACAAACAAACCAGAGAAAAGCTAGCTCCCATCTCACCTTGCAAGGTCGAGCTACCACTCTCTAATTGAGTTGGGCATCCCAACTCACACAAGAAAAATCAGTTAATAAAAATATCGGCAACATAACCTTACGCCTACCAGTCGTGATCCATTCCTCTTCGTCGCCATTTATTTTATAGATTTCCTCTTAGTGGCCTTTCCATTTTCAAATTAAATTAGTTTTATTGAAAATTAATTAGGAAATGTTCTCCCCTATACACTTGTAACCCAATCCATTAGTTGCATCAGAAATTTATTTATTTAATTAATTTAAATTTCCAATTTCCCTCACCTACCTAAAAGTGTTCCTAAAAATTCTCCTCGATGTACCTTTATTCCCTCAGATTCCCTTAATGACTGACACCTTTCTTAAATCTTAGTTGAGTTTGAACAACGAAATTTCTCTAGACTAGATCCCCCTCTATGTTCCACATTCCTTTTGTAATTAAGTTTCCCCTTTTTATTTAAGTTCGAATTTTTCAAGATTTGCACAAAGCCAACAATTGATCTTTCAAAATAATTTAATCCTCCAATAATTTTTAAATTTATTTTTTACCCCCATTTTATTCATCCCCCCTTTATTAATTTCTTAATTAATTTTTCGTTCTCCTGTCCTACTAAGACCTAGGCTTTAAATTCTATTAGGCTCAACAAAATTGTTTTTAAGGTAAATTTCATAATTTTTAAACGTTACTCACGCAACAATTATCTTAAGGCTGACCAAGCCAAATGAGATATTGTTTTTTAGGAACCTAGGTTCATTGACTCACTAGTGTTAAAACCACGACGTACCCTTCAATATCCACTACATGCTCCAAGGGTTCTACTCGCCTTCATTCAAGTTTCATATATACGACGTTCCCTTCAAGATGCACTACGTTCTCCAAGGATGCCACTCGCCTTTTGACTGATTTTGGTAGACGTCAATCCCTTGGAGTCAATACTCCATTAGGTGATCATGTGGGAGACTAAAGGCCTATAAGGAATAAGGACCCTACCTTATTGCGCGCCCCTTAGAATCTTCGTGAGGGATTGTCTCAATCCGTCCTCATGGCATCATGGATCTCTCAAACATGGTAATTGTTAACCTACAGTTTGAGCCATGGAGAGAGTGCTAGTAGGCTGTGGCAGGGATGTTGCCACACCTCTCCCTCAATATATCTGGTTTTTGTGCATGACCCCTTTAATACAAATGTGAGTTTGATTAGAAAGTTATCACCAACTTGCATCCATCAACGAACATGTCAGCGATCCAAAATCAACATTATAATTTACCAGTCATATGTCACATATGAAATAACAAAAATACTCAAACGATACATAGTCCACTCCCTGACTCAATCTGGAGTCCAAGGAGTTTCATCGATGCCATCGACATCCTCAATTAGTATCAAGTCTTGCACAATCAGGAGAAATCAATCAATAGCATTTTTCGATACAAATATAATCAAATAATATATCATCATATCCACAACATCATCATAATCCATAAGCGAAACAGGCAATCATATGAGGAACCGGATCACTTGCACACAAGTTTCCTCAAAGAATAAGTCCAATCCAGTGTGCACGAGATATGTATGTTACATACTCCCTCTCTTGCTTTAAACTTCATCTCGAAGTTTCACAATATACAAGTGCAAAAATAAAGAAACTGACAATATCTAAGGGTCTAGCCATCCAACAAAAATGGAAACTGTGAAGGCATATCATATGCGTCCTCCTAGGTAGTTGAGTGTGGACTATAATTGTCCTACTGGACTTGAACTGATCGGCAGTTCGACGTCGTAGCTGTCGAATGCGATGGTCAATAAAGAAGATTGGCTCCGTTCTGAGCACACCCTCACCCAACATCCGCCAAGAACTCAGTCAATATCATGTGTAGGATCATTGACCTAAAGTCAAACATAGATATAATATAAACATCATGAAACATCTCAAATAATGAGTCACGACTAGCCGTTAGGCCCTTCAAAATTATGGTCAACATGATGCACATCGAAAAACCCTTATGTTGATCCTGTGTTTCTTCCATCCCCTTTCATATCATTTGTATTTGTTCATTCAATTCTTGGATCAACTCTAGTCCTACCAAGACCCAATCCTTGAGCTGATCAGAACTCAAAGGTGTCTAACACAGTCTCCCATAAAGAAACTCAAATCGTGCCATCTTAATGGTGCTTTGATAGTTGTTGTTGCATGCAAACTCGACAAGTGGCCAAAACTATTCCCAACATTTATGTTGGTCCATCACACACATACACAACACAACCTTCCCAAATTGGTTCTTTCCTTTGGTCATCCTGTCTATCTCAAGGACATGTTGTACTAAAGTTCAGTGGTGTTCCCAAGGCCTCTTGGGACACTTTTCCAAAATCGTCTTGCAAACACCGAATCTCTTATCGGATATGACTCCTTTGGTACGTGTCGCAGTCTAAAAAATCTTGTTGATATAAACTCTAGTTATACCTGGTGCCTGATGCGTCATACACATAGGGATAAAATGTGAACTATTCGTCAGAGTGTGAGATATCATGACAATCGAGTCATGCCTCCTTTTCATCAGCGGTAATTCAACAGTGAATTCCATCGAAATGAATTTCCATGTCAATTCTTGAATAGCGTGTGACTGTAGAAATCCTATCGGATGTCTATGCTCATCCTTAACCCGCCAACCTTCTAGACATCTCACCACATAGTTGGCGATGTTCGACTTTATCCCTTCCAAAATAATAATGGCTTAAGGTCGATCCTCGTATTCATGACTCCTGAATGATCCATCTACACTACTCTATCAGCTTCACACAAGATTAAAACTTCTCGACTCGTCATTGGTCTGTAAGTAAATACGATTATTATATCTCAAAGGTTTGTCATTGTCCACAATATCTCCCTCAATTTTGGTACCAACATGGTGTCTTACCCAAAAAATTCTATACCCTCTTTATATTAGTCAGCCTCACGTTGTAGTTAGAATATTTACACGTAGATTCGTTTGAAGAGGTATCATTGAAATTATGCATGGTCTCTGACTCCATGTGTCTGCCACTCTATTCATTTTTCCTTTTAAGTAGGAAATCTCAAAATCGTAATTGATAAGTAGTACTGACCAACGCCCTTGTTGCACGTTCAAGTAATTTTGCATAAAAAGGTGTTTTAAACCACAGTGGTCCATTTTTATTTCAAATTTCCATCAAATCAGGTAGTGTCTCCACATGCTCAAGGCATACATGATGGATAACAACTCCAAATTGTTTGTCGCATAGTTATTCTCATGCTTCCTTAACTTCCTCAAGATGTTAGGGATCACTCGACCATATTGTATCAAGACTTTTTCTAAGCCTTCCTTGGATCCGTCAGGTCATACCAATAATCCCTCATCCACAGTAAGGACTTTCAGTATTGGCATTGTTTTCAACAACTCCTTGATCCTTCGAAATTCTTCCATGCATTTCTCAGTCCACACAAACCTCTTGTTCTTCTTTTGCAATTTCGTAATCAGATTTGCTATCTTCGAAGAACCCTCGATGAATTGTTTATAATATCTCACTAAACCCATGAAGCTACTCACTTTTGGGACATTCGTCGGTGCAGGCCACTCCATAACAACCACTACCTTCATTGGATCCACAACGATGCCTTTGCTGGAGATAAAATGCCCTAAGCAATGAGTCATCGATATCTTTGTGAGCGCTTCCCGTAATTTGTTCTCTCGCAACACTGTAGTACCAAGCATAAAATTTCATCCTAATGTTATGTCATCCATGAAAATATCAAAATTTCGTCAAAGAATACTTGACGATAGTTAAGAAGATTCCCCATGACCCATCCTTCTTCCATAGAAAGAGGCTAGTTGATTTGTAAATTGTGGGTGAAGGGAGGGGAAGTCAAGGTAGCATTAGAAATAACCATCAAAATAAAAGAGGGGTCTTCATCCATGGTATTGTCTAAATATATTGGCTCAGAAGGAGGGGGAATTCAATATAAGGACTTGGGAGTATCGAAAAAAAGATTTTTGGTAGTAGAGAGATTCTATAAGACATGAAAATCGATGATGTTATGGAAATAATACTTATGGACTATGCACCATTTATCATACTTAGGGTGTATAAATTTTGATACAGTTAATGTATTCATGTGATTCTCCTTATCTAACAATTATACACCATTGTTAAATACATAATCGCTTCTACTATTATTCTTGCGGAAAATTAAACCACGATCACAACCACAATCACATAGTGAAATATCAATAACACATAACACAGAAGTTTTACTAGGAATGTGTAAAGTTAAAAACCCCACTATCATATATTATGTATATCATGAATCATGAAACAATCTCATACAAAACTCTAATCCAAGAGCTCTCGGTACAATACAATCGTCTCACACTGTCATACACAAATCAACAAATACATGTGCCAATTCTTCGTGTCCAGACAACCTGCCTCCTCTGCACAATCTCTGCAATTCAAATTCTCACAATGATCATACAAATTGTCTAGTTTTCACATGCTCATAAGCATATTCATTGCATGTGTGATCAAATCACAACTGATAGCCAAACTGTCCCTTTCACCTGTTATCTCAATTGGGTCTCCACTGAATTTGACATGCATGTAGTTAACTGCGGTGAATCTTCAGTTGCATGTGAGTTCACTGATTGTGAATTAATGAATAATTAATCCACTGAACTCTCACTAGTGCAAGTTTAGTTACAACTAGTACAACTGATCTTAACTCACTTAACTACACTTATAATTCTGTTACAAATCCAACTCACTCAGTTATGAATGAAATAATAGATTAATATTTATTGTCCAATTTATTTAAGGGAAAAATAAATTAGACACATGTTTCATGTTGACTTTTCAACACTCCCTCTCAACAAGAAAGGGATTATCCTTCACCCAAATCCTGTCTCTATGATATTCAAATTTTCTCCTGGTGAGTGCCTTCATTAGAATGTCTACATCCTTATCTTCTATAGGAATGTATTGAAACAACACGATCTTTCATTGCACACAATCTCTGAGGTGATGATATCGGATATCTATATTCTTAGATCTGTCATGAAACACAGGATTAATTGAGAGTTTAATACAACTCTGATTATCACAATAAATCACTATCGGATCTAAATGAGAACCAAACAAACCAACCAAGATCTTCCTCATCTAGATAGCCTCACATGCAGCTTGACTCTCTGCCATGTATTCTGCTTCAGCTAAACTGAGTGCCACCGATCTTTGTTTCCTGCTATACCAAGAAACAGTTGTAGATCCAATACTAAAGATACCCCCTGATGTGCTCTTTCTGTCTGTTGGGCTGCCTGCCCAATCTGGATCCATGAAGCCATGCAACTTCACCTCATTCTTCTGTCTGTACCATAATCCATACTCATATGTTCCCTTCATATATCTCAGGACATACTTACCTACCTTCCAAAAGAGTTTGATAGGCTTAACCATCGCTTGACTTAGCTGGTTAACCTCATAGGAAATGTCTAGTCTCGTGCTCACTAAATACATTAGCGAACCCACTAACTATCGATAGACAGTAGCATCCACTACCTCTCTAGAAGTAGCATCCTCTTTCCTCTAGTTTTCTGGAAGAGGAGTATCCATGGGGTTGCATCCCTCCATGTGAAACTTACCCAGTATCTCTCTTGAATACTTTCCTTGAGACACAAAAAGTTCACCATCTCGCTGCCATATTTTCAATCCAAGGAAATAATGAAGAAGGCTCGGATCCTTCATCTCAAACACCTTTGCAAGGTCCTCCTTGCATGAGTGTATCAGTTGCTCATCACCAGTCAATATTAAATCATCAACATAAAGAATAATGATTAAAATCTTACCCTCCACCAAAATTTGGTATAGGTTTGCATCTGCTTCAGTTTTGGTGAAGTCCAATCCAGTGAAATAGATGTCTATCTGAGTGTACCAAGCACGGGGTGCTTGCTTTAGCCCATACATTACTCTCTTGAGTCTGCACACATGTGACTCTCTGTCAAAGGTCTCAAAACATTATGGTTGTTCAATGTACACTTCTTCCTCAATGATCCCATTGAGGAAAACAGTTTTTACATCCACCTGATGAATGCGCCAACCCATCTGCGCAAAGAGTTAAAGGATGGATCTTATGGAAGGGTACCTTGCGACAGGTGCAAAGGTCTCATCATAATCTATCCTCTCGATCTGTGAGAAGCCCCGGGCCATAAAACTGGCCTTGTATTTCTCAACACTCACATCAACAGCTTGCTTTACCTTGTAGATCCATCTCGAACCTACCACTAATTTATCAATCGGTCTTGGAACAATTTCCCATACACTATTTTTGAAAATGGAGTCATACTCCTCTACCATAGCATCAACCCAAGTGGGGTCCTGCACTTCTTCCTAAAAGGAATATGGTTCAGTCATAATACATTTGATCATGAGAGCCATGTATTGTGCCATTGAATCCTATAGTAGCTTTAGGACCCTTTCAGCAGTGGGGTCTAGAATGGGAAATTAATCCTGCATCAAGCGGCAAAGAGAGATGGATCCTAACTTCCACTGATTATTTTACCATGTGGATAGAATATATTCATCTGTAAGCGAATGGGAGTAATTGACACATCTCATTGTAATCCATCTATTGGCGAATGGGAGTAGCCGACACATCTGTTATGAGATATAAGTTGCCACCATTCTAGCGAGTCTTTTACTCTATAATTTTATAGTCTTTGTACATTTTCGTTAATTAATAAAAAATTTGTATTATTGTATCTCTATGTTTATGGTATTATTTTTTATACATCTCTATTATATTATTGGATATCCGAGATATCTCTATACATTTCTTTATTATATTTCCGGTCTCATTTTGGGCCAAAAATAATCTGGATCAGTTGTATCAGAGAAGACTTCTCTTGATCGTTTTTTAGTGCATGTCCCTGGCAAGGTCTGAGTATAGGAAGTTGGGTCTTGATCTTGTCTCTCTTGAGGAAAATTGCTCTCACATGTCCAAGAAACCCTCCATGGTGGAAGAAAATAAAAATAGCATAACAGACGATTATATTAATTTGTTGCTTGAGCAAGCTCTCACTCTACAGAGGGACAAAATGATGGAGAACTTTTCCAACATCCTTCAACACCTGTCGATAAAAACATGCATGTATTCATCAAGAAGCCACTTTGGAGGCACCTCACCTTTCAAGGTACAAGTTAATTTTGATATTACCATATTTGAAGGACAGATAGATCTGAATTTCCTATAAAAATGGTTAAATATTCTAGAAGTCTATTTCTTTGTTCATAATATCTCTGACAGGGAAAATATCACCTTCACACTCCTTAAGGCCCTCCTCCGTGTCAAATATTGTAGGGAAACTTACTGGGATAAAAATTCCATAGAGGAGACTGGAATATATGGGGTCAAGACCACCTCAGATTTTTTTTTGGATGCGGTAAAGGAACAATATTACCGTGTTGGAAACTATGAGGACTAGTATATGAGATGGACCACACTATGCGAAAAAAAGGGCCAAGAAGTTCCAGAGTTCATCAATACCTTCCATACCTTGCACACCAAGATGGATATCAAAGACTCTGAATTACATTTGATTCAGAAATACTGTGGGGCTCTACACAGATACATCAAAACTAAAATGGATTTTCTAGACATCTCATCACTCGGTGCTACTTATTGATATGTTGCTAAAATTGAGTAGAAATTTAAGCACCAGAACAAACAAGAGTTTGGGGATCCAAATCCGCAACAACCAAAGTATGATAAAGACGACGCTAACAAAGAACCTCATGAAAACCAGTTCAAGCCACACAAAAATAATGGTCACAAAAAGATGAAGAAGGACACTAGAAAATGGTGCAATTTCCATAAAATCCCTTGGCACAACATTGATGAATATCGCTCAAAAAATTCATTGCTGGTTGAGATCAAAGACAACATGTCAAACCTTGATTCAGAACCTGATTCAGATAATATCGATAGAAGAAAGATCATCGATGGATATCCCACTACTATTGTCAAAGTCGCATCATTTAAACTAGAAGAACAAAAAGATCCTAAAGAGGGGTGCACCTTTTGGATGAAGGGGACATCGCTTCATTTTATTATTGATAGTGGAAGAGAGAATAACCTCATATTAACATAGGTCATCAAACTATTGGGATTTTCGACAACACCACAACCACGACCATACAACATTGGGTGGATTCTCCAGGGACAAGATCTTCATGTCATCCAACAATGTCGATTGTCATACGACATCCATCCCTTCAAGGATGAGGTATTATCTGATGTTTCCCTGCTGGATGTCTCTGATGTTATCTTGGGCCAGCCATATATGTGGAAGCACCATGTTATCTATGAGTCTCGACCCCATAGTGTCATTGTTGCTATGAGGGGTCATCTCTACAGGATACCAGAGGTAGTTCCAACTACTGTCCCACCTAAACAATGTCGCAAGGTAGTATCTCATACTACAAAATTCAGCTTCTTCACAATATGTTTGAAAGGTGAACAGAAGGATACTGGAACCACTACAGCCTCAACCCAAGCACCTTCTATCCAACAGAAGCAAGTCAACAAGATGACAAAAAAACACAACGATTCCTTTCGCACACAGACATCTCATGTAGCTCAAATGATTGAACAAAATTGTAACACCCTTGTTTCCCCCATCTTATAATTAATCATAAAATAAGATTACCATCCTAAGAAATGTGGACAGTATAAATGTATTATTGTTTGAGTTACCAATAATTGACTGTGGGGGTGAATCCTTGAAATTACTGGCCATTATATCACTAGAGGAAATAATGTGAAAACTATAAGGGAGGTTCGTTATATCAAATAACCCCAAATTCCATTGATCGGGATAATAAACCTCATTCGGATCCCAAGGAGAGAAATTAGTTAATGAAGAAAGGACCAGTGGTTGAATTATCAACCACTCCCATGAATGGAAGCATGGAAAAAACTGTAGAATGTCAACTCAAAGTACCACTGGGTATGGCAGACCAAGTTGATCGAAACTTCCTTCTGACAGAAGGAACGGGATGGGTCGAGAACCATCCTGGAAGAAAGATATACAAAATCGGTAAGGAGAATGTGCACAACTCTCCAACGAATAATAAATAGAAGGTCATGAGCTTGATGATGGGTCAGAATATGATAAACCTCGATGAGGCCATAACCAAGAAGGAAATCTCTGAAATTTTAAGAGAACAGAACCCGAGCAGAAGATGAAACAAAGAAAGATTCCTTGAGAACTACAAGAGTTCCCTGGTGATATCATCGCTTGGCATGAGGGTGGCCAGAGTGCTATGAATGAATGCCTCTGAGCCTATGGTCAGATGGAAGGACGAACACCCATAGTTAGTTACTTGGCTGCCACCTGTAATAGATAAGTACTCACATATATTGTGTATTTAAGTGGTATTGTGAATTAAAGTTGGATATCCTATGAATGTTGCAGGGATATATATGTTTTCTTAATGATTTATATTGTACCCCTTTTTGGTGTCTTCTTGATTATATAATTAGGCAAGTAGGAAATTATATCGTTGAGATATGTTTTATACTCGTAAATGCTTGCGTCCTGTGGAGCTTAAGCTAGAGCCATGAAATCTGAGTTCATTGACCTTAGGCATAGTTTCATGTATGCATGGCGACCATCCTAGCTATTCTAATTTATTTGGAGGATGAAGTCTATTAGATCTCGGGAGAGATAGTGAACGTATGCACAAGCTCTTTGCAAGGAAAATAGAGACTGTGAACCAGTTAAGTCCTAGATTTGAGGAATGAATGTAAGGAGTGCATCGGAGGATTCTTCCAAGTGTTACGTTCTAGAGAAAGAGTGCAAGGCTATTAATAATTTCAGAGCCAACCAAGATCAGGAAGAATAGCGATATTGAAGTATAGAAAGGGAAGGCACCTTTGTTCGAATGAAGAACAATTGAAAACAGTTCTGGAAGAGACAAGTTCCATTGTGATCATTGGATATGGAAAGGAGTGCGGGAGTTAACCCCTTGAGTGCTTTAGACTTCGCGAGTTCAACGAAATGTCTATTCATCATAAGGGAACTAAAAATCCTCTAAGTCCCAAAGTTAATTTGGACCATGGATCTCCGGATCCATCAGGATCCTTCTCGACCATCCGATCTATGATATTAAGAGACTGCAATTTGGGAGAATTGTATGTTGGAGTGACCAAAATCCCGAAGGAGAAGTTACAAAGCACTTAGGATACACTCACAAAGTTACCAAACAATCTAGAGCTCATTAAGGAGTGCTTGAGAAAAATTTGCCAGGAGGGCACATATATCCCTTTGAGTAATAGAAGGAATAGAGACCTTCAAGGTCCTAGTAGTTAAAGCTCAGAAGAGATAGTCCTAAGAGGGCACAAGAGTAGGACTTATTCCATGTCCCGAAGCTCAATAGAGATAAGAAATTTTAATAAGTGCAGGCGAGGTCCAAGAGACAGACTCATAGGAGGAACAAAGGTCAAGGCCTTTGAATACTTAGAAAATCCTCTAAGTTAGAGGAAGTCAAAAGATCTGGATGAGGAGCGATAACAACCATCAGATCTGTTGTGGAGAGGAGACTACACCATTAGATCATTGTCCAGTGAACAAAGGAAGCATAAAGAAGAGGACCAAATCCCATTTGTTGGATTCGAGTGTGAAGGACCAGTAACCATTGGATCGGGAAGTCAATGCATGAGACTTAACCCTTGTGTGTGTAGGAGAGTGGACTTGTCAAATT
>JZKD02S1674816.1:247224-259957 GCA_000966675.3 Picea glauca
AACCCAAGCACCTTCTATCCAACAGAAGCAGGTCAACAAGACAACAAAAAAACACAATGATTCCTTTTGCACAAAGACATCTCATGTAGCCCGAATGATTGAACAGAAATGTAACACCCCTATTTCCCCCATCTTGTAATTAATCATAAAATAGGATTACCATGTTAAAACATGTGGATAGTATAAATGTATTATTGTTTGAGTTACCAATAATTGACTGTGGGGGTGAATCCTTGAAATTACTGGCCATGATATCAATAGAGGAAATAATGTGAAAATTATAAGGGAGGTTCGTTATATCAAATAACCCCAAATTCCCTTGATCAGGATAATAAACCTCATTCGGATCCCAAGAAGAGAAATCAGTTAATGAAGAAACAACCAGTGGTTGAATTATCAACCACTCCCATGAATGTAAGCATGTCCAAAACTATAGAATGTCAGCTCGAAGTACCATTGGGTATGGAATACCAAGCTGACCAGAACTTCCTTCTGACAGAAGGAACAAGATGGGTCGAGAACCATCCTGGAAGAAATATATAAAAAATTGGTAAGGAGAATGCGTAGAGCTCTCCAACGAATAATAAATAGAAGGTCACGAGCTTGATGCTGGGTGAGAATATGATAAACCTAGATGAGGCCATAACCAAGAAGGAAATCTCTGAAAGTTTACAGAGAACAGAACCCGAGCAGAAGATGAAACAGAGAAAGAGTCCTTGAGAACTGCAAGAGTTCCTTGGTGATATTGTGGCTTGGCACGAGGGTGGCCAGAGTGCTATGGATGAATGCCTCTGAGCCTATGGTTGGTTGGAAGGATGAACACCCACAGTTAGTTAATTGGCTGCCACCTGTAATAGATAAGTACTCACATTTCCTGTGTATTTAAGCGGTACTGTGAATTAAAGTTAGATATCCTATGAATGTTGCAGGGATATATATGTTTTCTTAATGATTTATACTGTACCCTGTTTTGGTGTCTTACTTATTATATAATTAGGCAAGTAGGAAATTATATCGATGAGATATGTTTTATACTCGTAAATGCTTGCATCATGTGGGGGCTTAAGCTAGTGCCACGAAATCTAAGTTCGTCGACCTTAGGCATAGTTTCATGTATGCATGTCGACCCTCCTAGTTGTTCTGAGTTTCTTGGAGGATGAAGTCTATTATATCTCGGGAGAGATAGTAAACATATGCACAGGCTCTCTATAAGGAAAATAGAGACTGAGAACCAATTAAGTATTAGATTTGAGGAATGAATGTAAGGAGTGGGCAGAAGGATTATTCCAAGTGTTACGTTCTAGAGAAACAACGCAAGGATATTAGGAATTTCAGAGAAAACCAATCTCAGGAAGAATAGCGATATTGAAGTATAGAAAGGGAAGGCACCTTTGTTCAAATGAAGAACAATTAAAAACAATTCAGGAAGAGCCAAGGTCCATTGTGAACGTTGGATACGGAAAGGAGTGCGAGAGTTAATCCCTTGAGTACTTCAAACTTCGCGAGTTAAACAAAATGTATCTTCGTCATATGGGAACTAAAAATTCTTGAAGTCCCAAAGTTAATCTGGACCATGGATATCTGGATCCATAAGGATCCTTCTCGACCGTACGATCTATGATATTAAGAGACCACGTTTTGGGAGAATCGCATGTTGGAGTCACCAAAATACTAAAGGCGAAGTTACAGAGCACTTAGGATACACTCACAAAGTTACCAAACAATATGGAGCTCATTAAGGAGTTCTTGAGCAAAATTTGTCAGGAGTGCACATATATCCCTTTGAGGAATAGAAGGGCTAGAGACCTTCGATGTCCGAGCAGTTGAATCTTAGAAGAGATAGTTCTAAGAGGGCACAAGAGTAGGACTTATTCCAAGTCCCGGAGATCAATATATATAAGAAATTTTAAGAAGAGAAGACGAGGTCCAAGAGACAGACTCATAGGAGGAGGAAAGGTCGAGGCCTTTGAATACTTAGAAAATCCTCTAAGTTAGAGGAAGTCGAAATATTTGGAGGAGGAGTGACAAAAACCATCAGATCGATTGTGGAGAGGAGACTACACCATTAGATCATCGTCCAATGAACAAAGGAAGAATAGAGAAGAGCAACAGTTCCCATCTGTTGGATTTGAGTGCAAAGGACTAGTAACCATTGGATCAGGAAGTAAATGCATGAGACTTAACCCTTATGTGTGTAGGAGAGTGGACTTGTCAAAGTCCCGAAGTCCTGAAGTAAATTGGGACCGTCCATCATCAAGGATTACAGGCAACACAAGATCTAGAACTTCGAAGGATTGTGGAAAAGGAGGAGGAAAAATAGCCAGAGTAAATGCTGGTTGTTGATCACCAGGGGACACACATCAACATATTAGTAACTCTGGAGAAATCACTTCAAGATTTTTCAATTGAGAGTTGAAACTCCCGAAGCCCAGAGACCCAGAGCCCAGAAGTAAATCTGAACCATTGAATAGAAAGGAACAGATGGTAGAGATTCATTGTCCTTGGGTAAAACTAAAGTTTGAGATTTGAGGTTCCCGAGTCTCGGAGAAGGCGAAGGACTGAAGCATCGAAGTGTCGAAGTGCTGAAGGGCCAAAGTGTCGAAGAGATGAAGAGATCTGGACCGTCAGATCTAGAGGATAGGTGGCGTCAATCTGTGGATTCCAGGTAATGACCTGAAGTAAACGTCAACCGTCGGATCGTCCGAACTATATCTGAACCATCAGATCCCCCGAAGTAAACCTCAAGCATTGGATTGCCAAAGTGAATCTGATCCATCAAATCATAAGCTTTGTGAAATCCATTCGAGAGTTTCTCAGTTGAGATTAGAGATTCATGAAGTCCTAATTTCTAGAAATCCAAAGTGACTCCCAATCGTCCGATCAGCAGAAGTAGATCTGATCCATTGGATCACCCAAAGTAAATATCAAGTGTTGGATCACTACGATGAATCTGAGCCATCAGGTACTATCTATTCAAGAGAGGGCAAGGTTTGAGAGTTGATATTTCTGAAGTTCGGACTTCCGGAAATCTGAAGTAAATCTCAACCATCTGATCAGTCGAAGTAAAGTTGAGTCATCATATCGTCCAAGTGAATTTCAAGCATCATATCACCCAAAGTGGATCTGAGTCATCGGATCCAAGGGAGATGTGGCAAAAATATGAGAACTCTGGATAAAGATCTAAAGTAATTCATAGCAGTCATATCTAAGGGAAATGTAGAGCAAATCTGTGGACTCCAGGTAAAGACTCGAAGTAATCCTTGATCGTCATATCAAGAGGACACACATCAATCGATTATAGCCTTCAGATAAAACCCATTGGGAAAAATGATGAAGTTTGAGATTTGAGATTTCAGAAGTCCGAAACCCGAAGGAGGTCTCGACCGTTGATCAAAAAGAGGGCCATAGGACCATTAATCCAATTGAAAGGTCAACCACCCGAAGTAAAGGAAGGGTTGTTGATTAGAAGGATAGGTGTTTGTAGATTGTGAACTCGGAAGATTGAAGTACGAAAGAGAGGAGGGTTTTGAGAGTTGAAACTCCCAAAACCCAAAATCACGAAGAAGATCTCGTTCGTTGATTTTGCTAGAGGTTAGATCTGATCTATAGTTCTGAGAGGTGCAGATATGCACTGCCAGTTTTTGAAGTACCATCAATATCAGGAGATTGACGGTCCCGTAGCATTTCGGGGATAAGAGTTGCACAAAATTTAAAAAGTTGAGGGGGGGGTGCAATTCAAACTATGGATTTGAAAAGAGGACACGTGGAGGCTTGAGAAGAATTGCGGGCTGAAAATTAGTCTGATTCAAATTGCCTTTGGCCATGTCCGCAATCATGCATTCCCGTAATGTCATCACCCAAGGTCACCTCATGAGGGCGGCTTATCCAGAAAAGGCGCTAACACCCAATACTTGAAGATTTCGCAGGGGAGAGAAAGGGAAGGTCACAGGTGCCATTAACCCTACACCAAGAAGACAGAAGGTTTTGTGCTTAATTACAAAACAAGACCATAAAGGTCTCGGAGATTCTTTTGGCTCCAAAATCTAAGATCCTTGACTGGGAGGTCGAGTTGGTTCCCCGACTTTCCAAATTAGAAACCATGGATGGAGAATCTGTCCTTTAAATAAAGAAAAAAAAATTATGCCCCATCATGGGTATGTTAAAAATTGGTATCAAAGCATGGTTAAAACACTTGGCTTGCTTGGGCTCATGTACGAGTCGCATAAGGAGGTATTTTTATCTTTATTTACTCATTGAGGAGAAGGACTACAGATTGAACCTCTGATTTTGGGAATTCTTGTTGAATTTCAGCAGAAGAATTTCTTTAGCCCTTTTTCAAAGTGATAACTACTCTTACCTCATTACGGATATGATAATTAAAATTTATAATAAGACTTGAATGTGGATAGTTGAAGGTGGCAGGATTTTGTCAAGGGCAGTTGAAGCCTGAAGGAAGAATGACCTCGTGTTCATAACACTACTTCTAAGCATTGGTAGTTGGAGCTTCAGGCACTAATGATGGTGGATTATATAATGGTTAATAACTTTGTGGGCTTAAAGGAATCTGATAGGATCAGGTAGGATCTTCGGTAGTTATAGTTACTTCTTTAAATTAAAATCAGAGTATATAACTCCTCATGACCAGAGAAAAGTGAGATGGGAAAAACCCTATGGACGTTGAGCCAAGAAGGTTTTCTTTCTAGACGTTATCTCATAAAAAGGAAAGTGACCCTGGTTGGTTATTTTCATGAGAGAAGGAAACATCAATATGAGATATGAATTTGAGATTAGTCCTGTAAGTGACTGAAATATAAAACTAAAGGACACTAATGATGAAATTAAACTATCAAGGAATGCATGAGGTAAAAAGGTGCAAGCGATGCACCTACTTATACACAAATGTGTATACATGATCATAAGGATGATTGGAATATCCTTGGGAAAAAGGATATAGAAGCCTGATATGTCCATGTGTGTGAATGACATGGAAAAAGTGCAAGCAATAATCTAGCAAGATGGATACTTATCTGCATTTAACTATGCTTGATTGCATGGGTTTAATGCATTGTGGAGCTTCCTAATATGAAACCTGATATTAATACCAGTTAGGTATGAATGATATTAAACGTGCAAATGATGCACATGTATGATGTAAGAGTATACTTATAGATACAATATGGTAGCCCTGATGAGTGAAATATAAAGCAAGAATTGTTCTTGTCTAGAATAAATGAATACTATGGATGCATGGTTGACTCCATTCTGAAGAGTCATGAAAGTTATGTTCCAAATAATAGCTTGAGGGGGAATGTATTCCCTTTCCTTAGGATTTACTAATATAATTAGATAAAAAGGGCAAATGAGAAAAGATGCTATGTTGTCATAATAAGAGGCAAATTATTATGCCTTTGAGAATCACATGAGAAGGATTGTGAACAATCATGAGTTGAATGATATTAAAAGAAGAGATGTAGGTGGGCTGCGAAACATACCTATGATTGCTACAGGCAGGTTTAGGATTATGAATATCGTTAAGTAGATGATGGATGTAAGTTAACAAAACCATAATATGTATGGATACATGATTTGGGTACATGACAAAGTTGCATGTTTATATTCCTTATGGGATATTTGGTAAACTAATGAAGCTAACTCAAGGTTGAGGTCATCACAAATAGTGATGGATATGCAATAAGGAAGTTGCATGCTGAAGAATTTCCCTGTGGAGGAACTGTGTGAGTACTCTGTCAGGAAAACAAGGTCACAACCTTAGTAACTATTGATAATTAAGCAGTGAGCCACATAATCCTGGATTACATTTTGAAAAAAATCATATAATGAATAGAAGACTAATAAATGAATATTGAGCATTCTGATAACCAAATGGTAATGTGCATGATGCACAGGTTCGTGAGCCATTATGAACAAAAATGTTTACTATTAAGGCATGTTGTTGTATTACAAAAAACAAAAATGTTAGGGTGAGGCCTAACCAAGGTTGCTCAAGGAAAAGAGCAGGAAGATCTCAATAGGGAGTAAATTGCAAAAGTAGATAAAATACAGTGAGGCCTTAGAAACAACTCAACTGGGCTGAAACGTCCCAGGCAATGTAGAAAGAATTTGCAGAAGGGGAGAGCCTCAATTATTTTCTTGTTCTGTATTATGTTTTTCCCTGGGAGATGAAAGCTAGTACGCTGATGAAAGTAAATGTCTTGACACAATAGTGATGAGGATTGTATGACTGCAGAAATAGTTGAGAACTGTTGGTATTGCAATCATGAAAACATTAAGGATAATGTGATGAAGTCCATACATATATGCTAGGACTGAAAATGTTTTATTAATTTAAATGTTATTGTACTTGCATTTTTTACATGACAACTAATGTGTTTATGATTTATGTCATGTGTAGAAATAAATAGATTGGAACAATTGAAAAAGACAGTTGCCAATAATAAACAACCTCAATCAGAGGATGAATATGAGAAGGTTTTTGTTGAAAGGTTGTTGAAGGGAATTTGAAAGTACCCACAGAGCACCACTGATGGGATAATATCATAGGGGGTTCTAACAACCAAAAAATGTATACAAATATTCATTCCTATGTGGCACAAGGTATGAAGGGATTGGGTAAGAATCCCTTCTAAAATATTTTACAGTCTTAAATGTTATGTATAAAATGTTGAAAGGAATATGTATGCCTTGGGTACCCAAGTAGGGTATGATTTAGGAAGGAGAACCTGAATGATGGAGGTGTGAACCTTTGATAGTAAAGACTAATTGTAACCCTCGGAAGAATTCATGAGCATATATGTCATGAATACATGGACCAATCAAGGAACGATTGGAAACAAAAGTGCTTATAGATAGCACATTGCAAGGAATTGCTTCAAGGAAATGCATGTTTTCATAAAGGACAGACAATGGATTTCCCATTGAGGAAGGAGGACCTTCCAACATTTCTACTTAAATTTTATAGGTGTTAGAGAAAACCAAATGTGAGTGGCCATGAGTGTTGGCACCCTGGTTATTAATAAAGGATGAATTCTTAAAGGCATCCATGTGAAAATTTTGAGTCTCATGTGTATTGATTTGGGATCATGGCCATCCTGTAGCCAGAAGCATAGTATTGTTGTAAGAATGAAAGAAAATGAATAATCCATGTGGTGAAGAGGTTTGTTAAATTCCACCACATCATGGAAAAGAACCTGTCATAAAGTGTGAAAAAATTGAAATCAATGCAAGGGTGCAATGGGTATGAATGTGGCCATGAACGTTGGCACATTCATTAGAGTCAGTTGACATATGAATTACATTATGAAAAATTTGGTAGGCTAAAATGATGCATAGGTAAGGTATGATGTATCTTTTTTCTTTGTATCCTTGAATAGATTAAAATGACTTGGACTGTTAGTATTCTTGATTTTGAAAAGGTAAGATGCATGAAAACTAACAATTTGTTTGGATGAAATGTTGAAATTGCAGGAGGAAATGGGTCTTGGATATGGAATTATTGTAAGCCCGTAAGGAATACCAATTTCCTACTGAGACAAACTCCAAGAAATGGTAGTTCCTTTTGAGAAAGTGAATTTGATTGATAGTATGCACAATTCTGAAATTTGATGTGATGACATTATAAAGGTGCAATAAAAATAAATGAGCATGAGAAACTAGCAATTTGTTTGGCTGATTGAAGTTGAAAGAGAAGGAAGCAAAGGGGTCTTGGATATGGTAGCGTTGTAAGCCCACAAGGAAGACTAATTTCCTCCTGAGACAAACCGCTATGGAAAGGAAAGTCCCATAATTATGAATCTGGTTCCTATGCAAAACAAATATGAGAACATAATGTGGAATTTGGAAATCTGCGGATGACAAATTTACAAGAAAATTTTGAATTTAAAAATCTATGATGTCTCATGAATTTATGTATACCTATGATACAATTGAAAGGGAAAGATTTGTGAAGAGAGTAGAGACATGAAACTGAGATCTCAGGTCTGAGGGAGAACTATGAGAAAGAGTATAATCTGATCACATGAAATAGAGACTCACTCGAGAGAAGGAGAGTAAACTTCATCCCTATCTATGAATGATTCAGGAGAAGGAGAGTAACCTTTTTCCCTAGCTATTTATGTGCTAGAAGAAGGAGAGTAACCTTCTTCCCTAAATTTCGTCGATCTGGAAGGATATTAGGTTGTAAAAGCATGAAAAATGGCTATTGTTGAGCCATGAGAATGTTGTGGTAAGCCATGATCACCTAGAAAATTTTGTGTTGAGGTAACACAAGCTGAAGGGACACCTCGATAGATCAAATCTGAGAGATGCCTTGACTATAATATTCGATAGAGTATGTGGAATTATTTCTGTGTGAGAAAACCTTGGCAAGGAAAGATGGATCACCCGAGGGACTGTTTAGTAGAGAAGGGGATGCCTGAGCCTCAACCTGGAAGGTGAGTGACTGCAAGGAAGAGGATACCTTTATATTTCTTGTAAACTATTGATCACCTGAAGGACTGTATAACAGAGAAGGGGATGCCTAACCCTGGGCCTGGATGGTGAGTGACCAAAAGGAAGATAAAACCATAATAGTTCTTGTAAACTATTGAATTGGGATCATGAACCCAATGGGTATGTCAAGGAAAAAAAATGAGTCTGGATAACAAAACAACCATGTGGATACAAATCCACAAACTGCGTAGATAATTATTTTGCTAAGATTATGAAATTTTCCTAGATTTTTTTGTATGCAATGTTTTCGCATAAGACTATGATTAACGTGCTTGTTGTCCAATAATTATTGAAAGTAAGTGACCAATATTAAAGGTATGAAAAAGGACCTGACCGAGGAAGAAGGATGAGAATTTCTGAAGCAACTGAATAAGAAATTCATGACAATTGTTTTTGAGAAAGAACACCGAGGATAGTGTTTTTTTAAGGGGGATGGAATTGTAACACGCCCGTTTCCCCCAGCTTGTAATTAATCATAAAATAGGATTACCATGCTAAGGCATGTGGACAGTGTAAACGTATTATTGTTTGAGTTTCCAATAACTGGCTGTGGAGGTGAATTCTTGAAAGTACTGGCCATGATATCACTAGAGGAAAGAATGTGAAAACTATAAGGGAGGGTCATTATATCAAATAACCCCAAATTCCCTTGAACGGGATAATAAACCTCCTTCGGATCCCAAGGAGAGAAATTAGTTAATGAAGAAAGGATCAATGGTTGAATTATAAACCACTCCCATGAATGGAAGCATGGAAAAAACTACAGAATGTTAGCCTGAAGTACTATTGGGTATGGTAGACCAAGCTAACCGAAACTCCCTTCTGACAGAAGGAACAAGATGGGTCGAGAACCATCCTGGAAGAAAGATATACAAAATCGATAAGGAGAATTTGCAAATCTCTCCAGTGAATAATGAATAGAAGTCCATGATCTTGATGTTGGATGGGCATCTGATAAACCTCACCAAGGCCATAATAGAGAAGGAAATCTATGAAACTTTACAGAGAACAGAACCTGAGAAGAAGCTGAAACAGAGAAAGATTCTTTGAGAACTGCAAGAGTTCCCTAGAAATATCATGCCTTGGCACAGTGGTGGCTAGAGTACTATGAATGAATTCCTCTTAGCCTATGGTTAGCTGCAAGGTTGAACACCCACAGTCAGTTAGTTGGCTACCACCTGTAATAGATAAGTACTCACATACATTGTGTATTTAAGTGGTACTATGAATTAAAGTTAGATATCCTATAAATGTTGCAGGGATAGATATGTTTTCTTAATGATTTATACTGTACCCCTTTTTTGTGTCTTCTTGATTATATAATTAGGAAAGTAGGAGATTATATGGATGATATATGTTTTATACTCATAAATTCTTTCATCCTATGGGGGGTTAAGCTAGTGCCATCAACTATGAGTTCGTCGACCTTAGGCATAGTTTCATGTATACATGTCGACCCTCCTAGTCGTTCTATATTCCCTGGAGGACCTAATATGTTAAATTTTGGGAGAGATAGTGAATGTATGCAAAGGATCTCTGCGAGGCAAATAGAGATCAAGAACCACTTAAGTCCTAGAGTTGAGTAATGAGCATAAGGAGTGCACGGAAGGATTCTTCCAAGTGTTACATTCTAGAGAAAGAGTACAAGGCTATTAATCCTTTTAGAGCCAACCAAGCTCAGGAAGAATAGCGGGATTGAAGTATTGAAAATCAAGGTTGCTTTGTTCGAGTGACGAATGAACGAGAAACTATTCGGGAAGAGCCAATGTCTTTTGTGATCGTTGGATATGAAATGGAGTGTGGGAGTTAACCCCTTGATTCCTTTGGACTTCGCGATTTTGAAGAACTGTGATTTCATCATAAGGGAAGTAAAAATCCCTAAAGTCCTGAATTCCTGAAGTTAATCTAGACTTTGGATCTACAGATCTGTCAGGATCCTTCTCGATCATCTACTATATGAGATTTAGAGTCCACGTTTCAGGAGAATCGCGTATTGGAGTGACTAGAACCCCGATGGAGAAGTTACAAAGAACTTAGGAGACACTCACAAAGTTACCGAACACTCTGCAGCTCAGTAAGGAGTGCTTGAGAGAAAGTTGCCAGGAGGGCACAAATATCCCTTTGAGGAATAGAAGGGATAGAAAACTTTGACGTCTGAGCAGTTGAAGTGATAAGCGCTAAGAGGGCACAAGAGTAGGACTTATTCCAAGTCCCAAATCTCAGAAGAGATAAGAACTTTTCATAAGTGCAGATGAGGTCCAATAGACATATTTGTAGGAGGAACAAAGGTCGAGGCCTTTGAATACTTAGAAAATCCTCTAAGATAGAGGAAGTCGAAAACTCCAGAGGAGGAGCGACAACAACCATCAAATTAGTTGTGGAGAGGAGACTGGACCATTAGATCATTATCCATTGAACAAGGAAGTGCAGAGGAGAGGAACGGATCCCATCTCTTGGCTCTAAACATGAAGGACCAGTAACCATTAGATCGGGAAGTAAATGCAAGAGACTTAACCCTTGTGTGCACTAGAGAATGGACCTGTCAAAGTCCCGAAGTCCTGAAGTAAATCAGGACTGTCCATTGTCAAGGAGGATAGGTGGCATAAGATCCAAAACTTTGGAAGATTGTGGACAAGGAGGAGGACAAATAGCCAGAGTAAATCCTAGTCATTGATCGCCATGGGACACACATTAGCAGATCCATAACTCTGGAGAAATAACTTCGAGAGTTTTTTATTGAGAGTTGAAACTCCTGAAGCCCGGAAAGTCGGATCCTTGAAGTAAATCTCAACCATTGGATCAAAAGGGAAACATGGTATAGATCTGTTGTCCTTGGGTAAAATTAAAGTTTGAGATTTGAGGTTCCCGAGTCTCGTAGAAGTCGAAGGAGTGAAGCGTCAAAGTGTCGAAGGGTTGAAGCACCAAAGTGCCAAAGGGACAAAGTGCTGAAGAGCCAAAGAGATCTAGACCATCAAATCTAGAGGACAAGTGGTGTCAATCTATCGATTCCGGTTAATGACCCGAAGTAAACGTCAAGATTCGGATCATCCGAACTAGATCTGAACCATCAGATCCCCCGAAGTAAACCTCAATCATCGAATTTCCAAAGTAAATATGAGTCGTCAGATCAACATCTTTGGCAAATCCATTTGAGAGTTTTTAACTTGAGCTTTAAGATTTGTGAAGTCCGAAGTTTCAGAAATCCAAAGTGAATCCCAATCTTCTGATCGACTGAAGCAAATCTGAGATATCAGATCACCCGAAGTAAATCTCAAGCAATAGATCACCAAGGTGAATATGATCCATTAGATACTATCTATTTAGGAGAAGGAAAGGTTTGAGAGTTCACATTTCCAAATTCCAAGCTTCCAGAAATCCAAAGTAAATCTTAACCATCCGTTCGGTTGAAGTGAAGTTGACTCGCCAGATCGTCTGAAGTGAATTTCAAGCATCAGATCACCTAAAGTGGATCTGAGTCATCAGATCCAAGGGAGACGTGGTGAAAATGTGAGAACTCTAGATAAATATCTGAATTAATTCGTAGTTGTCAGATCTAAGGGAGACGTGGTGAAAATCTATGGACTATGGGTAAAGACTCGAAGTAATCCTTGATCATCAGATCAAGAGGACACGTGTCAGTGTATTATAGCCTTTAGATAAAATCGATTGGCAAAAAGGGTGAAGTTTTAGATTTGAGATCTCAGAAGTCCGAAACCCAAAGGAGATCTCGACCATGGATCGACAATAGGGCCGCAGGACCATTGATCTAGTTGAAAGGTCAACCTCCCAAAGTAAATTTAGGGTTGTTGATTTGAAGGATAGGTGTCTATAGATCATCAACTGTGAATATTGAAGTATGGAATAGAGAAGGGTTTTGAGATTTGAAACTCTCGAAACTCATGAAGGAGATCTCATCTATTGATTTTGCAAGAGGTCGGATATGATCTGTAGGTCTAAGAGGGGAATATTTGAAGTTCCAGTTTTCGAAGTACTTTCAATATCAAGAGATTGACGGTCCCTTAGCATTGAGGGGATAGGATTTGCACTGACATTAAAAAGTTGAGGGCGGGCCGCAATTCAAATCGTGTATTTGAAAAGAATACACATGGAGGCTTGCGGAAAACTGTGGGCTGAAAAGTAGTCTGATTCAAATTGCCTTTGGCCACATCTGCAATCACATGGTCCCGTAAGGTAATCACCCAAGGTCACCTCATGAGGGGGGCTT